>CM049873.1:12598059-13008059 GCA_027474115.1 Schizopygopsis malacanthus
TTCTCTCACATCTATAATGGAAGATCAGGTGAAGTACCTCACTTCAAAGGGATTATCTGTGGCAGGTAATATATGCAAGTAACACGAAAGTATTGATGGTCTGTTACAGCACACTGGTCTGTTATTGTAGCACATCTAAACATTATTAACACAAAAAGGTACCTGGTTACTTTACATGCTAGCCAGCACATACAGAAAGTACATACTCAAAATAAGCATTGCTAATAAGTGATATTTCAATTACATTTTGTCCACTACATTAGGAAAATGCCCTGAGTTTGATTTAAATTGGGAGCATTTTAAATTAAAATCTTTGTTTTATTTTATAATGTTGCATATTAATTTTTTTAGTCAAGACAGTCACTGGTTATTTTACATATTCTGAGATAAAAACATCTGTTTTTCAGTTAAAGTTTATTAAATTAGTATTTGCTGAGGAACCATTGAAGGCCCTGGACTGTTTTCTTTTCGTAAATTGGCATTACTCCATCTAATTTCAATATATATTTGATTGTCATATACTATATAATAATAAAAAAACATTAAGAATGCATGCTCAGATGGTTCAATCTATCATATTTCATATATTAAATATGATTCACAAATGGAGAAAACTGCAGACATTATGTCCAAATGAATGCTCTCATTGGTTGTATGATGTCATAAAAATAATTACTAAAAGGCTACAAACACTCTCAGGCAGTGATGGCCCTAAACTACACTGTTAAACATTTTCAAGTGGTCGGTTCAGTACCAAGATGAACTCAAATCACACCAGTCACCAGAATCAAACAGCTGTATAACTCATTTAAGTATAATGTCTAATATACTGTGTCAATTTTTTTTAGACAATATTAGAAAAATAACTCAAGTTCTGCTGGTAAAAGGTGGCCTCGCGCCTTCATATGAATATATTGCAAGGTTTTTACTTTATTTTGTCAAGCCCTTGTAAATTAAAGTGGTACATTTTAGTAAAGAACTGTACTATGCTACATGTCGTAAGGCAGCAGCATACAACAGCCACTTACTGTCAAGGATGTCATAATTTTAACTGGTCAGTATTTCACTTCTGAAATGCTTTCTCTTTACCTGCCAATATCCGGCTATTCAGCTGCCTAATGGATATACTGTAAAGACTGCTTTATTACAACCCATTACAGGGGAAAGAAAAATTAAATGTGAATGAAGAGAGAGAGAAAGAGAGCAAGAGAACCACAAAAGGAGAAACAATGAACTGAGACCTAGAAAGTGAAAACTAAATGCAGTTTGGTTCTGTGTTCATATTTAGTCTACCATTATGGTTTGCAGTCGCCTTGCATGGTTTTGCTCACAGATAACCAAAACAGTTGTAAATGGCCATTAAATGATACCATCAGTATACAACCGTGCTGTGAAAATTGCTAAGCAAACCTTTATACTCTCAGATTTCTTCATGTGAGAGCGCTTTAATAGTTGCATATGGCTTTCATTTGCAAAAGTGCCTGGACAATCCTTTAAAAGTTAAGAACTCTGATAAACAGGGGAATGTCCGAAACCATTCAGTTCCTCAGGTAATTTACAGTTTGAAAGTCAAATGGTGTTGTATTATGTTAAAAGTGATTAAATATCTTCCTCACTCGTTGAATACAGTATACACTATTTTGAAATGACAAAACTGAACTGATCTAACCTTTGCTTTGCCATAAAAAGCACAAAGTATCTAATACCGTTCAGTACTTACCCTGGTAAACAGTTGAGGGTCTACAGGGTCCTACATGTGACCATTTCCTTCATATTTGGACTATCACCACACTGAATTAAATCTAAACAGCTTTTAAGCATCTGCTTTCAACACAGCTAATCTTGGGCCGCTTCATGTCATCTAGCCACTCATTAAACATTGACAAGTGAGTCACTGCAGAAAGATGTCACTGTGACATTGTGATTTTAAACCTTTTTTTAGATTTAATGTTACATTATAAGTTCTGAAAATATGTTAATAGAAACACAGGAGATGTGAAATATGAAGCATCAATCCAGAAGGAGGTGAGACTTATGTTTTTAGGGTCGTTCATTCATTTGTTTATTAAGAATCACAGTCTTTATTTACTGTTACATCTTTTTTAAAACCCCATAAAAAATAACACATAATTAAACAGAGAAAATTAATTTCACAGAAGATGTGAACTACTCGCTTGATTTTATTGTTTGTTTTCTTTTTTTTTAAAATCTGGACAAAAACTGGTGTCAGATCAAAGTGTTACATGATTTGAGGACAAAAGGAAAGTTGGAAACCCATATGCACAAACACACTGACTTTCATGCTCAGATGTTGACCCTGTCTCAGCCAATCTTCCAGCCTGTTATAGGACGGTCTTTGTCTCTTCCTTGACCTTTGTCAGAATAAGCCTCTTCGGGGAATAGATGTCCTACTTTGCTATGACAAATCGAGGTCAGACCTATAGACAATGCATCATTGAATCCTCTTGCCACAGATCCTGACCATTGAGTGGCATCGTCATATATATATGTGCTGTTGTCAAATTCATACTCTTGCCTTGTCAAAACATACAAAAACAGTTTAGCACCTGCAGCATGATAAATCCATCCCAGCAGTTTTCACTGCAGCTTGTTCTTGTTTGAGCACACAGAGGGCATGTGTTGTTTACATGCATTAAGTATTTAGTATGACCTTATTATGAATAATTTATCAACTTACACATTTATACATAAAAAATAACACAAATAACTGTGTGTAACAATATTTATGTTTTAATGTCTAGGCATATGCTATGAAAAATCTAAAGTTAATCTTGCAATTTAATGTATGTTGTTGATATAATATAATTGCTGTGTGTTTAACAATTAATGCATCACACTACTGTAGGCATACATTGTATAGCCAACGGAACACATATAACAATGCACAAGGGACAACACATAATAAAATAAAAAAACAGCTTCATACAATATTAAAAGACAATATTAACACATTACTGTGATCCAGATGTTACACTGCCATTGCCAGAATCTAATTACTCACTCTCAGGGGGAGGGTACGGTGGGTAGGACAGAGTAGAGCTAGTGGGGGCTATTGATTTGCCCATCAGCACAAAGACCTGTGGTAGCTCTGTCTTTGACCGCACTCATGCCTGCGCTGTGCATGTAGTGGGGATGAATGGGAGGACAGACAGAGATGTGCAATGTCAGCCTTTTAAAACAACCCATTTTCTGACATCTTAGTGTTGTGGCAAGCATGCCATTTGAACTGAACATTTAATTGAAAAAAAAATATTGTGATTACAATTACAGCTGTCATGATTATAGAAAGCTGTAAACATATATATATATATATATATATATATTTGCAAACATGCAATTGTTCTACCTTCTCTGTACATGTCAATGGAAGTGTCAACTCCCCCATTGGTTCTCACCATTTAATACATTTTCGAAAGGGACAGTTGTACTCGCATTAAAGTTTGAGAGGACTGTTGCTATAATGAATTAGCCCAAGAAAGACAAAGATGATAAAAATCAAACAAAGCTTATTAAATTATTCAAAAAACAGCCAAGACAGTAGTATTAAACAACACCAATACCAGACAACTGAAAGGTGAACAAAGAGGAACTTAAATGCACTATGATAATGAACTAAAGGGAGATTAAGTGTGCTAACTGATGAGTGTCCATAGTAACTGATGAGTGGCGGGAAACTAAAACAAAAGAAGTAGGAAAGTGAGGAATACCAATTAAAATCCATGCAAGTTAAACATGAACAAAAACATGACCATGACACAGTTGCAAGGAAGTGTTTGCAAAAGTATTTTTTATGTTTTATTCATCTGACCTTTGAACTTTCTTTAATGGATCCATCCTTTATAACTGACGTTGTTCCATTAGCATAAATTATTTTGGCAAATTGTCTGAAACTTCAAATGCCTTTTCGCTATCTGAAAAGAAATGAAACGGTCTTACTGTTTAAAAAAAAAAACATTAACAATCTTTATGAACATTCTTTTTTTTTTCTTGTCCTGATATATTTGATTTGGAACTCGTGCATGAAAATGGACGGGAACAACAACATACAAACTAATGACAGTGATAATCTCAGGTACTGATTATGTGCTTATTCAAACATAAACGTGTCTAATATGAATTTGAATATCATTCTGCATGACCGTTATTGCCATACTGAAAGCAACAACAAATTGTTTACCTCGGATCTTGTAAATAAGATGTACGTTAAAACTGCGAACTAACAAGCATATTCCATGACAAAGATGGTCTCAGTCACTCAGTATGTACTTTTAATAATGTTAAAAAGGTTTAATATTTATGAATTAGATTATAAACATACTCATTTCTTTGCGAGAGCAGTGCGCTTCCAGGGAGAGCCCACCCACACACTCTTCTGATTGGCTGTGACATTTGATTGATTCTGTCGCATCGCGCTGTCGCGTCTCGTGTAGGACAGCCAACCTGCATTTCGCTGGAATCCTGTCGCGTCGTGTGTAGTTAGGACACGGTGTTAGTGTTTCAAAAGCATTAAAACAACCTTAACATTGTGTTTCATCTTGGAATTTCAAAACAAGACTCATCTTTTTCAGTGTATCCCACACATAAGTAGATGTTGACTTGAGTAATCATCATTTGAGCATTGCTGCCTGTCAGTATAGTAATGCCAATAGACATAGGCATCTTTCCTGACCTATGGTTGTTGAATGGATCACATCTTTCAAACTGGCATAGCCTACAAAAATTTAACAAAATGCCTGACTTCCACAACAACCTGCCCTTCATCACTGCCCTTACCCACATTTCTTCTATCCTCCTTGGTCCTCAACAACTTATTTTGGTATTACAACCTGATTATCTGATGCACTCTTATTACTATCATCAATAACTTCTGAAATAAGTACAGATTGGTCTCTCCATCTTCCATAAATCTTCCAAAATTAACCTAAAAAACATGCATAAAGGCTATTAATCTGCCTGCCAATGCTGGTCAATAGTGCCAGCTGCAGGAAATATCCATCCCATAATAGGACTTTATCAACTATCAGTGGTGGTCAAAGTACACAGATCAAGTACTTGAGTAAAAGTACAGATACGTATACTAAAATATTACTCCAGTAAAAGTAAAAGTACTGCTTTTTCAATTTTACTCGAGTGAAAGTACAAAAGTACTCAATTTTTTATGTACTTAAGTAAAAAAGTACTGATAGACAGATTTATTTTGCAATTTTATACAGACTACTTTATTTAATTTTATATTAGCACATATTTTTATAATCCTACTGCCCAAAATACCTGGGTTTATCCCAAAATAACCACTATATAGAGTCAAGATATATATTTTGTTGATATGGACTACATTGACGAGAGTGATGTAGTAATATTCACTGTGAAGCTTGCACTGCCATGTACCTGAGAGAAAACAGATTTCACCATCTCATTTTCACCAGTAAGAAAAAAGTGTTTTGGAATTTGTTGTTTTGCAGAACGTCAGTTATATATGACATTAGAATTAGGCCTGAAATTAGGAAGAACATTTTAAGGAAAATCTAATTATATTTTCATAATGATTTTTTTTTCTTCTCAAACTTTGTCTGTGGTGTAAAAACACCCCTGGCCAAATGCCCCCAGAGGGCATCACTTCCCACTCTGATAATTACTGTAGTTATGTTCTGAACATCACATCCTTTCTTTTTCCGTCAGATGGAATCTATCTAGGTGGCTGAATAAAGATATTTGGACTTTATATCTAAAAATGTCCTCAACTTAGCACCAGCAAGCTTGTTAGCTAGACAGTTAGCATCAGCTAACAATATTTACTTATTTTCAGTATGGTTATGAATAAACATTCATATCTGTCTACTCGGCTAGTTGATCTAAACAATATAAAAATGTATACTGTTGATAAACAATATAAAAACAGACGTCACATAGGTCTAAATGCATAGCATTTTAATAAAACTGCTAACGTTACAGCAGCGGGGAATATGAACGTGTGTATCTCCCCCGGGTCCACACCATCCTAACTCGTTCTTGCTCCGAGCTGGTCGCGAACCCGGGATTTCGGCGCGGGAGGCAGGCGCTCTAACAAGGAACGCCAAAGGCTACAGCCTCTTGCATCAGTCGCTAGAGCGCCTCTTTTTGAGGTGAGGGGAGTGAGGTTTACACACAGCCCTTACTGGTATACATCCGTTACACGTGCATGAGTTATTTTATTTAATCGGTGTTATTTTAATGTTTTGTTTTTTGACCTAAAACATAACGTTAGAGACACTGATGTTGATCTGTCTGCATTCAAGCATTTCAGTGGGCTTAAATAGATCACCCTTTACAGCAGATTTAGTTCACAAACAACTGATAGTTTTGACCTAAATATTATTTTCAGTTACAATAATTAATCCTAAAATTCGACATTAGTAACGTACTTTTCACAGCATCAGTAGCGCGCGCTCACAAGATCTCCCGGTTCTTTACTTGTGAGTTCAGTTCACTGAAGAAGACTCGCTCTAAACGGATCATTTGAATCAGTGAGTTTTCGACTCGAGAACAGCTGCAATCTGATCATTACAATTTGTGAATGAATCGTTTGTGGCGATTTGCGAACCGATTGAACAGGTTCATTGAAAAGAATCAGTTTGTTCATGAATCATACACCGCTTCTGCGTCTCGGAGCAGGTGATGTATCACGTGAGTAACGATATGTTTTATGAAATGTAGTGAAGTAAAAAGTACGATCTTATGCTTTGGAATGTAGTGAAGTAAAAGTAAAAGTTACTCAAAATAAAACTACTCCGGTAAAGTACAGATACTTGAAAAATGTACTTAAGTACAGTAACGAAGTAGTTGTACTTCGTTACTGACCACCACTGTCAACTATGCATGATGCTCAGAATTTTTGTTTTTATAAAAGTGCATTAAAAATGACAAAAACATTAGAAATCACATGTGGATGTACAATTATATTTTGTATAACTTGAATTTATATGTACATCTCGTCTAGAGCATGTAAAATGTGCTAATGTCTCCTTTACTACTTAGTTACCAAAAATGTGAAGCACATGGCTAATACATTTTTATTTTACTGGTTGAATGGGATGTTTATTTGACATCACTAAAATAAAATATTGTTGGTTGAACATTAATATTGTATTTTAAATGCAATTGTATTAGCGTCATTTATAAATGGCGATATACAATAGATGGTTTTGAGGGTGAAATGCCATGAACGATATTAGCTGTCTGGACTGTCCAGAGGAGCCATAACATACTATACTTTAGTAGTTGTCAGTCACTCCAAGAGGAAATTTTCTTAATAGCAGGTGCTCTTATTTAATAAAATGTGGTGTTTAGCATAATCTTTTAGAAAAGTCATGTTGCTACCATGAAAGCACTGATATTTTCTTCAGTATATTAATATGTTAATATTTTGGGATATTGCACATTCCAAATGTAAGCCTTCTACCATTCTTATTGATAAATACTATATCCCTGTTCAATACATATGCTTTTGCATGTTAGTTCATCCAGTACATTGAAAGCAAGTTTGTTTTGATAAAGGTGTCTGCTTAATGCATAAATGCATATATTTCTGGCCCACTTATATCGAAGGTTTATTTTATTTTATTTAAGTTTTTTTTTTTAACCTCCTTGTTCATCTGGCTAAGGAGCAAAACAGAGCTTTACAGTGGCTCTGGTGCTCAAACCTTTAACTATGCTAAATGTCACAGAATGTCACAATGAAGCATGGAATGAGCTCAGACTTGCCGCAGGTTAGTCCCTTTGTTTCCCTAGGTACTTAAACTGTTTTTTCTGTATATGTGCTTTGGGGATCTGGATTTATGTGGCATCACCTTTACCATTTTTGTAATTCACATCTATTGCTGTCAAAAGAAATGCCTTTAAAAAAAAGCACAAAAATAAATACTTGGAAAATTCTGTGAGAACAGGAATCAGAAGGCCATAAATGTTGATCCTGGAATCAGGACCATTGAAACGATGTCCAACAATTGTGAAAACTGATACTAAGTATACATAACCTTAATATTATAACACTAGAGCAGGAATCCTCAAATCTGGCCCATGAGATCTACTCTCCTGCAGAGTTTAGTTAACCAAACACACCTGGGCATGCTAATCAATAGGTGTGTATGACTTAAAGCGGCGCTGCTCAAAACGCTCAGTGTATGACCTCAATGGCAAGTACCGCGAGAGCGATAAGAGAGCAGATGGCTCCTTTATGCTTTCGAATTGCTCTCGCGGTATTTGATGTCAAACACTGATCATTCTGCGCTGCGCCACTTCAAGTCGAATACACCTAATGTCTTCAGGATCATTCGCAAATCACAGGTTGGTGAGTTTGATCAGGGTTGGAGCTAAACTCTGCAAAGCATTGGCCTTCCAGGACAACATTTGAGGTCGTTTCTATTCTGTACATATTTACATGGAATTACGCCATCAATACGCCATCAGCATAACATGAGTGTGGACTTTGAAGGAGCATATTTGACCCACTAACTCTTATATATGTGTAAACAATTCAACATGTGAGTTATCCTCCTTCACACAATTAATTAATTATATATGTGTAAATGTAACTAATGACATTGACAAAACATTGCAAGCATACAAAAACGTTATAGAATTTTTTTCTTATTATTGACTTTGTTGTATAGCTTAATAAAAGTTAACAGTTTACAAAATATTTGATACATTGGATCTGCTTTGTTATCATTTGTGAGGAAGACAATCGTAAATTTGTAGACATGCAAATGTTAAATTAGTATAATAAAATCTGTTTATCATTACCAGAAGTAACCATTTTTGGCACACATTGAACCTCATTCATGAAACATTCGTAAATATAGGAGTAAATTCAAAATAATTTGCGTGTAAAACTCTCGGACGTATTTTAAAGATTAAATGCCGCAAACGTAAAATATTTCACATACTTTTGAAAATTCAGCATTTAGTTGACCCTGATAAGCGCTCGTCATCACAATTGTAAACACGATGGCTTCTTTCGTGAGGGGGTTTGACTGATGAAAACATGCAAAATAAAGAAATGGCCTCTATGATATTCTGTCTCTAGATATGACCCCCCCACACACACTTTTCTTATAGGAAATATGCCAAGTCTTTAGGTGTCAAATGTCACAGGGCTACAAATTATGTCCTAAACTTTAGAAGTTTGTTCAATCAATCTATTCTTCTGGTCATCAGAATGAAAAACAGAATCTGAGGATGTTGCAGACTTCACCAGCAGTCTTTCTCATGCAGAACAACCTTGGCATGTTTATCATGTGAGTTCTGGTGATCTGGCATCTGATGCCGGTGAGGGCATGCAAATGTATGAGGGGAAATGACAGCAGTTTACTGCACTTCCCATAGTAATTTCACAGTTGTCATCCCCCGTGAGAGTAGCTCACCTTTACATGAGAGAACACCCAAACACACTCTCGCAAAGGCTCAGGCCTCTTTTTTAGGATTAAAGGAATAACTCACCCTAAAGAGACAAATCTGCCATTATTTACTCACCCTCATGTCACTCAGAACCTCAGTAGCAGAGCGAAACCATGAATATCTCTTTAAAAAAAAGAGATATATACATATATATACAATAACCATAACAGCAACGGACCCAGATTTAAGTCATTATTCAGTGAAAATATTGCTTTCTGTTTTCACCAGATACAGGATACAGATACTTTGTTACATTAAAAAAAGTATATTTGTAAAACACTATACTTAGAGATAATATAAAATGTATTAAATAAACTTATGTGTACCTAAAATTAATATAACTGAATATATTAATATATTAAATTAAGTAGAATCCTACTTGAGTTAGTAAAAAAATCACCACTTAACTAACTGTATTTAATATAAATTTAGACTATAATACTTAAAATAAAAATAAATAAATAAATATAGATTAGGGGTGGAACCGTACACAGATGTCACTTTTCGGTAGGTACCTTGGTTTGGGGGTCACGGTTCGATACGATTTCAGTACGACAGGAATAAAAAAACACCAAAACAAATCTACTATGCTCAGTTTCTTTTAATTTATTTTGAAAAGACAGGAGTACAAGTTACAATTTTTTCCACCTAGATATGAAAGTACTAAATATTATTAGATTATTATTTATGTAAAATCTGCAGAATATATAAGGAATAAATTATTGAAATATGTTTGATTAAGTTTACAGATAACAAGGGGAAAAAAACAGTGTGACACCTAACATAGCCTATATATGCTGAGTTTCAGTTTATACAGTGATGCAATATTAATAAGACAATAAGTGTTTAAAGTTGATTCTGCTGGTATAAGTAAATAGTTAAAGTGATCATGCCAGAGCGCACACACATACAACACATATCAGTTCCAGCATTGCTTTCTTGACAGCGCAGTTGGTACTTTATCAAAATAAAATACAGTGAACCAAACATCAGTGCGCACGCCTCTGTGTCACCGTTGAAACGCAACTGAAGTACAAAGCCTATCATTTACATAATAAATAATAGTTTAGCATTCAGATACATCATTACATCGCAAATATGGAAATATTATGGAATATTTGGATTTGTGCCGAATGAGAGGGGTAGAATACACGAGCACAAAGCTCCATTTCCCAAACAGTTGAGTGCGCAAGCCTTTAAAGTATACTACTTTGCCAGTAAGAGATGAATTCAGAATCAGCACACGGTCACTGTCTGGTTGCTTTGTTTGCAAGTGCGTAGTTTTGCGTAGCCAGACCTTCAGACTGATGGCTGAAGGTCTGGAATAGATGGCAGCTTTCATTGGCCAAGGCCCGCCCATGATGCCGTTTGACCGATATGTCAAACAACTAATCACATTTCGTTTTGTACAGTGTCACCTTTCAGGGCGTGGAGTTGTCGCCACAATAACAGACCAGTGTGTAAAACTCTCGGACGTATTTTAAAGATTAAATGCCGCAAATGTTAAATATTTCACATACTTTTGAAAATTCAGTATTTAGTTGACCCTGATAAGCGCTTGTCATCACAATTGTAAACACGATGGCTTTCTTCTTTCGTGAGGGGGTTTGGCATCACAGAATCTTTGTTTCCAGGCAGAACTTTAAAGAATGCGACACACATGTCTCCCGGATATCCTGTATAATTCAATCAATCTGACGACGACTTCGAAACTCCTGAAGTGTTTCCAGATAAGTGTGCCATATGCATTAGACGTTTAGCCAACATTCCGTGGGCGTGATGTCTGAGGCTGAGACTAGCAAGTGCGCAACTCATGGCATTTGCTCTTCTTCTGCTAGCGGTTATCAAACAGCATTGCATTACAGCGGGGGCACCCTTCTGGTATGGGAGTGAAATGCCTGTATTTGTTGTGAAAGTTAAGTGATGTGACATAGAGCCAAGTATGGTGACCCATACTCAGTATTCGTGACAAGATCCTGAGGCCCATTTTTGTGCTATACATCCACGACCATCACCTCATGTTGCAGCATGATAATGCAAGACCCCATGTTGCAAGGATCTGTACACAATTAGTGGAAGCTGAAATCATCCCAGTTCTTGCATGGCTAGCATACTCACCGGACATGTCACCCATTGAGCATGTTTGGCATGCTCTGGATTGGCGTATACGACAGCGTGTTCCAATACCTGCAAATATCTAGAAACTTCGCACAGCCATTGAATAGGAGTGGACCAACATTCCACAGGCCACAATCAACAACCTGATCAACTCTATGTGAAGGAGATGTGTTGCACTGCATGAGGCAAATGGTGGTCACACCAGATACTGACTGATTTTCAGACCCCCCCCCCCCCCCCCCCCAATACAGTAAAACTGCACGTTATAGAGTGGCCTTTTATTGTGGCCAGCCTAAAGCACACCTGTGCAATAATCATGCTGTCTAATCAGCATCTTGATATGCTACACCTGTGAGGTGGATGGATTATCTCGGCAAAGGATAAGTGCTCACTAACACAGATTTAGACATATTTGTGAACAATATTTGAGAGAAATAGGCCTTTTGTGTACATAGAAAAAGAGATAGAGATCTTAGATATTTGAGTTCAGCTCATGAAAAATGGGGGCAAAACAAAAGTGTTGCGTTTATAATTTTGTTCAGTATTTATATATATATATATATATATATATATATATATTAGTGGTGGGCATAGATTTTTTTTTCTTATCTAGATTAATCTAGATTAATCTTGGAATTAATCTAGATTAATCTAGATTAAAATGGCTCATTTGAATTCTGCCGAAGGCATTCAGAATATGTGTGCTACCCAAATAATGACTAAAAGTAAGTCTTTGAGAACGGGTTTCTCAAGCCAGGTGGCGCATTAGACCAGGGGCTCATCTCCTGTTTCCAAAATGCATCACAAACTTTAATCTCTTCCCGTCCCAATCCCACGAAAAAACTGGAGGAAAATCCCGTTCCACTCCCGGAAGAATGACTCCCATTCCCTCCCACTCCCGTGTTGTTTTTTTTTATTTTATTTTTTTGATAACTGTCAATTACAGTAAAAATATAGTACAGATCACAGCGTGCCCACCTTATTAGTTAAATAAAAACCCAAAATGTCGTTTTTTGTTATTATATTGAACTGAAAGCCATTTTATGCACAGTGTTGCACAGATTCAATTTCATGTAAATCATCCATGCTAACACACACGTCTTCTATTTTTATTTTTTAGACATTTCACTCTCTATAGATATATTTTTCAAAGACGGAGTTTCGAAGTTTCTCGCTCAAGTTCACATGAGACCTAAAGCGCATCCTGATTGCTTAAAAGCGCAACGTTTCGTTGTTATTCTGAGTGCACACAAATAAACGTAGAGTCTTTACAGATTCGAAAGATGTATTAGGCTACTTTTATCTGTATGACCAAAAATGACGGAGATTTTAAGAGCAAGTGAGCGCACCGGAGCCTGTCCTGCAGCAAACGCGCTTCCACACAAACACTTCAATAGCGCACATTTCTCTAGGTTAACATCATATTGAGCGGCCATGTAAAGTTGCTACTACATACATCTTTCAGATGAAAAGCCATATTTGAGGTTGATGAATGATAGGTGAGCGTTTGGATGTCCTGCCCGATTGTATTACCACATAGACCAGCCGTTAACAATCTGTCCATCACGGACTGCGTCGGAGTTCGAAGACTCGTTCTCGCCCCCTACAGTGCAATTCGGCTAGGTATACATCCGCGCTAAAATATCAGGGTGAAAGTCATCATAGCTTGCGTAGTATAGACCCAGCTCCCAACCCAGCTTTGAGAATAGATTAACGGCGTTATCTTTTTTATCGCCCGATAAGAGTCTCACGTTAACGCAGCACGTTAACGCCGATAACGGCCCACCACTAATATATATATATATATATATATATATATACAGTGTTGGGGGTAACGCATTACAAGTAACGCGAGTTACATAATAATATTACTTTTTTCAAGTAACTAGTAAAGTAACGCATTACTTTTTAATTTACTAGAAAATATCTGAGTTACTTTTTTTCCATTTATTGACTGACAGTGTGCTGTGTGAACATGATCTTACTGTAGTTCTAATCTAGACTAAATGTGAATGTGTATTAATTAATCCCACTCGCAATAAACAGATTCAGTATTCATCAAAATGAATTAAAACAGTGAAATGCAAACTCAGAATATGACGCAAACCTGCAATAATTTAATATATTAAACAACACAAATATATCTAATCTCATTTTATTAACCAATGTGTTTGCTGCTGACCATTGATGATCCAGTTCAACCATACTAATAAGCAAAAATTACTTTAGATAAACTAATAATTGTGCTTCGTTGTTTTGTTTTTTATTGCTGAAGTGTGTTGAACCTTCTTCTCCTGTGTTCTATTGTACAGACGTGAATTCACTTATCCTTCAGCCTGAGGTTTATTCATTACACTTTTTTGGTGTGAAAGGCTTTTACATTTGCTATAAATATAACTTATTATATTAAAAACAAACAATTAAAGTTTAGTTAGTTAATTAGTTTAAAAAGTAACGTGAAAGTAACGCAAAAGTAACGTAATGCATTACTTTCCATAAAAAGTAACTAAGTAACGTAATTAGTTACTTTTTTAGGCAGTAACGCAGTATTGTAATGCATTACTTTTAAAAGTAACTTTACCCAACACTGTATATGTTAGACTGTGTATCTCCATGTCTTGTGTTTCCCCTCCTCTCGTGCCCATATTTGGTTAGTTCCTGTTTCTGTCCTCATTTGTGATTATCAGTTCCCAGCCCTGTGACTTTAGTTAATTAGTCCCCAGCCCTGTGTTATTAATTATCTAGTTTAGTCTCCCCTTTACGAGCCCTGTGTTTCCCTGCCTCTGTGTTCAGTCTTAACGTCATTGGGTGTGTGTACTTGTCTCCAGCGATCTCTGTGTAGAAAATAAAGTGTTTAAGAGAAGTTCCTCGTCTCCTTGTTCCTGGCTCCCCCGTGCACATGACAGTATATATATACATAACAAAATTATAAACGCAACACTTTTGTTTTGCCCCCATATAAAATAATTGTAAATAACATACAATTGACCATTCGCAAAGAGCGTGGATATTATGTGCCGCCGCTGCTATATGCCCTGTTTCCCGACAGCTCCTGCCTGTCTCCATAGAAAACCATATTAAAACAGGGTAAAAATTTGTAACTGAATTTCAATTTTTTCAATGTAACTAAATATAAAATTGTGCAGAGGGTTAAGCTGTGCTGTCGCTGGCTGCCACGGTAACGGCAATAAGGTATTCCTTTAACGTACTTGTTTTGGTAGCAGGAAACTTGTCATATCCGGCGCTGTATGCATGGCTTGCAGCACTTAAGTTAAATACTGAGTGTTAAATAATAAAATAATATGTTAAAACGTGTTCTCTTATCATTCTGTGGACAAAATTACGTGAAATATGCACATGTGTGCTCATCTGTTTTAAATGCAGGTTAACTGCGATGCTTCATGTAATTTTCCCACTCATTAAACTATGACAGGTCCTCAGAAAATATGTAAATGTGCATGCCTGGTAGCTGCAGATGTATCCCTTCCATCCTTAAGAACAAATCAGACAAGAGAGTAGACTAACTTCGGTGGACTTCAACTTAAAAAATGGTGTGTTCCGCAGTTGAAATAAAACACTTTCTGATGCTTATTCATGTTAATTTCTTGCTTTAAGTAAATATTAAAAGATGTTTGGTTTACGTGTTTGAACTGAGGCACAGTGATCTGTCACGACACATTGAAGAGCCACAAAGCAGTATTTATTGTTTGAATTTCTTAAAAAAAGCTGAGAGTCCTGAGACCTTGTTTCATATCAGACGTAACCTGCTCTGTTTTCTCTGTTGGTGTGTTGTCAGTTTCCTCTTTGCTCTGCAATGCATTTTTCACTACGTAGAACATGATGTAGTGTGAGAGTGGCACTGTTTGTGGCAAAAGTAGCTAAGGGTGGGGAGATTTTGTGAACAGTCAATTAAGTGCCCAAAAATATTCACTTCCATTTGCACTTAAGTACATTATATTAAGTCAAGTCAAGTCACCTTTATTTATATAGATATCAAAATATCAAAATAGTGTATCACTAATGTAAAATGATGAGATTAAACGTCAATTTTTCAGTTAAATGCATTTCATTATTGAATTCAGTGATGTCATCGTCCAGCTCAATTCAGTTTAAATAGTATCTGTGCAATCAAGTTGGTGATATCGCTGGAAATGAAGTGTCCCCAACTAAGCAAGCCAGAGGCGACAACGGCAAGGAACCAAAATTCCATCTTTTTTTTTTTTTAAAAAGCATAATAAAAGCATATTTAATAATAGTATTACATAAGTTATTACTCACAAGTCATTAAATAACAGTTGGATTTAGATATGTACTTACATTTTCATTGTCCTGAAGTAAAGGTCACAGACCAAGTCACATGAGGTTGGAGAGATAAACAGTACGAGCACTCGTGTCTGATGATCGGCCCCTGAAAGGTGTTTGGTATCGGACCTGACCATTTGGGACACGTTTACATGGACAGATCAAACTTCAGAAATGAAATCCAGCAGGTCACCTTTAGGATTTTTGTTTTTCTTATTTGTGCATGCAAATTGAAACTGCCATGATGGGACAGTCTAAAATTAGCTTATGTACTGTATGGTACTATACAGCAGCTCTGCAAAACACACACAAAAAATAATATCTATAGTCAGGCGGTGTATACTGTAAATAAATAAATAAAAGTATTAAAAAAAAAATACTAAAAAAAAATTTTTTGATTCGAATTTCAGCCTTCAATGCTTTAAATGCTCTCTCTCTCTCTCTCTCTCTCTCTCTCTCTATATATATATATATATATATATATACATAGTATAGAGGACAATGAAAGCAATCAAAATGAACAATTTTATACAGGCGGTGTATAGGCTACTGTAAAAAAATAAATACAAGTATTAAAAAATAATAACAAAACAAAGATATTTGATCAGACCATTTGGGACACGTTAACGTGCTACGTTAACGCGATGGATCGGCGATAAGATCAAAACTTCTCAAAGTTGGGTTGGGAGAAATGGGTCTATATACGCCTATGCATGACTTTCACCCTGATACCTTTAGCGCGGATGTATACCTAGCCGAATTGCACTGTAGGAGGCGAGAACGAGTTTTCGAACTAGAGGCTCTTATTTGTGATGGACATGCGATTGTTAACGGCTGGTCTATGTGGTAATACAATCGGACAGGACATCCAAACTGCATTCATCAACCTCAATATGGCTTTTCATCTGAAAATGTATTAGTAGCAACTTTACATGGCCGCTCAATATGATGTTAACCTAGAGAAATGTGCGCTATTGAAGTGTTTGTGTGGAAGCGCGTTTGCGCAGGAAGGCTCCGGTGTGCTCACTTGCTCTTAAAATCTCCGTCATTTTTGGTCATACTAGATAAAAGTAGCCTAATACATCTTTCGAATCTAAAGACTCTACGTTTATTTGTGTGCACTCAGAATAACAACGAAACGTTGTGCTTTTAAGCAAACAATGCGCTTTAGGTCTCATGTGAACTTAAGAATTCACTCCCGTGTCACCCTCTGCTTCGAACCTGTGTGTATGCCTAACGTCACTGTGAAATTACCACATCAGACGTGACGTGCTAACATGGATGCAGCTATGAAGCCGCCGGGTTTGCTTCAGGGAAAATTTATTTTTAAGAAGCTTCCCAATGGAAACTGTAAACAGTTCATCACGACCTCTTATGTAGGCCTACAGTTCAAAATTCATGTTTAACTGAATAAACAGTTAGTAAACACAAGTACATCTTATTGAACATAGTTTATTTTCATCACCAATTATCATAGTAGAACAGCTTTCTCAAGCAGTTTGTGATGCATTTTGGAAACAGGAGATGAGCCCCTGGTCTAATGCGCCACCTGGCTTGAGAAACCCGTTCTCAAAGACTTACTTTTAGTCATTATTTGGGTAGCACACATATTCTGAATGCCTTCGGCAGAATTCAAATGAGCCATTTTAATCTAGATATATTATTCCAAAATTAATCTAGATTAATCTAGATAAAAAAATTAATCTATGCCCACCCCTAATATATATCTAAATATATTAGGGCTGGGCGATATGGCCCAAAAAATTATCACGATAATTATTTTCATATCAGTCGATATCGATAATTATCACGATAAATGTCAAATCTTTATTTCTTTCAAGTTTAAAGCCAGATTTTTGCTCCAAAGTGAATTTTAGAAACCAGACATTCATTCAATTTTCCTTAACACAATAATTATCTAAAAGATATGTATTTATTAGTTTCTGCATGTTCTATGAGTTGATATTGTTTCAAAATCAACAAACCGGTTTGGGTTGCCTCATAATATGAATGATAATACTATCACTATTATGTGTCTCTTAGAAATACACATTTGCTCTTAAAATCTCCGATCGTAGCTTGAGTTAGGATGCAGTTACATTTTTTTCATTATCAAAATCAGTAACATCTTTATAATCAGCAAACATCTGTAGCAACCTCAGTTTTATATGGTATAATGTACTTTCTGACCAAGGTGTTTTATTTTTATTAAGCATTGGTCTCCTATAGTAGCATACATTTAACATGGAAGATAAAGCGCAGTTCAAACCACACATGAATAATCTCATAACATGGTCAAATATATAACTATGGTTTTTAAGTTTTACATCTTATTGAACATGTTTGACAGCTTTCTCAAGCAGTTTGTGATGCATGGATGACAGTAGTCTTAAAACCATTCAGTATAAACTTTTGTACACATGTAGCACACTATAGCAGCAAGCCATTTTAATCTCTAACCACACATACATAATAATTATCTACCATTACTCCAAATGAGCCATTTTAATCTAGATTAATCTGTAATAGATATCTTAAATGTGAATATCCCACATTTCTGCCACAATACCATAGTGCAGTGAATGTTACTACTGTAAATCCATGGTAAATAATGGCGATGTGCATTTGAAAAGCCTTCTGAATGATAATACTATCACTTTTGTGTCTCTTGAAATACACATTTGATCTCTTGAGTTAGGATTGCATTTTTGTTCAGTCAAAATCAGTTCTTTCATCTGTCTGTCGGCAGTTTTATATGGTATAATGTATTCTGACCAAGTTTTTATTTTTATTCATTGGTCTCTATAGTAGCACATTTATAATAGGCGTGTTAAAACCACACACTATAATAACAGCGGCGCTCAAATATGATAATGGTAAAACCACACATGGTTTTTGTAGTCTATTTGTTTGAAAGACAGTATAAAACAAAGTACCGCGAGAGCGATAATGAGCTGCCTTAACCACACATACATACTATAATTATATACCAGATGGACTCCTGTAATAATATTAAATGTGAATATCCCACATGCTTCTGCCACAATACCATAGCTCTCGCAGTGAATGTTACTACTGTAAATCCATGGTAAATAATGGCGATGTGCATATTGAAAAGCCTTCTGACTGTCTCGTTGCACAGTGTTTCTCCTGTTCGGCTTGTGTTCTCACATTAGGCGTGTTCGACTTAATTCTGTGCAGCGGCGCTGCACAGAATGGTCAGTGTAAGACATCAAACGCCACCGCGACTGAGCGATAAGAGCAGATGGATCCTATGCTTTCGAATGGCTCTCGCGGTACTTTGATGTCTTACACTGACCATTCTGTGCATCGCCGCTTTAAGTCGAACACGCCAACTGACTGGATCTCACAGCACTGCTTAGTGTTCACGTGACCGAGTAAACACATCTGCTCTCCTGAGCTCGTGCCGCGCGGCAGTTTGAACAGTGATCCGAGCAGATAAACTGGTCTGTGTGGCGCGATTCAAATGAGTCACGTGGTTTCGTTCCACTTTTGGCGCATAAACATTATATCGAACATTTTTCGAACTTTTTATATCGTTTTAGAGGAAAATTATATCGCGATAATTATCGTTATCGAATTATCGCCCAGCCCTAATATATATATATATATATATAAAGACATACATACAAAAATACATAGCCTACTATGTATGTATGTGTGTGCGTATGTATATATATATATATATATATATATATATATATATATATACATAGTATAGAGGACAATGAAAGCAATCAAAATCAACAAAAGAGCAATGATATGTAAGTGCTGTGACAACTCTCTGTTAGCCTAACGCAGTGCACGTAGCAAGTTTTTATTATTATTATTATTATTATTATATGATAAATCAAAAGAAAACAGATATAAAAGAAAGATAATAGAGCAAGCTAGTGTTAGAGGCTTTTTCGCTAATAGTATAATAAATGAAAAAAAAATAGAGAATACAAAAAAAGATTAGATGAGCTAGCATTAGTTTATCTGTCTATCTATCTATCTATCTATCTATCTATCTATCTATCTATCTATCTATCTATCTATCTATCTATCTATCTGTCTGTCTATATGTTTTTAAAGAATAGAATAATAATAGAGAGTGCTAGAGTTAGAGTTTATTTTTCAAATAAAAATGGAAGATATATGTTTTTAGGCGATTCTTGAAGATGGTTAAGGACTCAGCTAGTGTTATATAGATAGCATTTATGTGAAAAATAAATAAATAAATAAATAAAATAAATAAATAAACAAGTAAATAATTAAATAAATTAATTATTTGAAATCGATTTATAGCAATAGTTTGTGTGTGTGGTGTGTGTGTGTGTGGTGTGTGTGTGTGTGTGCGCGCTAGTGCGTGTGTGTGTGCGCGCTAGCGCGTGTGTGTTTTCATATCTACCTTGTTAAAAAATAAACATACGATTTTTCAAAATGAGGACAGAAAAATATGTTTGTACACCGTGTTTGTCAAAAAGGTACATAGTTCCTAGTTACTTTGCAAAGAAAGCAAGCCCTAGCATCACTTGTTTCCAGATGCAATTTGGTTTATAGTTTTTTTACCCTAATCTATTGCAATGAATTCCATATATATATATTATTATGTGGGTTGGGTGTACAAATATATTGTGGCTACTGTGCAAGTGCAAGTGCAAGTGCAAGTTGCATTTATTTTCATGAAATAGTTTTCTAAAGTCTAGTTTGTCCTACTACAAACTAAATGAGATGTTGTAATTAAGCAATTATTTGCATTCACAGACTTCTGATAGTTCCGTGCTAAGTTCAGATCTGCTTCAAAAGAACAGCTGCTTAACTTACTCAAGCATCAAGCATCCCTTATCATGACACAGTTGTGTAATCAAACACCTCTGTTACCGGTGGCACATTTCTGGGGAACTCTAAATGGCACTTGTTTGCACACAAGCAGCCTTTGATGGTACAGAAACTGTTTGTGTTTTGAGCATCGCCCTTTAACAACATGTCTCACCGCTATTTGCATATTATCTGTCAAACTGTTGAGTGTCTAACAAGTAGTGTGTTTTGCAAAACCTTAACATCCTAAAGAGCATCTTTTTTTGCACTAGTGTCCTCCATATCTGTGCACGATATGTGAGTTTCAGCCTCTTATGACACATTTATGTCAGTACGGCACAAACTGCGCCTGCTGTTTGTAGATGGCAATAAAAAACATCTTAGCACAGCATTTGTTAGCGACAAAAATGTTGTTATTTTTTTTTCTTATGTGATTATGTGTTTGTTTATTTATTCTTATGCTGAACGCAGCTGCTCAGGCCCCTCCATGCAGAAACGCCCAATATGGCTCCACGGCTGTACACGAGGCTGGGGGCCAAGAAGTCCAATTTTCAGAGAAAGGCACCAGTGGAATATCTCTTGCGAAGTCTCCCAGTGGGCATAATTTTCAAACACCCCCCTTCCATTTACTTTAATCTTTTCTTCTTTCTCCACTCCTTTGCACGTTGCGGTGTGTATGTTTGCTGACATGAGCACTCAGGCAAGCTGGAAACTGCTCTCATTGTACTGCATCTGTTATTGAACAGTCACTCGTACATGCGGCACAGGAAAACTAAATTGGAATCTCAATAGTGTCATGGCTGTGAGCTGAGCATAATTCCCCATCACTATCACAGAGTAATGTACAGCATTCAAGTCAAGTCACCTTTATTTATATAGCACTTTCAACAATAAAAATTGTGTCAAAGCAACAGCACAATATCAAAATAGGAAAATAGTGTATCACTAATGTAACATAACAAGATTAAACGCCCATTTTTCAGTTAAAGGCATTTCATTATTGAATTCAGTGATGTCATCGTCCAGCTCAGTTCAGTTTAAATAGTATCTGTGCAATCAAGTCGGTGATATCGCTGGAAATGAAGTGTCCCCAACTAAGCAAGCCAGAGGCGACAACATCAAGGAACCAAAACTCCATCGGTGACAGGACGGAGAAAAAAAACCTTGGGAGAAACCAGGCTCAGTCGGGGAGCCAGTTCCCCTCTGGCCAGACGAACAAGTAGTTTATTCCAACTGCAGCAAAGTCAGATTGTAAGGGCTCCACTGGTTCCAGTGGTCTTTTCCCAAAAGCTGTCTAGGTGACGAGGTCCTCGCTGGGGATCTGTCTCTGGGGCTCATCTAGGTGTCCTGGTCTCCGCTGACATTCAGAGCTGTAGAGGTCGTCTCTAGCTGCTGATCCACCATCTGATCTAAATATGGACTGGATCTGTTGACTGCAGTGATCATCTGGGCTGGATAAGGACCGGATCGGGTGGCTACGGTGACCTCAGAATAAGAAAGAAAAAGACTAATATTAGCGTAGAAGTCAATCTTCTCACGATGTAACAAGTAAATCGTGTTTTATGGGAAGTGTTCCCGGTTCCGGTTGACCTAATTAATGCAGCCTAACAACCCTTTAACGGATTTGAATATTAGAAGCGTATTAGTGTGTTAAGTGTATGCCATGTTAAAGAGATGGGTCTTTGATCTAGATGTAAACTGACCGAGTGTGTCTGCCTCACGATCAGTGTTTGGTAGATTTTTGCAGAGTTTGGGCACTAAATAAAAAAAGGATCTGCCACCGGCAGTTGATTTTGACATTCTAGGTATTATCAAATGGCCAGAGTTTTGAGATCGTAGCGGACGTGGAGGACTATAATGTGATAAGAGCTTGCTCAAGTACTGAGGAGCTAAGCCATTCAGGGCTTTATAAGTAATTAACAAGATTTTAATATCTATATAATGTTTAATAGGGAGCCAGTGCAGTGTTGACAGAACCGGACTAATGTGGTCATACATCCTGGTTCTAGTAAGAACTCTAGCTGTTGCATTTTGGACCATCTGTAGTTTGTTTATTAAGTGTACAGAACAACCACCTAATAAAGCATTACAATAATTCAATCTTGAGGTAATAAACGCATTAATTAACATTTCTGCATTTGACATTGAGAGCATAGGTCTCAGTTTAGATATATTTTTTAACATGAAAAAATTCAGTTTTACAAATGCTAGAAACATGGCTGTCAAAGGAGAGATTTCTATCAAATAGCACACCTAGGTTCATGACTGATGATGAAGAGTCGAGAGAGCAGCCATCAAGTGTTAGACAGTGTTCTAGGTTATTACTTGTGTGGTTTTTAGGTCTGATAATTAACACCTCTGTTATTTCAGAATTTAGTAGTAAGAAATTATTTGTCATCCAGTTTTATAAATCGACTATGCATTCCATAAGTTTCTCAATTTGGTGTGTTCTACCGGGCCGTGAAGAAATATAGAGCTGAGTATCATCAGCATAACAGTGAAAGCTAACCACATGTTTCATGTTTCCTGATGATATTTCCCAAGGGTAACATGCAAAGCGTGAAAAGTAACGGCCCTAGTACTGAGCCTTGAGGTACTCCATACTGCACTTGTGATCAATATGATACCTCTTCCTTCACTGCTACGAATTGATGGCGGTCAGATAAGTACGATTTGAACCATGCTAATGCACTTCCACTAATGCCAACAGAGTTTTCAAGTCTATTCAAAAGAATGTTGTGATTGATAGTGTCGAACGCAGCGCTAAGATCCAGGAGCATTAATAGAGAGATACAACCACGATCAGATGATAAGAGCAGGTCATTTGTCACTCTAATGAGAGAAGTCTCAGTACTATGAGATGGTCTAAATCCTGACTGGAAATCCTCACAGATATTGTTCACAGCATACTGCATATTTGCCCCGGTAAAACATACCTGTCACTCACAGTTACTCTCACTGGTGAATACTTTACCAGCAGTGCAGAGAGAATGCAAGATCTCTGTATCTCTGATTCAGTGTGTATTTTTAAGTTTGAAATTGGTTAAAGTGTATACATAAAATATAAAAAAAAAAAAAAAAATGAAAAATATATATATATATATATATATTTAAATGGATAGCAGTCTTTATGCTCAAATGCATTCTTAGGGCATTATTTTGAATATGCACTTATAGTG
Source organism: Schizopygopsis malacanthus (assembly GCA_027474115.1). NCBI lineage: Eukaryota > Metazoa > Chordata > Actinopteri > Cypriniformes > Cyprinidae > Schizopygopsis > Schizopygopsis malacanthus. The sequence goes on from CM049873.1 coordinate 12,621,939, forward strand.
TACTTCAAATCTCAAAAGTATATATAAAAAGTGTACTTTCAGATAATATAAGTTTAAGGAAAAGACACTTATGTGTAAAGATACTACACTATCATGCCTGTTTCTTAAGACTACTTTAAAAAAATGCACTATGTAATAAAGTATTTCAAATTTTAAATTGACATTAAAGCACATTTGTATTATTTATTATTATTATTTTTGCGCTTTAAATAAGTACACTCTGATGTGTTGTCTAACATAGTAAAACATGTATATGTAAATAATTTATATAATTTACATTTTATATTTAATTGTAAATACAATTATAGTTTTAATTGTAGTGTGTCCATATTGCATTTAAGGTTAATATATTCAAATTTACCAAATGAAAACACCTCACAAATGTGTAATCACAAATATATGTAAACACATGTCATACAAGTAAAAAAAAAAAGACAAATTACAAGTATAATTTAGTTTACCATAAATCACTGTCAATAAATTTGGCAAATACAATATAATTAATTATATAATTAAATATGAAACGTGTACATGAGTCAAACCTAAGTGGGTCAACATCTTCAGATATCTATAATACAATCACATTTAGTTTAAATTAACATGCAATTAGGTGTCCAAAAACATTACATTCATATAATTTTTAAGTATAATTTATATATATATATTTGTAAGTATGTATTTGTTTCAAAGTGGAATATGTCAAATGGTACTTAGAAGCTTTTGCATCTGAACTCTTAAAATGTTTTCCTCAAGTTCACGTTGAAGACCGAGCAACGTAACTATAAGTGAAAAACACATTGAGAAGCAATTCACTCTATTTCTGTTTAAGTGTCAGTTCCACTTTTTGAGTATAGGGCTGAAAATGACATTTCCAACTTAAATAGTTATACATTTTGAATGCTTTGGAGCAAGGTTGATCTGTTTTTTAAAGGAGACACTTGGCAGATAATTGTAGTGGTGAAAAACGTTATAAAAAGTATATTACAGAAAAGTTATGGAAGTTTAAGTTTATGGAAATATAAGATGTACAAATTTAAATATTTATATTTAAAAATATATATATTTTACAAAACATTTTTCACTCTAAAACTGCTAGAGAATCAAAACCAAAAATCCGACAAAGTTGTGTTCCAAATTTGAGGTTGATATCTCAAAAAATGTGCTTTGATATCTCTAAAATTAGTTTGGGCGTAGTACCAAGCTTCTCCACTAAACCCCATTTGTAACTGTATACGGGCGGCTCTATTTCCATTTATGGTTTGAGTGATCTGAAACATGTTTTTCCTTACTTTTCTCAATATTTATGACGTAGACATAACATTCGGAAGTATTAAGTGTAGTAGGCAGTATTTTATTTCAATTCAATCTCTAAAAAACACATAAAAGACACGCAACAGGAACCCTGGACGTACGTTATAGTTCATACTGCACCAAAAATTGAGAACCTATTGTTCCCCTTCATGGGAACTTCGAACTGCGTCCCCTAGGGGTCGCTATGGGGAACGCCCTCAGTGTGACTCGTGTCTGAAGATACATATGTAAAAACACCACCTGTTGGCCGGCGACAGCCCATGACGTCACTACCGGCGCGACCACAATATAAGAGTCGCCGGGAGAATACATCATCCTCTTCTTCATCTTCACTGACTGTTTTGTTTGAAGCGTGCATTCTGGTAAGAATACAGTTTTCCTTTTATTGTCATGGCGAGCACTAGCAAGGAGTTTAGGAATTATGTGGATCCGTGTCCTCGTTATTTGACACCCGATGACACACACGACTGTTGCGTCTTTTGTTTGGGCATGGAGCACGCACGCGATGTCCTTGAGGGGGCGGTTTGCGTGCATTGTGAGCGGTTCTCTATGAGGAAGCTCCGCTCTCGTCTGTCCCTCTTTTCGAGACATATTCCTTGACGGGGGGGGGGAGAGGGGGGGTTGAGGAGCACTGCACTAGAGCATCCCTTCATTCAGACACAGTGGAAGATCTGATAAGGATCAGTGTAGAAGGACCAAGTCTGGAAGATGCTAGAGAGAGTGTGGCCAGCGGGTTTAGCCGAGGCCAAAGATCAAGAAGGTCAAACTACATGAGTTGGCCATCCGAAGGGCATGTGACTGCAATGGAGGAAGGCCATAAGACATTGAGCCACGAGATGTTCAGTTTGACACCCTTAAAACACTTAATTAAGATTTTATTTTTATTTAATTTATCTTGAGATGTTTTAAGTTTAAATCTCAGCACAGTGAAGCACTTTAAACACTAACACTTTTTCAGTAAGTTACCTTTCTTGTAGAATTTCTTGTAGAATTTATGTTGACCAGATTGTTAGTTAATCATTTACTAGTCAATATTGCCTATATGAAAATGTGGGTGCACCTAACTTTTGTGCTGGTGCACCTAAGAAAAAATGTTAGGCGCACCAGTGCAACCAGTGCAAAAAGTTATTCTAGAGACCTGCCATAGATTTTCTATGGAATTCAGGTCAGGTGAGTTTGCTGGCCAATCAAGCATAGTAACACCATGGTCATTGGACCAGCTTTTCGTACCTTTGGCAGTGTGGGAAGTTGCCAAGTCAAATGAAATCAGCATCTCCATAAAGCTTGTCAGCAGAAGGAAGCATGAAGTGCTCTCAAATTGACTGTGAACTTCAGAAAACACAGTGGACCAACACCAGCAGATGACAGGGCAGGCCAAATCACCATTGACTGTGGAAACTTCACACTGGACTTCAAGCAAAATGGATACTACCCACTCGTCCTCCAGACTCTGGGACCTTGATTTCCACAAGAAATGCAAAATTTACTTTCATCCGAAAAGAGGACTTTGGACCAATGAGCAACAGTCCAGTTATTTTTCTCTTTAGCCCATGTAAGATGCTTCTGATATTGTTTCTGTTTCAGAAGTGGCTTAGTAGCCCTTTTCCTGAAGACATCTGAGCGTGGTGACTTTTGATGCACTCCCTCCAGCTTCAGTCCACTCCTTGTGACGCTCTCCCAAGTGTTTGAATCAGCTTTACTTGACAGTATTCTCAAGCTTGTGGTCATCCCTGTTGCTTGTGCACATTTTCCTATCCAATTTTTTCCTTCCAGTCAATTTTGAATTTAATATTATTTGATGCAGCACTCTGTCAAAAGCCACACCTTTCAGTAATGAACCTCTGTGGTTTACCCTCTTTGTGGAAAGTGTCAGTGATTTATGGACCACTGTCAAGTGAGCAGTCTTCCCCATTATTGTGGTTTCAAAAAACAAGTTACCTGGAATTTATACTGTAGGGATGGTAATTTATTGAAACTCAAATGTAAATATTCTAATATTTTGAGATACTGACGTTTTGACTTTAATGAGCTGTAAGCTCTAATCATCAAAATAAAAATAAAAAAACAAACTGTTGAATTGTTTGAAATGTTTTACTTGACATGTACTGAATCTAAAATAAATGAAAGTTTCACTTTTGTACGATATTCAATTTTTTTTAGATGTACCTGTATGTATATATATATATATATATATATATATATATACACATACATCATCCAAATATTATTTGCTGAATTTTCTACGATTTAGGAAGAAAGAGACATAACAGATTAATATGTAGCCTAATCTAATTCTGCAATCTAGTCAGTCACTCTCTATCATTCTTGTTCCAATGCACATGCTAATAATCAAAACAGATTAAATCACTCTGCTCAGAGACCAACGCACTATGATCAATCCATCAAATAACCCAAACGTAAATCTGATATTGTTGTTCTAACACTTTTAATAACACAGGTCTGAATATTGCTGTGGGCACTGAAGTGATTTATTGGTCAAAAAAAATAAATAAAATGCTATCAGCCTTGCATTAGGAAGCAAATCCTGGTTGCCTGCCAATAATCCCATTAACAGCATTGTTCAAACTCATTACGCATATTGAAACAAAATAATAATCACAAATCTACAAAGTCAAAATTCCTCTAAATAGTGCTGCATGTTAAGTTTTCTTCTTCGGTCATAAATCTAAATGTAAGTTGCTTTTGCATGGTCCACTGTGTGTTAATGTTTGCCAAGTGAAATATGAATACACGGAGGAGCAGTGCTAGTGCTGAGCTGATCTCTGCTGAAGCTTCAGTTTATTCACTTAAAGGAAACAACATGGTTAGCATCCCAAAAATGACACCTCATGTCAGTGTGTTTTAAAAACAGTCTTGTAATCCCCCAAACATTTAGCTGAACAAATATTTCTCACTCTCTTTAAAACCTTTTTAATCTAAATGCTTATATGCTTTAATTTGTTTATAGGTAAATGTAAGTTGTGCCTAGTTATGGTTTACCATATTATTCTACATTTTCTACATGCATAATCAGTCTACATCTATCTATCTATCTATCTATCTATCTATCTATCTATCTATCTATCTATCTATCTATCTATCTATCTATCTATCTATCTATCTTTCATTATTTCAGTCGTTCATTCATTTGTTACAGGACCACTCATGACAATCATAGTTATGAATAGTTCGAAAGCAGGTTTTTGACTAGAAGGAAAATGTAAGATGTCAAATTATTCTGTGTTGAAAGTGAGTTTCCGATTTGAATGGTGGTAATTTGCATAACTTGTGAATAACGTCTTTTCTCAAATCTATTTATGTAGTCTCCTTTACTTCTCCTTTCATTTCCTATAAACCTAAGCTCTGGAAAAGCCAAAAACTGTGGTACTTTCTTTAGTTCCCTAACAATAACTGGCAAACACTTTAACAACTTAACAATCCTAAATCTAAAACTAAATGTAATTGTGGTATTCCTGAAATATAGGAATGTATATATATCCTGTAAGTATATATATATATATATATATATATATATATATATATATAATATTTCTTATTTTTGAATTTCAGGGAAATAACTTGCATTTGACATTATACAGTAATCATGACTAAAAGTATTATAACAGGTAAAGAGGTGACAAAAAAAATTGCTTGCTCAGACACAGTCTTTCCTGAGTGAGGACATAAGGACTGTGTGTGGGTATGCGTGCGTGTGTGTGTGTGTGTGTGTGTGTGTGTTTTGAAGTGCATATGGAAAGGATCATTAGGAGGAGTAGTGAATCGTTTGGTATAAATCGAGTCATTAGGTATCCATTTGTGGCAGAGTAGCTTCCATATGACAGAGGCGGTGGCAGGTCCTCTCTCTGTGCAAGACGGCTTCTGTTCTGCACTCACATAAACAGACAAGCAGATTGGCTCATTTGCATTTCTCTGCTGGGAGGCAGTTTGGCAACAGTTTATAGATAACCTTTAACTTTTGGTCTACCTCGCTTTTTATTCTCCATATTTCAGACATTCTGCTTTAAATTGAAAGGTTTAGAGTTTTTCTGGAATGAGTAGTTGTTACAAGTTCCATATGTACAATAGCGAGTATAACGGGTTAAAAAAAACAAGTCCCATTACAGTAATATTTTTTATTTGAGTTATTCACCAAATCATGCTTTATCATTACCAAAAAAAATAAAAAATTCTATGAAATTACACAAATATCACAAATGGAAGCATGGAGGGGGGAGCATTCTCTCAACCATTTTGAGGTGTACTGGGATACCATTTTAAACCAATGTATGCAGTATTCTTTACACCTGTAATTAATGTAATGTCCTCACATAAATGCTTATGGTAACACAAATGATTTGTTTTTATACATATCAAGTTTGCAATGCACTAGCCTTCTTTAAATCAAAATTATTTATTATATTGTAAGAAACAAACTCAGTTTGCATAAACATTTGACTGTCAGCTGTAGTATACTATAATTTGAAACACTTAAACATTAGTGCATATCACATTCTGTATGCAGTAAGCCTTCCACTCTGTACACAGACTTCTGTTCACACTGTTCATGCTGAAATTCCTCTTCTGCTCTCTATTTTGGTCCATTAGCATTAGTCCATTAGATGCTGAAACGACATTAATTATGACCGCAGACAGAAATAAGCACTTATAGACAATCATGCTGTCAGCGATGTAATCTCAGCCCTCTCGTGGCCACAGGCACATTTAGTTTATTCTACAGAATATCGCTATGTCAGTTTGACCACCATTCACACCATGCGAACAAGCGTGCAGTTCATGGAAAATTCTCCTTGGAGGCTGTATTATGTTGCCGAAATGACCTGTGGCTGCACATGTGTGTGCGCTTCTTTGCATCTGTGCCCCTGGGTGCCCCCTTATGTGCTTGATTTTGGCTGACTCTGTCACGCGTTGGCTGTAGATGTGTGAGATAGAGGAGTGCATCGACAGTGAGATAATTACCCGCCAGTCACTAGATTTGGATAGATGGTGTAAGAAAGAAAGAGAGTGGAGGTGACTGACAAGCCAATGTCATGCACCCGAAACGACACAAGCACACACACCGCGGTACAGCTACAGTTTAACACGCCGTTCTGCTCTGGCAGAGCGTGGATGTGTGTTTGTTTGCTGAACACTGTACTGTGTCAAAGCCGCGTCTATTCTGATATCACTTATTGATGGTGAAACAGAGACACGAGAGTGAAGCGTTTGGCTTTGTATCAAAACGCCCCACTTGAACGCTGTGCTGAGAGGCCAAGCATATGTTTTTTATTACGATTTTATTATTATATATTAAAATACCAAATCCAGGTTCAAGAACTCAAGATCTGTTTTCTTTGAGAGGTGGGACAATTTTTCTTCTTCCATTTTACGTGTGTGTGTTTATGCAAAGCACTACAAAAGACGGGCCTTCTTTGAGATTCTTAGAATTTTAAAAATGACCAAAGTCATTGAAACACACCAATAATAACCAGATGTTATCAATAGTACTTTATTTGCTTTGTAAAATACTTTTAAATATTATTCACACTCTTAACACAGTCAAAAACTGTTTAGGGAGAGAGAAAAAAATAATTCACAGAGACATTAAGTGCTATTTTTCAGGTCTAGAACCTAAGTGGAACAAACTATGCCCTGTTCATGCTGCATAAACTTTCGTGGTCACTGTAGAAAGATTTGGATCAGAGAAAAAAAACAAGGGTGGGCCACATAGACCTCCTGCTTAAAACTGAAACAAAGTTGTATATTTATCTAAACATATCTATGTACAGATATCTCCAGGTGTCTACAATAGTACTGTTTTTATTTACATTCCATTCAGGATGTTTTGATATGGACTAATTTAAAGTTTTTTTACTTAAGGACAACTTGGTTTTTAACCAAATAATCCCTCAATTAACACATCCATAAATTACTGTGATTAAAATATTCAAAATGATTGACATTTTAACAAATATTAGTGTACTGACAGTAATGGCAGTGAAGAACAAACTTGAAATTACATATGAGATGTGACATTTCCTGTCAAGCTGAAATTTAATAAATAAACACAATAATAATAATTATTATTATTAAATGTTATGTAAATTAATCTTAACAAGACAAAGGACTCATTTAATAAAAAATAAAAAATAGTGGAAAATAACTAATTCAGTTTAAAATTGTATTTTAAAAGAGTTTAATCTCAAGCCACAAGACCCTTAAAACTTGCACTCGGTTCATTTAAATACTATTGTAATAATCACTTTATAACACAGAACAAACAGCAGGATCTTGAGAGAATAAGAACTGCACAAGATGAGCATTTGATGGAGGAACAGATGGCTGTTAGCACAACTCCCTCCACTTATTCACTGGTGTTCACTGGTTGACTGATGTTAACCATCCACAGCAAAACAGTTCTCAGACAGATTGAGTGAGAGAAACAACTCCTCAGTCAACAGAAAGAGAATAAGAACAAGTAAAAGTAAATACTTTTTAACAAGTAAAAGAAAGCGCTACAGCTGATAAAAAAAAAAGTTATTTCTAATAATTATTTTAAACTTGAACTTTTATCTAATCTGTCTGTCCACTTTGTCGAACTTTACAATAACTTTAAAAATACAATTTTAGATTTTATGAAGAAAATGTGGTGATGTGGTGCTTGCCACAAAATTGTATTGATTGATTGATTAAACCTAAGTATGAGTATACTAGAGTGAGACTTGTCTTAGAAAACATAATTGATAACTATCACAGATCTAAATTCATCTTAACATGAACACATTTTGCTCTGGATGCTGTTATGTGCTCACTAACACCAAACTAAACCATAATTCATCTGTATTGTCAAAGAACACAAGTTATTTGTTTTACAAGGTCCACATTATAGAACCCCTAAGAGGCAATGCATTATTCTATTATTATTACATTTTGGTCATTGTAAAACTAGACAGACAATAAATAAATAAATAACACAAGGCCTCTTTGGGCTTCTGTATCAAATTGTATAAGCCCTGCCATAAAAGAGTGAAAATAATTGACCATGAGAGTGAACGTTATTGTCAGTTTTTTTGTCATTCTGACAGCTGCTAATTTATAAAGAAAAACTTTATTGAATCCAGATGGCCGCAGTCAACAAGAGAAAGCACAGAATATTCCTGCTTCAGTATGTGTATGAATCCTTTTGACTAGAATTTAAATGAGCAAAATTCAAATGGTTGTTTATTCAGCATTCTTACCAGTGTGATTGGTGCTGCAGTGTAATTCCATATAATCGCACAGGTAAACTGTTCCTGAGTTGATTGTGGAACAGGTAATGAGGAGAAATGTTTAAGCATTGATTAGCAACTCATGTAAAACACTTTTCAGTTTCTAAAGATCCAGAGAAAAGCCCCTGGTGCTTTAATAACTAAATCTAACTTAATATTTAACCCCATCTAACCACAATAAAAAACACCTCCTACATTCATTTACATAACATTGTTTTTTTTTATACATCAGCCTCTAACGAATGAGCAATACAAAACTGTGAATCATATATTTTACAGTTATGGTGGGCTGGATGATAGCAACAGGATATATATATATATATATATATATATATATATATATATATATATATAGTGCTCAGCGTAAATGAGTACACCCCCTTTGAAAAGTAACATTTTAAACAATATCTCAATGAACACAAAAACATTTTCCAAAATGTTGACAAGACTAAGTTTTATATAACATCTGTTTAACTTATAACATGAAAGTAAGGTTAATAATATAACTTAGAGAACAAAATGTTCATTTTTACCCAAATTAGGGTAATGCAAAAATGAGTACACCCCATTGAAAGTCTCTGGAGCAAAGCTGAATTTTAGACTACAAATGTCTAATTTAACAAGAATTCAACCACAGGTGAGTCTAATTATTCATTACACAGGTGTTCAGCAGACAGTTGACTATAAAAGGGTGTTACTTAAAGAAAACCCCTTCCCATTTCATGCTGTCAGCAATGGCACCACACGGAAGAGAAATGTCACAAGACCTGAGAAAGAAAATAATTTCTTTACACAAGAAAGGTGAAGGCTACAAGAAGATCAGCAAAGCTTTACTTATCAGTCAGAATAATGTAGCAAAAGTGGTACAAACATTGAAAAAATATGGAACTGCAACCATCTCACAGAGAAGTCCAGGTCGTCCACGGAAGTTAACACCTCGACAGGATCGTCTTCTGATGAGAAGGGTTGAAGAAAATCGGCATGCAAGTTCACTGCAGTTATCTAAAGAAGTAGAAAGCCAAACTGGGGTGACTATTTCCTGTGACACAATACGGCGTACACTGCAGAGGAATGGCATGCATGGGTGCCGTCCACGAAAGAAACCTCTCCTAAAGCCCAGGCACAAAAAAGCCCGCCTAGAGTTTGCCAGGGCCCATGCTGACAAAGATGAAGACTACTGGGACTCTATACTCTGGAGTGTTGAGACCAAGATAAATGTTTTTGGAACTGATGGCTTCAAAACTGTATGGCGTCGCAAAGGGGAGGAATACAAAGAAAAATGCATGGTGCCTACAGTGAAACATGGTGGTGGCAGTGTCCTTATGTGGGGCTGCATGAGTGCTGCTGGTGTCGGGAGCTGCATTTCATTGATGGCATCATGAATTCACAAATGTACTGCTCTATACTGAAAGAGAAGATGCTACCATCACTCCGTGCCCTTGGTCGTCGTGCACTTTTCCAACATGACAATAATCCTAAACACACATCTAAGGCCACTGTTGGATTTCTGAAGAAGAACAGGGTGAAAGTGATTCAGTGGCCAAGTATGTCTCCTGATCTGAACCCAATCGAATACCTATGGGGAATTATGAAGAGACAAGTTGAGCATCACTCTCCATCCAGCATCCAATCTCTAAAAGAGGTAATTCTTGAACAATGGAAAAAGATAGATCTGGCAAAATGTCGCCAACTTGTTCATTCCATGCCTAGAACACTTCAAACTTAAAAAATCTTAGAAGACTTAAAAATCATGGAGGCCATACAAAGTATTTAGTAGTTTTTGTTGTGGGGTGTACTCATTTTTGCATCACCATAATTTGAGTAAAACTGAAAAATGTGTAATCTAAGTTATATTATTAACCTTACTTTCATGTTATAAGTTAAACAGATGTTATATTAAACTTAGTCTTGTCAACATTTTGGAAATGGTTTTTGTGTTCATTGAGATATTGTTTAAAATTTTACTTTTCAAAGGGGGTGTACTCATTTATGCTGAGCACTGTATATCCTGCTGCTATATATAAATATATAATTTTCTTTGCACACTCAAATTCAAATGTTTACCCTACACACATGCAATGGAGGAAATAAAAAAAATGGTTTCATTGTAAATAAAACCCATTTAACTATATCATATGGGTGTGTTTTTTTTATAAATAACATTATATGTGTTTCAAATATTACAATAAACACATAAAACATAGGCGCTTTTTGACTTTTTGTAATTATTATTTTTAAATCTGTCATTCAGGTTAGGGCCAGCTCTTTGCAACTTATGGCGCTTTTTCACTGCATGGTACGGCACAGTACGGTTCGGTACGGTTCACTTTTGGGGGGTTTTCCACTGGGTACTGTACCTGGTACCTGGTACTTTTTTAGTACCACCTCGGCCGAGGTTCCAAGCGATCCGTACCGTTACCAAAACGTGACGAGTAAACTCTGCTGATCACTGATTCGCCGGAGAGAATCGTCCTTACTGCATCACTGAACTTGCGACATGAGACCCATAGACCCGCTAGATTTAAATCAGCACAGCCAGCGAAGGAGCTTGATGGCGTGACGCCGAAGGAAAAAGCCTTATGTATATACTTTTGAACTTGCTATATTTTCAGAGTATGTCCTCTGTTCATATTTTTACCTTTGTATGTGTGTTTTGCTTCAATTAAAGACAATCTGATCAAATACGTGTACCTCCAGACTATATTAAATATGTATTATTGTATGAACACGTAATGAACCTCTTGAAAAAGACAAATGATTAATGCCACGATTATAAAAACCATCACATAAATAAAAAAAAATTTTTAATGTTCAAAGGTTTATTGATAATTCACTTTACAGAACACGCTACATGAATAGTTAACTAATCAAGTAACGCAGCACACCTGCACGAACATCCCTGCCCTCCTCCTCTACAGCCCGTGGCACTGCACCACAGTCTCTGCTGCTGAGGGTAAATCCCAAGCGTTCTCATAGACCTCTCCATTGTTGTTAAAAACATGCACATGCCGAGAATGAAGAACACTATTCCGTCTCCTTTCTTTATTGTGAGTTTGTTTGTGACGCATTTACGATGATGTCACAGCAGTAGAGGCGGCGCAATTATAACGACGCGTGAATAATCCCGCCCACTCTATAGCGGTACTAAACTGCAGTGGAAACGCAAACCGAACCGAGCCGTACCGTACCGTGCCGAACCGTACCGTACCATGCAGTGGAAAAGCGCCAGTACTTTGTTTGATGTCACTAGATGCCAAAATGTACCAGAATTTTTTTTTTTTTTAAATAACAGCTTCTGAACAGGAGTTAATGCATCATAAATGAAGCGAGTGAAATTGTCATTTTTTGCATCTGCAAGTATCATTTTAGGTTTCCTTTGCAAAAAAAGGCTATATAAAACACATTACACCCATAATCCTATTTTACTGTGCCATGAGCACTTTTATTGATTTAATTATGTTTCATGTGTATGTTTATCTAAGCAGTAATATACAAAATGTCACAAACGAATTGGAGCAAATGTCATACTTTGTGTTTTATATTATCAGTTTTATTCTTTCAGGAGACACAAGACACATTACATTTACATACATTTACATTTAGAAGACGCTTTTATCCAAAGCGACTTAGAGTGCATTCGGGCTATACATTTTGTCAGTATGTGTGTTCCCTGGGAATTAAACCCACAACCTTTTGCGCTGCTAACGCAATGCTCTACCACTGAGCCACAGGAACATGAGATTGAATATGTATTCTATAATTTATACAAAACTGTATAAATTATAAAATACATCTACTCTATCACAGTCTAAAATAGAATCCACATCTTCCAGCTTTATAACGTTCAATTTATGTGCATTCTGTATTGGTATACTGTTTGGAGCATCAGCTCACCCGTTCACCTGTAACTTGTATCACCATTTTCCATCATCTGTTGCCCCTGGATACAAGCTAACAGCTCCTCTGTGCTGCCTCGGCTGTCTGTCACTGCTCTCTGCACTTCAGAACGTCAAACAAACAAATATCTCTTCATCCACACTACACTGTAATAATCCATGTATATTTACTTTATATTCACTGAAATGCTTATTTACTGCATATTCACTGAAATGCATACTGTACTACACTTTTCTAACAATAGAGTGTTCATCAGACTGTTAGCGGTGCTATCACGTCTCACTATAACGATTTGATAAAAAAAACGGAGCAAACACAGTCAAAGCCCTCCAGCAGGCTCACCAGACGCTTGTCCCCTACTCTCCACGGTGCGGCTGATCACCCCTTATCATCTATAACTTATATTTTAATATTCAGATTGCTTTATCTTTTTAAAGATTTTAAAGATTGCTTTATCCGCAACGCCAATGTGTTTAGCCTTCCACTGCGCCATTTGTGTCTTCAAAACAGTTCAAGAAATAAATTTCCCAAGCGGAAACAGCCTCAGCGCTCAACAGGAGACGCTTTCTAACTCTGCATGTCTCCCTCTTCTGACCCAGAGGTGTCAAGCTTCACAGCTCTCACTGTCTGCGGCCAGAGACTGACAGCTAATCTGACCTATTAGACAGCTCTGAATAGCACAGAGTTGTAGATAATCAGAGCCGCTTAACCAGAGCACTTATGATTTGAAGAGCGTGTGTTTTGCTAAGAGCGCGTCTCTGGAACACACAACAATTTCTCAGCTTTGGGAGCATGCAGAAACATGAAAATGGTCTCGTTTGAAAGAAGATATCCTAATCTAAAAGATAATATAGAGTGTGTGGCTTTTTGCGGCTGGCTGAAGCAGTAGGGGAGAAATAAGACATCGCTCTTCTATCAAAGATAATTCGATATGTGATTTTCACACAATGAATAAACATATAGAGTCAGATTCCTGAGAAGGAGAGCTTTCTTGTGATATATGACTTGACTCTATTTGTGAAAAATTGAACAAATACACATTCTTAGGAAAAAATTATTCGCAATCCTTAGGTGAAAATTTGTGTGTGGGACGTATACAATTCTAAGCTTAACTTTACTGCTATATGTATCATAAAACCAAAAGTTATGGTATTCGTTGTAAAAAAGAGGCTCTAAGCTTTCAAATGAAATCATATATGGGCTGATACCATATAAGAAAGGCTATGTAAATGAAGCATGCATATTTTTTGTGATTTTTGGGCGCAGCTCAGCAAATTGGCATAGAACTAGTAAACCAGCAACCATTAAAATGTGTTTTAACTTGTCTCTGTACTTGTCCAAGTCCCAGCTGGTTAGGACAAAACATCTGATTAAAATTATTAACATTAAGGAAATTAACTGGTCTCACATTCATTAATAGTGTTGTTTACTCCCTGCAACTCTTGCATTTTGGATTAAAAACAGTGTGGATTACTATTTCATATCCCTGTCTGCAATACAATGGCTACGTTTAAATGCTAAATTTTTGGTTCAATCGGACTGAATTCATTCCGATTGAGGAATCTGAATGTAGTGTTTACATGAACGCCAAATAAAGGGATCGAGTTGAAGTGCGCGTTTATATGTCACAAGCTTCAAATCTGATTTTTTTTTTGTTTTACATGCACAAATATAGAGTTTCTCACTGTTTGCACATAATAACCACTCTCCTAAACTGTTTCTTTATTTGTTTTTAACAGCATAACTTATATTTATCCATTTTTGGATCAATATATAAACTGCTGTGTCGTGCTGCTCATATTCATTGCGCAGTACAATTGTGCCACCACGCACCCAAAACGGGTTGCCTGTGGCTGGGAATCCAAAACAAGGACTGGTGGGAGGTTGTCCTGCTCCACTTCAGTTGCAGAGTGAAAGGAGAGTTTTATAATGACAGGACACGCATGTATACAACACTTTATTTAAAATGAATAACTGCTCGTTCTGCTCGTCATACGTCATTGAGCTATTTCTGCATCATTGTACATTCGCAGTCCTTTCAGTCTCGATTGTCAATCCGATCGAGTGTTTACATGCACTCGCAATTGTATAAGAAAAGGAATAAACCACCCGCTTCAATCCGATCAAAATTTTATTCTGATCAAGCTCAATCGGATCAATTAAGGTATTTACATGAATGTTTTTCAGTCCGATTGAGCTGTCAATCCTATTACAAACTGATTATTTGTTGCATGTAAACGTAGCCAATGTGACTGGACTCAGAATGGATTTGGCAGTGCTATTCACTGCCATTACCTAAAAGGGCTTGGATTGTTAGGACTTTTCTGTTCAGTTCTGCCATCTCACTGTCACCTGCCCCTACAACAACGAGACCCCGAAGTTGCTGTTTTGGATGTTTCAAACCACCAACCATCATTTAGACCTTTCAGACACCTCAGGACTACACTGGAGGGAGGCCATTATCCAGAGTCTGGAGAGTGTCCCTGGTCCAGAACACAACTGGACTAACATTTTTTAGTGAATTGTTGGCCTTCTGGAAAGTATGTTAATTTACTGTATATGTACTCAATACTTGGTTGGGGCTCCTTTTGCTTTAATTACTGCCTCAATTCGGCGTGGCATGGAGGTGATCAGTTTGTTGCACTACTGAGGTGATATGGAAGCCCAGGTTTCTTTGATAGTGGCCTTCATTTTTTTGGTCACGTTTCTCATTTTCCTCTTGGTTCAGGTCTGGTGAGTTTGCCGGCCAGTCAAGCACACCAATACCAAGGTCATTTAACCAACTTTTGGTGCTTTTGGCAGTGTGGTCAGGTGTCAAATCCTGCTGGAAAATGAAATCAGCATCTTTAAAAAGCTAAGCAGCAGAAGGAAGCATGAAGTGCTCCAAAATGTACTGCTAAATGGTGACGTTGGTTTTAAAAAAAACAACACACAATGGGCCAACACCAGCAGATGACATTGCATCCCAAATCATCACAGACTGTGGAAACTTAACACTGGACTTCAAGCAACTTGGGCTATGAGCTTATCCACTCTTCTTCCAGACTCTAGGACCTTGGTTTCCAAATGAAATACAAAATGTATTCTCATCAAAATTTGTAATTGATTTTGCTTGACAATCCTCATAAGGCTGCAGTTGGATACATCACTCTGTGAACAGCCAGCTTCTTTGGCAAGGAATGTTTGTGGCTTACCTTCCTTGTGAAGGGTGTCAATGATTGTCTTCTGGACAACTGTCAGATCAGCAGTCTTTCCCATGATTGTGTAGCCTAGTGAACCAAATTGAGAGACCATTTTGTACTTTTTATTAATTTTTCAAACATGTTTAGACAAAAAAGTTCAAACAATTACATAATTATGTTGTTTCTTTCCCCACCCTGTTCCACAACCTTAAATTAACAGAAAGTGGAATAATAATAAATAAATAAATAACAAAAAAGCAAATAAATTGTTAATAATATTAACAGTGCTCACTATGCAAAATAGCAGGATACATTTCAATATTTTGTTATCAAACAGATATATCAAAGTCAATTTTGTTAATGTATATAAATGTTCACAAAAAAAAAAACACTCAGAGTCTTTCTGTGTAGATATACAAGTAAGCATTACATAACCAAGTATATTAAAGTCAGATGGTCTTTCTAAACCTTTAGTTCTATTGAGAGACCATTTTGAAGGCTCAGGAAACCGTTGCAGGTGTTTTGAGTTGATTAGCTGATTAGCATGTCACCATATTCTAATTTGTTGAGATGAATTGGTGTTTTTTTGTTAAAAAGTGAGCCAAAATCATCACAATTAAAATAACCAAAGACTTAAACTACTTCAGTTTGTGTGCATTTAATTGATTTAATACACGAGAATCACAATTTGAGTTGAAATACTGAAATAAATTAACTTTTCCATGACATTCTAATTTATTGAGATGCACCTGTAATGTGTCTCATTTTGTTTGATTGTCATTTACTGGATGTTTTTACTCTAATTCTTACTGTCAGTAGACTGCAGCGATATTCTGGATTTAGCTTTTTGACTGCTGAGGTCAGGATTGCATGTCGGGCAGCGTCGTTTCTTGACATGGGTTGATGCTGAGATACTCACTCTGTCTCTTCCCTCCAATGAACACTAACACACGTGTTCACACTGCCCTTGCCTCTTGCTCTGCTAGTGCGATTACAGTGAGTGCTCAGTGAGATGAGCAGAGCATCGCAAGATGTATTATAAATGTTTCATTACAGCCACACACTGCTGTCTCCTCTTCAAGGGTTACCATAACACACACGCTTTTTGTCTTTTGCTTCTTTATCTGTCGAGCTGTCTTTTTTTGTCTTTATATAGTCCTTGCAGTGTATCTCTCTCTCTCTCTCTCTCTCTCTCTCTCTCTCTCTCTCTCTCTCTTATACTTGCTGTTGCTTTGGTGGTGTATGTTTCAAGTACGATGAACAAACACACCTAAACAAGAGTGATTGTCTTTCTTCTTTCTTTCTTTTTTGTTATTGCAATTTTACATTAGATCAATTTTTACTCATTTGGTATGTTAAAATAAAACCTATGGCCTTGTTTGTTGTTTGTGTCATGTTCTACTAGTTGAGCTGCAGAAATCCCTCTAACCATTTTCTCTTTCTCCTTGATCTGTGATCTATAACTAATTACAACCTAATTTATTTAAATATGTTTCAAATGTACAAATGTTTGTAGAATATTTGGAGCATATTCTACAGTGGCCGAGAGAGCTCAACATTTATGTATTTATTACATAAAAGTATTTATGTAATAAATACATAATAAATGTATTTATTACTTAATTAATTCGTTTTAAATTAAAAATATTAGTAAAGTTAATTTTTAATTAGTAAAACCATATGGCTAAGTTGTAAATGTAAGTTAGTCAGCTTATTTAACTTTTAACGGTTACAGTAATTGTGTACTAAAAAAAGTAAAGGAATCATATGATCTGGATATTAAAATAAACATAAATCTCACCTTTCAGAGCAAACATTGATGTCCCAGCCATGTCCGTCTCTTTGTGGTTCCCTTAAACATTTCTAATGGTGTCTGTGCCTATTTGCAGTGCGTTTCTGTTTTTGGTTGTGTTGTGAGCATTTACAGCGTGTGCGCTGTACAACTGATGATGTTTTCTAATTGTGCAGTTTTTTTTTTTTACATTTTTTTACATTTGTAGCACAACAATTAAGCCAACAATTAAGGTATTTTCTAAAATAACTTTTTAACAATGCCACATTTTTACTTATTACAGCATACTCATCTAAAATTCAGCGTAGTTCATACATTTATACATATGGTTATGTAACTATATTAACATGACATTTGAGTGTTTCCTTGATGAGAATTGCATTTCACTTACAGATACAGACGGTCGGATTGTGGCTGATTCATACGTGACTCATGTGTCCACTGACACATTTACTAGAATATAACATGGGAAATTGAAGTGAACGTTGTTTCATTATGAAATATATAAACTGTGACCAAGAAACATTTAAACTCATGTGGTCATGTAGATTTATTTTCACAAATGAATGACTACATAATACAACGATATAACAAAAACATACAAATGTTATGGACTGATTGCAAAGCCAAACCAGCACTTGGAGAATATGAATTATTATTTTAATATCAGGTTCTGATTGAGCAATCTGTCTCTAAAAGCAACAGCCACAGGCTTTGTGGATAAGTAACAGAAGTAGACATCTCGAGAGCCTTACTTTTAAAATACCTCAAAATCAGGAAGAAAATTTGTGCAGGGTTCTTCCTTTCCCTAACAAATTTTCTTGAAACTTGCCATACTTTCTCCATACAGCAATACGGCTATAACACAAGTGTTCAAATACATTTTAGGTCACTGTACATTAATGAACACACACACACACACACACACACACACAAACACATAATTTTTTTCTTTATGCACAAGGGGATAAATTATGTCAAAGTTCAAAGGCATTACAATAAAGTCTTAAGTTGTAAGAGCATGAGGTGCTTTTCACCCACACATCTGAGTCTGCAGCAGAGTTAAAACTATACCCAGAGAAAGCAGCAAATGTGTCACTCTAACAGAAGGTCATCTGCAATTTTCCAGACACCCCAATTCTTCTGTTCCATTGATCATTCAGCTACTTCCTTGTACATTCCTATCTTTGGGTGCAAAGCTCCAACTTGGCGATCATGAAGTCACTAGAAGTGAGCAACTGTGAGTTAGTACTTAGTATCAAAATATCTTGTTTCACACATTATTCATGTTTATTTTAGTTTTTTTTTCGGGCGTGTGCGCTGTTCGAAACTGTCTATTTGCATTGGAGGTGCAGTGCATCCGTTCATGGTGATGCAGGGAATACCCCTTTCAACAGTGACCAATTACTTTTTTTTCCTAAAACATTTTGGAATTCAATTATAAAATGTGCTTATATGTTTGTACATACATTCAAAAATGTGCACAAATACACATACCATAACCCAAAAACAGTTCTCATAAAATGTACACTGGCAGTGCATTCTGACTAATAACATATTAATAACCAAGCACATAGATACTATAGGCATTTAAAACATAATTATTTACATTTCACATATTCCCCCACTTACTCTTGTATATTTATGTGTTTTCAAAGCCCACATTTTCATTGATTTTGCTTTAGAAATTAATAAATATAGATATTTTGTATAGATTTTTTTTATCCACATAGGTACAAATTTTAGCACTGACTAAAGTGGGGTGCCACATTTCCACAGAGCAAATATTTATATTCTATCCACTCCACAGAGAGTTATAAACCTGAGCAGTGATCATTAAACACTATGTATCTGCCCACAAGACAAGTGAAAAACTTACTGACCAAAAACCTTTTTTTTTTTTTTTTTTACAATAAAATAAAAACACCTTCAGGCTATTTTATTATAATTGCAGATTCATTGGAAATCCATTCAAATCAAGAAAGGCAATAAATAAGCTAAGTTTTGAAAAGGTCTAACAATAAATAGTAAAAAAAATACAGTAGCTATTTTTTATTCAGTTTTTTTCATAAAATGATAGACGTGATGTACAACATGACTATTTGGCTAGTAGAGAGACATTTTTAATTAGTTTTACACATTTACGTACAGTATGTGGGTCATTCCAAGAAATCAGTGCCTTTTGCGTCCCTAAGAAATAATCAAACAGAATTAATATAACAACAAATAAATATCTTCTTTCTTCAATATTACATGAAAAAAAATAGTTAAATATTGTTTTAAGTATTTTAAATAGCATTTATGTAGATAAGGGTAAGGTTTTTGGCCTGTCCCTCACTATGATTTTTAATTCACTTGTAATTGACTAAATTACTTGTAATTTGCTAAATAGAGGCAAAATTATATAAAAAATTATATTTGCATATTGTTCTCATTTGCATTTTTTTCTATAAAATATAAATAATTGTATTGGTGTCCTCTGATTTGATGTCAGCCCTATTACCCTAATAATACAAAAAAGAAACTTGTAAAATAACGGTACATTCAAGTGACATCCCTTCTAGGAGGTTCCATCATCTCTCACAGGGGGGTGTTGTGGATAGATTGGGCTTGGTGATGGGTTTGGTCCCCCTCGGCTATAGGGGTGGGCGATATGGCAAAAATATCATATCATTTTTTTTTTTTTTTTTATATCACGATTTCACGATTTAGAACGGTCAATGAAAATCCTCAAAGCCCTGATGGGGCAAACTGCTATCTGGGCTTCCGCACTCTGTGATGGCGATGACTCAGTAGCAAGGGCTGACAGTGAAACCATCTGTGTCCTCGGCCGGAGAGTGACACTGCAGTCCCCGGGTCCGAATCAAATGCAGTCGCTGTCCACAGAAAAAGCGTGTAAGTCCTCTATGCGCTTAGCCGAAGCGAGGGCCAGAAGGACTGTAGTTTTAAGGGATAGCTCCTTCAAACCTACGGATGCTAAAGGCTCAAATGGTGTCTGTGAGAGAGCTCTTAACACCACTTCCTGCTCCCAGGGCGGAAACAAAAGCGGATGTGGGGGATGTAGTCTTTTTGCTCCCTTAAGGAAACTCACCACCAAAGCGTTTTTACCGAACGATTGCCCGCTCTGCGGGGAACGAACGCGGCAATGTCGATCAGTGTCGATGGCAACGATCCACTATCCAGTCTGTACTGCGGGAAACTCAGAACATACGATATGGTGCAAGTAGCCGGTTCGATATGAGCCTGACCGCACCATTTCACAAACACTCCCCATTTTGAAGCATACAAAGGTCTTGTAGAGGGTGTTCACGCTTCCATGAGCGTGCCGAGCACGCGAGACTGTAAGGCGCCCATCTCCTCTGAGACCCCTGAAGCGATCACAAATGAAGGCTCCATAGTTCCAGGTCGGAGTGCCACACCGAGCCGTCCACCTGGAATAGCATATGCTTCCTGCCGGGGATCGGCCAAGGCGGTGCCTCTAGCAGTTCCGTCAAGTCTGGGAACCAAGGCTGGTCCGGGGCGATGAGTATCACTGATGCTCGCATAACACCAGTGGCAACATTTCTTGATCGGAGGAAATGCATACGGCCTGACTGCTGGCCAGCGTGATGTCAGCGGGGAGTGAAGAACAACGGGCAGTGCGCGTTCTTGCTCGTGGCGAACAGATCCACCTCCACTCTCCCGTAACGTTAGCGGTTCCAAATCATCCGAACCGACTCGGGGTGCAATCTCCACTCTCCTTGAGGAATCCCCTTCCTCGAAAGCATGTCCGCCCCTCGGATCAGGAGACCGGGGATGTGCGCTGCTCTGATGAAGAGGATGACAGTCCATTGCCTGCTTGCACAGCGCCCTTGAGCGAATTCCTCCCTGGTGATTTATATACGAAACCACGGACGTGTTGTCGGTGCCAATCAGTACATGCTGCTGTTCCAGCTGTGGCTGAAAAACCTTTAGAGCTGAGAAGACTGCTTCCAGCTCCAGGCGGTTTATGTTAGATGACATACCACCAGTGGTGGTCAGTAACGAAGTACAACTACTTCGTTACTGTACTTAAGTACATTTTTCAAGTATCTGTACTTTACTGGAGTAGTTTTATTTTGAGTAACTTTTACTTTTACTTCACTACATTCCAAAGCATAAGATCGTACTTTTTACTTCACTACATTTCATAAAACATATCGTTACTCACGTGATACATCACCTGCTCCGAGACGCAGAAGCGGTGTATGATTCATGAACAAACTGATTCTTTTCAATGAACCTGTTCAATCGGTTCGCAAATCGCCACAAACGATTCATTCACGAATTGTAATGATCAGATTGCAGCTGTTCTCGAGTCGAAAACTCACTGATTCAAATGATCCGTTTAGAGCGAGTCTTCTTCAGTGAACTGAACTCACAAGTAAAGAACCGGGAGATCTTGTGAGCGCGCGCTACTGATGCTGTGAAAAGTACGTTACTAATGTCGAATTTTAGGATTAATTATTGTAACTGAAAATAATATTTAGGTCAAAACTATCAGTTGTTTGTGAACTAAATCTGCTGTAAAGGGTGATCTATTTAAGCCCACTGAAATGCTTGAATGCAGACAGATCAACATCAGTGTCTCTAACGTTATGTTTTAGGTCAAAAAACAAAACATTAAAATAACACAGATTAAATAAAATAACTCATGCACGTGTAACGGATGTATACCAGTAAGGGCTGTGTGTAAACCTCACTCCCCTCACCTCAAAAAGAGGCGCTCTAGCGACTGATGCAAGAGGCTGTAGCCTTTGGCGTTCCTTGTTAGAGCGCCTGCCTCCCGCGCCGAAATCCCGGGTTCGCGACCAGCTCGGAGCAAGAACGAGTTAGGATGGTGTGGACCCGGGGGAGATACACACGTTCATATTCCCCGCTGCTGTAACGTTAGCAGTTTTATTAAAATGCTATGCATTTAGACCTATGTGACGTCTGTTTTTATATTGTTTATCAACAGTATACATTTTTATATTGTTTAGATCAACTAGCCGAGTAGACAGATATGAATGTTTATTCATAACCATACTGAAAATAAGTAAATATTGTTAGCTGATGCTAACTGTCTAGCTAACAAGCTTGCTGGTGCTAAGTTGAGGACATTTTTAGATATAAAGTCCAAATATCTTTATTCAGCCACCTAGATAGATTCCATCTGACGGAAAAAGAAAGGATGTGATGTTCAGAACATAACTACAGTAATTATCAGAGTGGGAAGTGATGCCCTCTGGGGGCATTTGGCCAGGGGTGTTTTTACACCACAGACAAAGTTTGAGAAGAAAAAAAAATCATTATGAAAATATAATTAGATTTTCCTTAAAATGTTCTTCCTAATTTCAGGCCTAATTCTAATGTCATATATAACTGACGTTCTGCAAAACAACAAATTCCAAAACACTTTTTTCTTACTGGTGAAAATGAGATGGTGAAATCTGTTTTCTCTCAGGTACATGGCAGTGCAAGCTTCACAGTGAATATTACTACATCACTCTCGTCAATGTAGTCCATATCAACAAAATATATATCTTGACTCTATATAGTGGTTATTTTGGGATAAACCCAGGTATTTTGGGCAGTAGGATTATAAAAATATGTGCTAATATAAAATTAAATAAAGTAGTCTATATAAAATTGCAAAATAAATCTGTCTATCAGTACTTTTTTACTTAAGTACATAAAAAATTGAGTACTTTTGTACTTTCACTCGAGTAAAATTGAAAAAGCAGTACTTTTACTTTTACTGGAGTAATATTTTAGTATACGTATCTGTACTTTTACTCAAGTACTTGATCTGTGTACTTTGACCACCACTGCATACCACTGAATCCGCCACCCTGAGTCCGAGCAGTCTCTGAAAAACGTTCAACTGAACAGAGCTGCCTTGCCTGAATGGCGCAGGGAAGACAAAATGGCCGCCGTGCGATCTCGCGAGAGGCGGGCTCTCATCTCCATGCGATCTCATGAGAGGCGGGCTCTCATCTCCACGTGATCTCGCGAAAGGCGGGCTCTCATCCCCACGGAGTCTAAACATACTCCCAGATATGTTATGGACTGACTTGGGGCGATAATGCTCTTCTGCATGTTGACACATAGCCCTAGGGTCTCCCAGTGAATAAGCAGCGAGTCTATGTGGCTGATAAGCGTATCCAGGGACTGAGCTAAAATCAGCCAATCGTCCAGATAGTTGAGGATGCACCTTCCACTCGATCTGAGTGGGGGAGTGCTGCATCGATGCCCTTTGAAAAGTGCATGGGGCCCAAGCCAGCTCGAACGGGAGAACAGAGTATTGGTACGCTGTGCTTTTCCTTGACACGACAGCATACCTCAGAAAACCATCTGCGATGCGGTGCTATCTGAATGTGAATGTACGCGTCCTTTAAATCCACGGACGCAAACCAGTCCCCGGGGCGAATTTGCGCCAGGATCTGCTTTAGTTAACATCCTGAACGGACGCTTGCCAAGCACTCTGTTGACAGGTCTGAGATCTAGAATCGGGCGGAGTCCACCATCTATCTCTCTTAGGCACCCCAAATAGCGGCTGGACAAAACAGCAGTCAGGCCTGCTCGCTGAGACTTGTTCTATCGCTCCTTCTCCGAGCAATTTGCATAGCTCTTGTTTTAGGATAAGGGCATTTCGAGTCAGTGTTAGAGACTACGCCACGCCATTGAAACGTGGTGGTCTGCGTCTGAACTGAAGGGTGTGACGTTACCCTCGCTCTTATGTAGAGCAACCAGCGTGAGATTCTTGGAATAGTTTCTCACGCGCTCAGGAACTGACACAGCGGCTTTAGCGGCTTGGTCGTTGGGGTCGCCGGCAAGTGCTGCGCGGCTATAACCCGTGTGGGCAGTGGCTCCGGTCGCTCAGGGGAGGGGCGAGCGGCGTTGTGTTGACTGAGTGAGGAGGAAGAGCTCCTTGTGCAAACGCATGTATTTAATGAACATACGCTATCACACACATTTTTACAATTTTGAGAGAGCTTGAGGGCTCGCCCACTGGTCGTGGTGCCTCTTTGCGGGTCTCTTTACACTTGTTTCCAAGAAGACCTTGATCCCGCGGTCTGCTATATTATAACCGTGTGGGTGGCGGCTGTAACTACAGGCGGACTATGCTATACGACCTAGTTGAACACCACTTGTAGGGGCGTAAACAACTGGCATAATAGTCCGGTGAAATCTGGAAGGCTGATAGGATGCGCCCTACAGGGCATCAGGTGACTCCTCGCCTTCATGCGCAGGGGCGTCAGGTGACTCCTCACCTTCGCGCTCTTTTCCGCGCTGGGGTGTCATGTGACTCCTGACTTTCGCGCGTTTCCCGCGTAGGGGTGTCAGGTGACTCCTCACCTTCGCGCGCTTTCCGCACAGGGGCATCAGGTCCCCTCGCTTTCGCGCGCTTTCTATCGAGGTGTACTTGATGCACTGCGAGGGTGCCCTATCGCATTGAATGAGTGAGAGAGCGGAGTCCTCTACACACGGCAGCCGCTGGTGTGGGGCTGTTATCATGTGAATGAGAGTGTGCTCTACACACGACAGCTGCTGATGAGGGGCTGTTATCATGTGAATTAGAGAGTGTTCTCTACACACGACAGCCGATGATGTGGGGCTGTTATCATGTAAATGAGAGAGTGTGCTCTACACACGACAGTCGCTGATGAGGGACTGTTATCATGTGAATTAGAGAGTGTTCTCTACACATGACAGCCACTTATGTGGGGCTGTTATCATGTAAATGAGAGAGTGTGCTCTACACACGACAGCCGCTGATGAGGGGCTGTTATCATGTGAATTAGAGAGTGTTCTCTACACACGACAGCCGCTGATGTGGGGCTTTTATCGTGTAAATGAGAGTGTTCTCTACACACGACAGCCGCTGATGTGGGGCTGTTATCATGTAAATGAGAGAGTGTGCTCTACACACGACAGTCGCTGATGAGGGACTGTTATCATGTGAATTAGAGAGTGTTCTCTACACACGACAGCCGATGATGTGGGGCTGTTATCATGTAAATGAGAGAGTGTGCTCTACACACGACAGCCTGCTGATGAGGGGCTGTTATCATGTGCATTAGAGAGTGTTCTCTACACACGACAGCCGCTCATCGTGTGAATGAGTGAGGAGCTAAGTGATTGTGCTTTGCACACAACAGAACGCCGCTCTGAGGCGGGGGCTGCATGCTTAGACAGTGGCTTTTTCCGTGCGGCATCTGCGGCGACGTGAGATCCCTTTGCTCCCGCATCTGCCTTTGGCTCTCCGCACCTCCATCGAAGGGGGGCGTGAGAAGCCGGGCTGATGTCCTGTCCTGCAGGTTTGACGGTGAGAGGAATGCGGACATTTAGTCGGCATGAGCTCATCACCTAAGTCCCGAAGGTCCACCGCTGATCAGAGGGCAGACGGACTATCCTTAAGAAAATGTCATACTCACCTGAACGCTGCAGAGGAGTAGCCATGAGGCCTGCCCTCGAATGAGCGAACCTTAATTGTGAGCTGTAATAGTTTAAGCCATAACCTAGGTTCAGCAAAGTGAAGAAAAAGATTCTGACGTAATTGTCGCGGGCGCCGCATTTATACTGCCTCTCGAGCTTGTATTTGCATGCTTCGCGACAATTGGCCAGTCATTTGGACTGGCGTGAGCCAATAGGTCTTCAGGAAAGGTTGGAGGGAAGGAGTTCCCATAATGGAGAAATTCTCCGTGATGTCTCGTGAAAGCTCGAAAGGGAACCAAAAAGTTGCCATAGTATGTTGTTCCTACTATCAAAGTCAATGTGGATAAGCAAATGTTTGGTTACCCAGATTCTCCAAAATATAATATTTTGTGTTCAGCACAAGAAATAAATTAATACAGGTTTGGGACAACATGTGAGTGAGTAAATAATGACAGAAATACAATTTTAGGGTGAACTATCCCTTTAATTACAGTCGGCAGCATGTTTAGTACTGTTCCTTTAAAACCTGCTCCCATCAAATATACAGGCACACATCTGTTTTTCTCAGCTGTTTACTTTTATTTAGACATAAAAAACTGAGTCTATAAATAAACCTTGTGAGTTTTGACAGTATTAGCACAAAAGAGAACTTAGTTCAGTAATCAGGCGCTGTTTGACGGGCTTTTTCGTGCACACGCATTGGGTGTTATGTGCGCAGAAAAAAGCGCATGTCTTACCACCGAGTGAAAGAAACGTTTAACCGGTAAGGCTTTAAAGCAGATGCAAATAATGTACTTTTGTGATTGTGAATAAGTGCAGTGTCCCGTGAGAGTAACTCTACCGCTCAGTTAACACTGATGTGATTGTATGTCGCATTGTACAGTACATAGAGATGGCAGCGCCAGAACTGCAGCTGATAGAATGTGCGCTGTAGCACGATACTACGACATTTCTTCAAAGAAGTAGATCTTGGAGACATTTTTATCATCCACGATCAAATATCGTTATATTGAAGACCACTACCCTTGGCAGAAATCGAAGACCGGAGGCAACAGACCGCAAGGTCAATTTACAGTCGGACCTCAAAGGGGCAGGGGCTCGAGCCCCCCCGCCCCCTTGTGCACGCCACTGTAATGACCGGGATAGAATGATCAGTCTAATCTACCATTTCTCAACGGGGGCGGTACCCCCGGAGAGCATTAGGGGGCGTTTGAAGCAATATTTTTGAAAGGGGAGCGCTGAGTTGTTCTTGGGGGGCGTTTGGTTAAGGAGTTTACACCAAAGATGTATGAGCTGAAACTTGCAAAAGAAAATAGTCTGCAACATTCTAACGCCGTCTCTACACTGGATGCATCGAAGTGCACTTTCTGTATCTATTTGTCAACTTGTCTGTAGCGCAAGCGCATTGAGTGCGTCAGAAATAGAATGTGGCATCCGTTTAATGTAGCGCTTGCATTCAGTTACTGTATGACTGATTATAATGGGATCCATGTGCTTTGACGCAACGTCGCGCTGTTCGTGCCCGGTGTAGAAGTGTTGATACTACCACGACTAGATGTGTATCATTTCCATAGCAACAACTTTTTACTTTAGTGCTTTCTGTAGCCCAGCTGATGAACTTCCTGTGAAACCAATATGCATTTAGACACTGCAGCATGATGGTTTTTCATGCAATGCCATCTGAGGGCTCAAGGTCATGCAAATTCACCTGACAACAGTCTTCTTTGCCCAACAGTAAGACTGAGATTTCTCTGGACTCCCTGAATCTTTTCACTGTATGGTAGTTGGTGTGATTTTTGATTTGTTTGGCAGAAAGTGATGAGCCATGACTGAGACTGAGGTGATCTTTTTATACCCAAACATGATACCCTGGTCTATATTACCAGTCCACCTGCTTAATGTGAACTGTTTAAAAATATTTTAATTTGTATATTCTATAGCCTTTTCATTTTTATTTTCCCTCTATCCCAACTTAATTGGAGTCTGTTGCAGCCATCAAAATCGAAATTTGTTTATAATTAAAAAAGGCTTTTATGTTGGTCAGCAAAAACATTGGAAGTATTTTCTTTGTACTTCTGTCAATTAAATTAAAGTTCAAGAGAACTAACAAATCACAGCTTCTATCAAACCTTTACAATTATTCCAGAAAGCGGCAGCAAGATTACATTTTAATGAGCCAAAAATAATGCATGTCATGCCTCTGTTTATCAATTTGCACTGGCTACCAATAGCTGCTCGCATACAATTCAAAGCATTCATTTTTGCCTACAAAACCACCACTGGCTCTGCACCCTTTACCTAAATTCCTTACTTCAGACTTATGTACCCTCTAAGCTTGCCTTCTGCAAATGGACGTCGCTTTATTGTGCCATCCCAAAGAGGCACAAAATCACTTTCACAGATCTTAAGTTAAATGTTCCCTCCTGGTGGAATGACCAGCCCAACTCAATCCGAGCAGTCCTTAGCCATCTTCAAGAATTGGCTTAAAACACATAACATATTTTTAACTCTAGATATCTTTTCTAATTCTATTCTGTAAAAAAAAAATCTAACAAAAACACTAACACTAGCCTTTCTAATCTTTCTGTATATTTATCTATTTGTTTTATTTTTATTTATTAAAAAACTTATTATATACTCAATACTTTTTCAAAAAAAAAAAAAAAAAAACCTTGCTACGTATACTGTGTTAAGCTAATTGAGACTTGTTATAACACTTGCATATCATTGATCTTTTGTTGAATTTGATTGCTTCCATTGTCCTCATTTGTAAGTCGCTTTGGATAAAAGTGTCTGCTAAATTACTAAATGTAAATGTAATTAAACTATAGTATATAGCAGTGCTTCTCAAAGTACGGACTCTGGTCCGCATCCGGACCCGGAGGGAATTCAATCCGGACCCGCCTCCATTTCGTATAAAGAGCACTAATTATATTTCCTACTTTGATAAACACATGTTAAACTTGTAAATCATTTGTTTCGTTTTCAAATGTCTGTTTGGAGATGGTCCGAATCTCCGAAATGAAAGCGCAAGCGATAAAACTTTTCCTTCATGACATTTGTCATGACATCCAATGAGTTTGACGTTTGACAATCTGGTGGCATTTCACTGCATATATGAGTATTTTATTATCACTTAGACTATGGCCATTTGACTTATAGTAGTGCCAGTGTCCAGTGTTTTTTTTTTTTTTTTTTTTTTTTTTCTTGAAACAACTCACATACAATGTCACAAAGATAGAATATATAAAAGGAAATTAAAACATCAAACACCTTTAGCTGTAACACTGTACATGGACAAGAACATTAAGGCTTTATATTAACCCCCCCCCCCCCCCCCCAAAAAAAAATAATAAAAATAAAAGAGGAAGGTTACTAAGTGCTTTACAGTCAGGTATGTTCTACTTGAGCATCAGTGTACATTTACAGTTTTTTACCAGATGGACGGCAGCAACAGCTATCCAAATAGCGTATATCCAGACAATTCAATTAAAAGAGATGAATCCAATATATTCAGTCTGCCTGTAAGAACAGTCTTATTGGTTTCCAGATCTTGATGAATGTGGGTAACCTTTTCTTTTAGTATAAATCTCAGTTCTTCCAAATGTAACATATTTCCCAGTTCTCTTGCCCACATCTCAAAAGTAGGGACAGAGTCTGCTTTCCACATCTGTAAGATCAGTTTTTTTGCAAGCAACATGCAGAGCGAAATGGCCTGTGTTTGATATTTACTACAAAAGGCATTCTCTGCACCTAACAGTCCAATACAAGGCTCAGGCTCCAAGTCGACAGAATACACTTCAGAAATAAATTTAAATATACATTTCCAAAATGGCTGAATTTTACTACATGACCATAGAGAATGAAACAGGGTGCCCTCTAACGTTTTACACTTATTACAGAGTGGGGAAATTGTGGGATACATTTTATGAAGTTTTAATTTAGAATAATGAAGCCTATGAACTATCTTGAACTGAATCAAATTATGTCTGGCATTTACAGAGCATGTATGGACATTTCTCAAGCACTCATCCCAAATGTTTTCATGAATATTAAAACCCATTTCCTCTTCCCAATCATGTTTTATTTTCTGAGTGTTATTGTCCACCTTTTCTACTAATAGTTTGTAAAAATTTGACACAGTACCACTCGCACCAGGGTGCATATTAACAATACTCTCTAAAGTTGGATTTAAAGTCAAAACTTCAAAGTCTGGAATGTGCTTCCTAACGAAGTCTCTGACTTGCAAATAACGGAAGAAATGAGCAGGAACCAGAGAATAGCATTGTTTTAGTTGTTCAAAGGAACTAAATGTACCTTCCCTATAAAGATCTTGTATTGTTACTATACCCATGTGTTTCCATTGAAAAAAGATCTTATCTTGTAACCCCGGAGGGAAAACATGATTGTTACAGATTGGGGTATCTAGATATAAATATGGAATTTTTAAATATACCTTGATTTGTTTCCATACTTTAATTAGGTTTGAAATAACTATGTTACCATTGATATTTTTTATTTCAATTTTGATGGGGCTGTTAAGCAGAGCTGATAATGAAGTCTTATTACAAGAAGCTTCTTCAATTGCTAACCATTCTGGCTTGTCACCTAACTCCACTGAAGCAATCTTCCTCCACCACACTAAAGTATTTAAGTTTGCTGCCCAATAGTAGAATTTAAAATTGGGAAGCCCAAACCCTCCTTGATCTTTAGATTTGTTTAGATGTTTCTTGTTAATTCTAGCTGTCTTGTTGTCCCAAATGAAGCTACTTATAATTGATTCTAGCTGTTTAAAATAATTAAAGGGGATAAAGAAAGGAATAGATTGAAATACATACAAAAATCTTGGAAGTACTACCATTTTTATAGCATTAATCCTGCCTACCATGGACATAGGGAGTGTCTTCCAAAAAATTATATCATTTTTAAGCTGGTCAATTTTCTTTTTCCAATTCAATTTTAATAACATTTCGGGTTTTTTGGTTATTATTACACCCAAATATTTAAAGGAGTGATTTGCTATTTTAAATTTGGTGCTAGCTAAATAGTTTTTATCTAAATCATCAGAGATTGGCATTAATTCACTTTTTTCCCAATTTATCGTGAATCCAGAAAGGCTGCCAAATTTTTCAATAAGCTCAAGTAATGGTGGAATAGACAGTTCAGGGTTGGAAACATAGAGGAGAATATCATCTGCATATAACGAAAGGTGTTGGGGTCTGCCCTCTATCACTATAGGTGCTATGTTAGGATGGTGTCTGATACTGGCTGCTAATGGTTCCATTGAAATATCAAACAAAAAAGGAGACAAAGGGCATCCCTGACGTGTACCTCGAGATAACTGAAATGGATTTGAAATGTCTTGGTTGGTAATAACAGAAGCTACTGGATGTGCATAGATTATTTCGATCCATTTAATAAATTCTGAACCGAATCCAAATTTCTTTAGAACAGCAATCATGTATTTCCACTCTAATTGGTCGAAGGCTCGTTGAGCATCTAATGAAATAACACATGTCTTTATGTTTTTCTTGTTATAAATTATGTTAAGCAGCCGTCTCAAATTAAAATATATATGCCTCTTTGGCATAAAACCGGTCTGGTCCTGATGAATTATAGAACCAATATACTTTGTTAGTCTATTTGCAAGAATTTTTGTTATAATCTTAGATTCAGTTGGAATGAGAGAGATTGGACGATAGGAAGACATCTGCGACTTGTCCCGCCCTGGTTTTGGAATTAATACTATACTAGCTTCATACATTGTTGGTGGAAATTTATTTTGTGTTATTACTAGTGGTGGGCCGTTATCGGCGTTAACGTGCTGCGTTAACGTGAGACTCTTATCGGCGATAAAAAAAATATCGCCGTTATTCTATTCTCAAAGTTGGGTTGGGAGCTGGGTCTATACTACGCAAGCTATGATGACTTTCACCCTGATATTTTAGCGCGGATGTATACCTAGCCGAATTGCACTGTAGGGGGCGAGAACGAGTCTTCGAACTAGAGGCTCGCAGTCCGTGATGGACAGATTGTTAACGGCTGGTCTATGTGGTAATACAACCGGGCAGGACATCCAAACGCTCACCTATCATTCATCAACCTCAAATATGGCTTTTCATCTGAAAGATGTATGTAGTAGCAACTTTACATGGCCGCTCAATATGATGTTAACCTAGAGAAATGTGCGCTATTGAAGTGTTTGTGTGGAAGCGCGTTTGCTGCAGGACAGGCTCCGGTGCGCTCACTTGCTCTTAAAATCTCCGTCATTTTTGGTCATACAGATAAAAGTAGCCTAATACATCTTTCAAATCTGTAAAGACTCTACGTTTATTTGTGTGCACTCAGAATAACAACGAAACGTCGCGCTTTTAAGCAAACAGGATGCGCTTTAGGTCTCATGTGAACTTGAGAATTCACTCCCGTGTCACCCTCTGCTTCGAACCTGTGTGTATGCCTAACGTTACTGTGAAATTACCACATCAGACGTGACGTGCTAACATGGATGCAGCTATGAAGCCGCCGGGTTTGCTTCAGGGAAAATTTATTTTTAAGAAGCTTCCCAATGGAAACTGTAAACAGTTCATCACGACCTCTTATGTAGGCCTACAGTTCAAAATTCATGTTTAACTGAATAAACAGTTAGTAAACACAAGTACATCTTATTGAACATAGTTTATTTTCATCACCAATTATCATAGTAGAACACCTTTCTCAAGCAGTTTGTGATGCATTTTGGAAACAGGAGATGAGCCCCTGGTCTAATGCGCCACCTGGCTTGAGAAACCCGTTCTCAAAGACTTACTTTTAGTCATTATTTGGGTAGCACACATATTCTGAATGCCTTCGGCAGAATTCAAATGAGCCATTTTAATCTAGATTAATCTAGATTAATTCCAAAATTAATCTAGATTAATCTAGATTAAAAAAATTAATCTATGCCCACCCCTAGTTATTACACTTTTAATCAATCTTTGAATTATAGGTACAAGATGATTCCTGAATTTTTTATAGAATTCGGCACTAAAACCATCTGGACCCGCAGATTTGTTATTAGGTAGCTGTGATATTACTTCAATTATTTCTTCTAGTGTAACTTCTTTATCTAAGGACTGTTTTGCATCAGCGCTAAGAATAGGGAGATCCAATTGAGAAAAAATGATTCTATTGCCTCTTGGCTTGTTTGACATTTAGATTCATAGACTTCTTTAAAAAAATCAGCAAAGCAACAGTTAATTTCCTTGGGGTTAACAATTATCTTCCCATTATTCAATTTTATTTTATGTATTGCACGAGTTGCCTGAGATTGCTTTAATTGGCGTGCAAGTAATTTTTGGGGTTTATCACCTATTTCAAACTGTCTTTGCCTGATATACATAAGTTGTCTCGACACTTTCTTAGAAATAATCGAGTTGTATTCACTTCTCAGTGCAACTATTTTCTTAAGAGTAGTCTCACAACTAGTTGATCTGTATTTACTCTCCAAATTTGTCGTTTGTGTGTCAATTTCACTCAGTTTGGCTCTGTTCTCTCTATTCTTAGCTGATTGATATGCTATAATATCGCCTCTGATAACTGCCTTCATTGTCTCCCAAAGAACTGAATCGGAAACATCTCCTTTATCATTAGTTTCTAAGAACAATGTAAACTTTTTGGAAAGATACTCACAAAATTTGTCATCGTTTAATAACATATTATCAAATTTCCAGGAATAATTTCCTCTACTATATTTTATATTTAAATTAAGAGAAACCGGGGCATGATCTGATAATAATCTATTATGATATT
The DNA here is from genome assembly GCA_027474115.1 of Schizopygopsis malacanthus. Lineage (NCBI taxonomy): Eukaryota > Metazoa > Chordata > Actinopteri > Cypriniformes > Cyprinidae > Schizopygopsis > Schizopygopsis malacanthus. The sequence continues at coordinate 12,655,613 of CM049873.1, forward strand.
CAGTTGAGACTACATGTTGCAACAATCTGGAATCTATTAGGAAAAAGTCAATCCTGGAATAGGTTTTATGAACTGAAGAATAAAATGAAAAATCATGATCTGAGGGATGCAAAACTCTCCAGCTATCAATTAAATTTAACTTTTGCATATAATTACTTAATACACCAGCCGATTTACTTGTTATGGTTCGACGGGGATGTGTGTCTAACCTCGCATTTAACACGCAATTGTAATCACCAGCCATGATGACTTGTGAATGCATAAAGTCTGGTATAATCTTGAAGATGTTCTCAAAAAACAAAGGATCATCAAAGTTAGGACCATACACATTCACTAAAGTGATGGGTAATGAATTTATCTCTCCACACACGACCAGATACCTGCCATTCACATCCCTAATAGTTTGCTTATGTATAAAGGGGACATACTTTTTAATAATAATTGCTACCCCTCTAGCTTTGGTAGAGAAATTTGACTGGTAGACTTGAGACATCCATGGAGCTTTAATGCTAAACTTTGTTGTCGTTTTAATATGTGTTTCTTGGAGAAAAACTATTTCCGCACCCAGTTTTTTAAGATGTGCATAAACCTTTCCTCTTTTGACTGGACTGTTGAGTCCTCGCACGTTCCAGCTTAATAAATTCAGTGTGCTGCCACCGCGAACATTCACTCTGTTACTCAGTATGTAAAATAAAATATGTTCTGGCTGACTATTTTACATAAAAGCTGCTCATTAAACCTTCCAACTCAAACTCAAAAAAAGTCCAGTGTCCAGTGTTTCCCATTCATTGATTTATTTGTGACGACTGTCACAATATCAAAACTGACAGTCACAAAAAGATTTTCCAAAAGGCAGCACGGGTGTTTTACATGAAAGTATTTTTGAAAAGAACAAAACACGACACATCTTCTGAAAAGCTTGGAGGTCATTTTCATTGTGTTTTTCCTGTAATGCCTGATAAAGTAGCATTTGAGCGCATTACTTTGATTACAGCCGTTACCGGGGAAACCGCTATATTTCCCGCTCCAACAGCGTCTCCTGCTGGCAAATAATTAATTATCATTTGAAAGTCTGTGAGAAACACTGGTGTCTGTCTGCAAACATAAACAAAAAGCATGCTTCAGAACTGTTTTGAGAAGGTGCTTAAGTTTTGAGCCATGTATTATTACTATGAATTAGGCTACTACTACTACTACTACTACTACTACAATACCCCCTTGTGCCCTGCAATAAACATTTACTCAAACTCTCTTTTATGAGATAAAGGGAAACAAGAAAATCGGCCAAACGTATCAGCATCTTATATCGGCTGCCCTGATTTCTAAATATCAGAGAAAAACCCTGTCGGTCGACCTCTATTGCAGACACGTAAATTAATTTGTTTGCATCTTTTTCTCTTGTTATTAATGTATTTTGAATGCAAAGAACACTTTCTTTAAAAAAAAATGTTTATTTGTTATGCATGTTATGTAGGCTACTGAATGTTTATTAAAGACAACTTTTGCAATAACCAATTGTTTTGGTCCGGACCTTTGACACTGATCAATATTCAGATTTGGACCGTTGAATGCAGACTTTGAGAACCCCTGGTATATAGTAACACTTGTGTCTGTAACAGGTTTGACAAAAATATCAAAACATGAGGTATAAAAATAGTTGTGAAACAAAAGAGTAATTAAATACAATAAATACAAACTATACAATTGTCATAAAAAAGATACAACTTTTAAATTGTAAATTTTAATTATAAAAAAAAAAAAATCCAAGTGGAAAAGGCATACATTTCGTGGATTGACCCATGTGCATTTGGCAGACAGTAAAGGACCAACAGTCAGTGTTGTGGGGCTTACCAATAGGTCAATTGGTGCTGAACATAGCAGGAAGGTCAATCTCCAGGAACAGTATTAGGAAACCTGTTTTAAAGTGTCAGCAAGACAGACAAACATGTTGCATTGTCAGTGCCATTCTTAAACATTTAAGCAACAGGACATTTTGAATAAAGACTAGTTACTCACTTAAAAAAAATAAGTAAAAAAAAAACGTTGACTTAAAGAAAAGCCGACAGGGAAGCAGAATTGATTAACCATCAACTATTTCAAAATAGACAGTCAATTAATCTCTCCAAGAGGACCTCTTTGAACTTGCATCTCTATCTGAAACCTTGGAGCTTCAGGCTTCTATATATATATATATATTAGTGGTGGGCCGTTATCGGCGTTAACGTGCTGCGTTAACGTGAGACTCTTATCGGCGATAAAAAAAATATCGCCGTTAATCTATTCTCAAAGTTGGGTTGGGAGCTGGGTCTATACTACGCAAGCTATGATGACTTTCACCCTGATATTTTAGCGCGGATGTATACCTAGCCGAATTGCACTGCAGGGGGCGAGAACGAGTCTTTGAACTAGAGGCTCGCAGTCCGTGATGGACAGATTGTTAACGGCTGGTCTATGTGGTAATACAATCGCGCAGGACATCCAAACGCTCACCTATCATTCATCAACCTCAAATATGGCTTTTCATCTGAAAGATGTATGTAGTAGCAACTTTACATGGCCGCTCAATATGATGTTAACCTAGAGAAATGTGCGCTATTGAAGTGTTTGTGTGGAAGCGCGTTTGCGCAGGACAGGCTCCGGTGCGATCACTTGCTCTTAAAATCTCCGTCATTTTTGGTCATACAGATAAAAGTAGCCTAATACATCTTTCGAATCTGTAAAGACTCTACGTTTATTTGTGTGCACTCAGAATAACAACGAAACGTTGCGCTTTTAAGCAAACAGGATGCGCTTTAGGTCTCATGTGAACTTGAGAATTCACTCCCGTGTCACCCTCTGCTTCGAACCTGTGTGTATGCCTAACGTTACTGTGAAATTACCACATCAGACGTGACGTGCTAACATGGATGCAGCTATGAAGCCGCCGGGTTTGCTTCAGGGAAAATTTATTTTTAAGAAGCTTCCCAATGGAAACTGTAAACAGTTCATCACGACCTCTTATGTAGGCCTACAGTTCAAAATTCATGTTTAACTGAATAAACAGTTAGTAAACACAAGTATATCTTATTGAACATAGTTTATTTTCATCACCAATTATCATAGTAGAACAGCTTTCTCAAGCAGTTTGTGATGCATTTTGGAAACAGGAGATGAGCCCCTGGTCTAATGCGCTACCTGGCTTGAGAAACCCGTTCTCAAAGACTTACTTTTAGTCATTATTTGGGTAGCACACATATTCTGAATGCCTTCGGCAGAATTCAAATGAGCCATTTTAATCTAGATTAATCTAGATTAATTCCAAAATTAATCTAGATTAATCTAGATTAAAAAAATTAATCTATGCCCACCCCTAATATATATATATATATATATATTTTTTTTTTTTACATGTTTGAGTGCAGTTACATTAGTCTTAGATCAATACTTTATCTGTCCATAAAAATGGTGCTTCCATTGGATTCATTTTAAGGCACTACCAAGCTGCATCATATACTCTGCACGACTGTCTTTCTTCGCACATTTAGTAAAAAGCATACAAGTGAGTTAAGATAAATGTTTTGTAGAGGTATCAGGCGCTACTCTTCTTGTCAATAGATGACCCCACTAGGACTCCTGTCAGTTGATATCCCAGAGTTCTCTGGTGTAGCATCAGACAAGCGGCCACTTCGCAAACGACTCAGGCCAGGTGTAGCAGTTTCAGCTAATTGCCTCATTAATGATTAAGCACCTCCAGCCTGCTCTAGCACTTCGCTTTGTGGGGAGCAAATTGTTCTGATTGGTTTTATGCTGTCAATTATTGATGAGACAGCAAGCTCAGATGCTAGAACCTGGGTTAGAAGCTTCTCAGAATGCCATCTCCTCCATTACACTGCACTCTTCATTGCTAGTGATAACAACAAAGTTCCCACTTTAATGGTAATATCCTGTCCATGGGTCACATTGAAAAGCTTGAATTTGTAGTCACAGCGGACACTAACTGAGTTCAGTGTTACATAGATACCTCTGTAGATGAATACATTCTGGATATGGAAACTATAATGAAAGTACCATATTCAGTTTCAGATGTGGGGCTGCTCTGAGATATGTATAATCATAAAAGCATTAAGGCTAAACGAAGTTCCCTAACCTCAGCTTGTGTCTAACTTTGAAGAGATACATTTAACCAGATCCCTGTGGATAACATGGGTGATTAGTACTATCGGTTACTTTGACACTCAGATATAATAGTGCATCTGTTAGAGAAGGACAGACATAACATTCTGTGGTTATTAAGTTCATTTGAATTTCATTGTCTACTTTCACTGAACAAAATAATTGTCCATTACTGTGCTTTGTCTCAAATCCTAATGAGTGGCCTAACTGCATTTTTAGTCACCGTAAACAGGCTCCTTTGCAAAGGCTAACAATTGTAGGTGGTTCAATTGTGCTGATATCTGAGACAGAATTTTAGGAAAACCACATAAAATCCCCAAGTGCATTGTGGGAAAACTAATCGAAAACTAACGATCGATCAATCAAGCAAGCAATCAATCAATCAATCAAAGGTGGAAATTAAATCTCTGATGAATAGTTGTGAACGGATGCATGCAAATAGCAATACATAAATAAATCACTCACTCACTCATTCTGTAATAAATTATGCATATTAATATTATTATTAATAATAATATTAAGCATAGTTTTATGGCATATGTTCAAAAAAGTACTAAATGAAACATGAGCAACAATCAGGAATGGGCAGTATTTCGAATACATGTATTTAAAATACGAATTTGAAATACTAAATACTATTTTATATTTTGTATTTGAATACCTTTGAAAAAAATCGAATGTATTTTGTATTTAAATTAGTGGTGGGCCGTTATCGGCGTTAACGTGCTGCGTTAACGTGAGACTCTTATCGGCGATAAAAAAAATATCGCCGTTAATCTATTCTCAAAGTTGGGTTGGGAGCTGGGTCTATACTACGCAAGCTATGATGACTTTCACCCTGATATTTTAGCGCGGATGTATACCTAGCCGAATTGCACTGTAGGGGGCGAGAACGAGTCTTCGAACTAGAGGCTCGCAGTCCGTGATGGACAGATTGTTAACGGTTGGTCTATGTGGTAATACAATCGGGCAGGACATCCAAACGCTCACCTATCATTCATCAACCTCAAATATGGCTTTTCATCTGAAAGATGTATGTAGTAGCAACTTTACATGGCCACTCAATATGATGTTAACCTAGAGAAATGTGCGCTATTGAAGTGTTTGTGTGGAAGCGCGTTTGCTGCAGGACAGGCTCCGGTGCGCTCACTTGCTCCTAAAATCTCCGTCATTCTTGGTCATACAGATAAAAGTAGCCTAATACATCTTTCGAATCTGTAAAGACTCTACGTTTATTTGTGTGCACTCAGAATAACAACGAAACGTTGCGCTTTTAAGCAAACAGGATGCGCTTTAGGTCTCATGTGAACTTGAGCGAGAAACTTCGAAACTCGAATATATCTAAAAATACAGTACATAGAAAAATATATCTATAGAGAGTGAAATGTCTAAAAATAAATAAATAGAAGACGTGTGTGTTAGCATGGATGATTTACATGAAATTTAATCTGTGCAACACTGTGCATAATAAGATGGCTTTCAGTTCAATATAATAACAAAAAACGACATTTTGGGTTTTTATTCAACTAATAAGGTGGGCACGCTGTGATCTGTACTATATTTTTACTGTAATTGACAGTTATCAAAAAAAAAAAAAAAAAAAAACCAACACGGGAGTGGGAGGGAATGGGAGTCATTCTTCCGGGAGTGGAACGGGATTTTCCTCCAGTTTTTTCATGGGATTGGGACGGGAAGAGATTAAAGTTTGTGATGCATTTTGGAAACAGGAGATGAGCCCCTGGTCTAATGCGCCACCTGGCTTGAGAAACCCGTTCTCAAAGACTTACTTTTAGTCATTATTTGGGTAGCACACATATTCTGAATGCCTTCGGCAGAATTCAAATCAGCCATTTTAATCTAGATTAATCTAGATTAATTCCAAAATTACAGTGAGATTAATCTAGATTAAAAAAAATAATCTATGCCCACCTCTAATTTAAATACATCTAATCTTAGTATTTTTGTATTTTCAATATACATAAAATACTTTTTGCCAATCAACCTCTTTATTAGACAGCTGATTTCTTGTATCAATTATTTCAGACATGCCACTTTCATTCATGTGAATTGCAGCTGTATGTCTCGATCTGAAATTAGGTAATTACATTTTCTGAATTCCTGTAAGGAAATAAGCAATAATACTGGCTTTTCTGTGCTATCAAAATGTCCTACTTCCAATTTCAGAAGTCCTCATTACAAGCTTATCGCATTCAAGTGCTTTTCTGTTTGACTGAATAGGAATCGTGGAGGATGCCAGGTTTTCTGGGTAAATCTTATTGAAGCCAAAATCGTAGATATTCAAGATATTTAAAGGGGTCATATGACATTGCTAAAAAGAACATAATTTGGTTTATTTTGTTTAATCCAATGTGTTTATATGGTTTAAGGTTAAAAAAATATTACATTATTTTCCACATACTGCACATTATTGTTGCTCCTCTATGCTCTGCCTTTCTGAAACGCGTCGATTTTTACAAAGCTCAGCTTCTGAGAACGAGACGTGCTCTGATTGGGCAGCTATCCAGTGCGTTGTGATTGGCCGAATACCTCAAGCGTGAGATGGAAATGTTACGCCCCTTACCATATTGTGATGTCGTGTCCTGGCCGATGACACAAAAACAATAAAACCCATTATAAATGAGGCATTTGTTGCATCCAGTGGGGACATAATTACTGATTATAATGACTTATACTGTCTTTTTTCATGTCACATTGCATCGCACTGCATGGTAAACATTACCATGTCTGCATTTGTGATCGGAGAAACGACAAACAACAAGCACTAATCTACACTGCTCGTAATTCACATTTTAATTGTCTGTGGCAAATTATTTAAATAAGAAATCATACTTACAGGCTGTGAGTCAGAAGCACCAGACTGTCCTTGCAAATCTGGAATTGCCCCACTTTATAGAAACAGCCTTTGAGCACAGCCAGCATTGTTGGCTTACTCTTCCAGGTTCAGGAAATAGTGCTACGTACAATGCGCTGCACACACTCCAATATTTTTATTGAACTGTTCTGGAACACAACTTAACCACTGATTTCTAGTTGTGTCTTCTTTTGGAGGCCCAAACAAAGTGCTTTCGCTTTCATAATGAAACACACAGCATGTCCAGGACATGGCGCCGGCGGCAGCAAAAATACTACAGCCAGAATAATAGTTCGGCCTTCTCTCATTGCACATACATCTGGGCGGTGTTTTGCAAATCTCCACACACTGCGACGTAGACATGTGAGGGCGTGTTTGAAGGAGCCATTTAAAGGGGGCGTGGTCGAGTCTTAACTTTTATAAAGAAAATCTCTTTGGTTTTGAGACTTTAGTCTTTGTAACTTCAGGGATCTTATCTATGCTCATACAGCTTGTAACACTCCAAAGAAAAATTACAACTTGAAATCGCATCATATGACCCCTTTAATTTTTAATAAAATGTAGCATCACATTCGTTGACAACAAAACATTCACAGTGCTATCTTTATAGTTAGCTTGTTGACGATTCTGTATTTTCAGTAAAAAAAAAAAGCTGTTTTGCTGTGTATAAAACATACAAAATGCTTGAAATGGTTATTGCACTGTGTGCTTGCCTTTAACATTAAATCAAGGTGGTCTTGCTTTTGTGGGGAAAAAAGCATACCTATCCCAACAGCAACTGTTTTCCCCTCCACCATGTTTAAAGTTTATGGCCTGCACAACTCAGAAACTTGGGTATACAAATTATAGTAGAAAGTAGAAAATATGACAATAGCATTCAGGTCCAATTTTCAACCAGAAAAGTCATATATATATACACACAAAAAACAAAACAAAAAATAGCTTGGGGATAGCTTGGGAAGGCAGCATAAGATAAGGTAAGGATGACATGGTCATTTGTACTTGTTGATTAAGGTTATAATGGAAAACCATTCAGATTTGCTTTTAGTTAACAATAGCATGAAGGAATAAAAGCACTAGCAAGGGGAACATAGCATTAGCACTAGTCAGTCTCAGTGGCAGCTGGTCAATATTGGATGCCATCAAGTTAGCCAGGGAAGAAGCCGACTTCAGCATGTTTAAAAATAAGTTAAATATATATTGAAAATTAATCCAGAAATTGCATTGTTTAGTCGTACTATTCACCTGGTAATCATGTTAGCGCGTATTAAAAATACAAAAATAAAAACTGTATTTCATTTGTCTGTGCGGGACTAATGGGTGTCTATTAGGTCTGTAAACTTTTGAAACGCATGTGACTTGAGAATGAGCTCTAATTGGTTTGTTTCAGATTGTCCTCGGGGCGCAGATCACTGCGCCCAAGACCCTCCAACATTTGATCTTAGCGAATCAATATTGTTTTTATTTTATTTTGGCCCCATGTGATTTAACCATTCTCGAACTATCAAATAGGCACAATCTCTTTTCCGAGATGAAAGTAAATTCGATTTTAACTTTAAAAAAAAATCCTTTCACAAGGAATTCAAATGAAGAAAAAAATATATATACAAATACAGATTATGGAGATTGGATGGAGTTGGCGAGCAGGATGCGATGCAAATCATGCCTTTTATTGTTTTTTTCTGATTGTTATTTCAAATTCCTGTCACTGAAGCGTTGGCAATGACATGTAAGGTAATTAGAACAATGTAGTTTAACTTGAGCCCATCATCAAGATCCAAGCACAATTGGCTTGTGTAGATCATGTAGTTATACAATGGTTGTCTCTTTTCAAGTAAATTATGAGTTTATATGTAAGGATTATTATGCAAATATATAAATTACATAGTGTCCCATATTCAGTTTGACATATATGTCTGACAACTTGAACAATATATTGTCAATAACATTCAAATTTAGATAAAAAACATAAAGGTCTATAAGTCTCTAGGACAGTGGTTCTCAAACTTTTTATGCCAAGTACCACCTCAGAAAATATTTGTCTCTCCAAGTACCACCATAATGACAAACATTAAAATACAGTAGCATGGTAGGCCTAATTATTCAGATACAGCTCTGCACAGTTAAAAGACGAGGCAGTTGTATTCCTAATAAGAATGTTTGTTGTTGTCAGCCATTTCAACATTGTAAATACACAGTTTAAACATTAACACTGCACTGTGCTTACACACAGGTTAATAAAAACTTAAATAATGACAAAATTATAATTTAATTAAAATTACCTAAAAGTTAAATACAAACTGCACTTTACTTAATTGTAAATAAATAAAGATTAAATTGAAATGTATTGTGCATTAAATTCAATTTATATTTGATTTAGTGATTCTTCTGAGTACCACTAGAGGGACCCTGAGTATCACTAGTGGTACCCGTACCACAATTTGAGAACCACTGCTCTAGGAGATTAAAGTTTTTGCATACTTACTACATTGGACTTTATTAAAAATTATGTAAATATAATTAATTTATAATTTATTTTTATAAAAAGTCAGTTTTATTGAACCGTTTTCAGTTCTTATCATGAATGATTTGCTATCCTGTGGCTCCCTCGTGTGGACAATTATCTCTGAATTACGTTAATAAAAATTTATAATTTTTTTGAATGATTACAAATGTTTAATGATTACTTACAGATAATTTACACACATTAAACTAAAATTTACTGATTTGGTATATTATTTTACACTTTAAAAGTTGAATTTTCATCTTACATTTTTAAGGAGTAATCATTCATTATTATGTCACTTGTTAAATGGTTATTTAACAATTGCATTCAGTCATATGCTGTTGCATTAACAGTGTGATTAAGTTTGTTTGTGCCCCCTCAAATTATTTTAGCACCAGCCGCCACTGGTCACTTGATAGTTTTTTTGGGGTCAGATTTTTATTTTATCAACGAGCTAGTCAAATGTTTTCATTAAACTTTAAGCATTACTGCTTGCAATAGCGATATGACAATATAAATGTTGGCGATGATATAAAGTGTATATCGATTGAACTTTTTTTACATCATTTATATAGTGTCGTCATATGCAAATATATTTGTGTAGCTTATAGTGGGCAGGAGTTATTGACACATCAGAGCAATAAAGTATGTATCTATGTATGTATAGAGTATTTATATTTAAATATTTTTTACACAGTATTTTGTATTTGTATTCAAAAAAATTCCACACAGTATTTTGTATTTTTATTTTAAATATATTTTGATGTACAGGTGCATCTCAATAAATTAGAATGTTGTGGAAAAGTTCATTTATGTCAGTAATTCAACTCAAATTGTGAAACTCGTGTATTAAATCCATTCAATGCACACTGACTGAAGTAGTAACTCTTTGGTTCTTTTAATTGTGATGATTTTGGCTCACATTTAACAAAAACCCACCAATTCACTATCTCAACAAATTAGAACATGGTGACACGCCAATCAACTCAAAACACCTGCAAATGTTTCCTGAGCCTTCAAAATTGTCTCTCAGTTTGGTTCACTAGGCTACACAATCATGGGGAAGACTGCTGATCTGACAATTATCCAGAAGACCATTATTGACACCCTTCACAAGGAGGGTAAGCCACAAACATTCATTGGCAAAGAAGCTGGTTGTTCACAGAGTGCTGTATCCAAGGATGTTAACAGAAAGTTGAGTGGAAGGAAAAAGTGTGGAAGAAAAAGATGCACAACCAACCGAGAGAAACGCACCCTATTGTCAAGCAAAATCGATTCAAGAATTTGGATGAACTTCACAAGGAATGGACTGAGGCTGGGGTCAAGGCATCAAGATCCACCACACACAGATGTGTCAAGGAATTTGGCTACAGTTGTCGGCAGCGGCGTCTTACCTGGGCTAAGGAGAAGAAGAACTGGACTGTTGCCCAGTGGTCCAAAGTCCTCTTTTCAGATGAGAGCAAGTTTTGTATTTAATTTGGAAACCATGGTCCTAGAGTCTGGAAGAAAGTAGGGTTGTGACAGTGAGGAAATTGTCCCACCGGTTAATCGACCTGATGTCACACCGGTTATAACGGTATCACCGTGGTGGGGGGTCGTTTGTTTTCCCTATTTTCCTTAGGTTTTAAATAGCCTTTAAGCGCCGTGCGGGTTTTACTTTGACTTTAATATCAGCAGCAATTCTGCGTCAAACAGTGTTTAAATAAAATACAAATCAGCAAATACTGTGGAACCAAATAAATGAGAAACAAATGTTTTTTTTTTTTTAAACATCACATAAATAGATCAGGGATGCCTAATAGATCGATCACAAAGGCAATGCTGGAAGATCGTGCTTTAGGTCAGTGTTTCTCAACCAGGGGGGCGAGAGATAAAACTACCTACAATATAATATATTCACTAATATTATGACTCGCATGTTAAGTCATGTAAAAAAATATATAGCCTATAAATAAATAACAGTACCACCTCTCTACATATTCTGTGTTTCGGAGCAGCACATATTTCTCATTGTGTGTAATACAGACTGAATCGCGGCTCAAAACAGCTGTATGAGAATATGATACACATACAGTGGGGCAAAAAAAGTATTTAGTCAGCCACCAATTGTGCAAGTTCTCCCCCTTAAAAAGATGAGAGAGGCCTGTAATTTTCATCATAGGTATACCTCAACTATGAGAGACAAAATAAGAAAAAAAAATCCAGAAAATCACATTGTAGGATTTTTTAAGAATTTATTTGCAAATTATGGTGGAAAATAAGCAAGATTGCTGGCTCTCACAGACCTGTAACTTCTTCTTTAAGAGGCTCCTCTGTCCTCCACTCGTTACCTGTATTAATGGCATCTGTTTGAACTCGTTATCAGTATAAAAGACACCTGTCCACAACCTCAAACAGTCACACTCCAAACTCCACTATGGCCAAGACCAAAGAGCTGTCAAAGGACACCAGAAACAAAATTATAGACCTGCACCAGGCTGGGAAGACTGAATCTGCAATAGGTAAGCAGCTTGGTGTGAAGAAATCAACTGTGGGAGCAATTATTAGAAAATGGAAGACATACAAGACCACTGATAATCTCCCTCGATCTGGGGCTCCACTCAAGATCTCACCCCGTGGGGTCAAAATGATCACAAGAGCTGTGAGCAAAAATCCCAGAACCACACGGGGGGACCTAGTGAATGACCTGCAGAGAGCTGGGACCAAAGTAACAAAGGCTACCATCAGTAACACACTGCGCCGCCAGGGACTCAAATCCTGCAGTGCCAGACGTGTCCCCTGCTTAAGCCAGTACATGTCCAGGCCCGTCTGAAGTTTGCTAGAGAGCATTTGGATGATCCAGAAGAGGATTGGGAGAATGTCATATGGTCAGATGAAACCAAAATAGAACTTTTTGGTAAAAACTCAACTTGTCGTGTTTGGAGGAGAAAGAATGCTGAGTTGCATCCAAAGAACACCATACCTACTGTGAAGCATGGGGGTGGAAACATCATGCTTTGGGGCTGTTTTTCTGCAAAGGGACCAGGACGACTGATCTGTGTAAAGGAAAGAATGAATGGGGCCATGTATCGTGAGATTTTGAGTGAAAACCTCCTTCCATCAGCAAGGGCATTGAAGATGAAACGTGGCTGGGTCTTTCAGCATGACAATGATCCCAAACACACCGACGGGCAACGAAGGAGTGGCTTCGTAAGAAGCATTTCAAGGTCCTGGAGTGGCCTAGCCAGTCTCCAGATCTCAACCCCATAGAAAATCTTTGGAGGGAGTTGAAAGTCTGTGTTGCCCAGCGACAGCCCCAAAACATCACTGCTCTAGAGGAGATCTGCATGGAGGAATGGGCCAAAATACCAGCAACAGTGTGTGAAAACCTTGTGAATACTTACAGAAAACGTTTGACCTCTGTCATTGCCAACAAAGGGTATATAACAAAGTATTGAGATGAAATTTTGTTATTGACCAAATACTTATTTTCCACCATAATTTGCAAATAAATTCTTTAAAAATCCTACAATGTGATTTTCTGGATTTTTTTTCTTATTTTGTCTCTCATAGTTGAGGTATACCTATGATGAAAATTACAGGCCTCTCTCATCTTTTTAAGTGGGAGAACTTGCACAATTGGTGGCTGACTAAATACTTTTTTGCCCCACTGTACTACAGCTCTCGGCTGGATAAAAGAAGCCAGTGTCACACAAGTAGCCTAAAGTTTTGATGGACGACTATTGTAATCAAGGAAAAGATGATTACAGTGACATACAGGATCATGCATTAGACGCGCGTTATGTCTGTTATAAAGGACGTGCAAACGAACCGTTTGTGTGCGCTCTCGATCACTATAACATCATATTTCTGCTTGAATACAGCGAGTGTTTTATAACGGATGCTCGCGTGTGTTGGAGAAGTTTGTGAGGATCAGTGGTGTTTATGTGCATTATGTTACAGAGGAGCTACTGATGGTGTCGTGCATAGTGAATAATATTAAACAAATATTGTATTTATTATTATTAAATTAATACAACAAAGATACATCCCAACAAGCCTTTTTAATTATTTATTTTATTTAATATGTATTTTATCATTTATTTACTTTTCACTTGGTAGATCTCGGTGAGTTTTCTCCTTGACTTAGATTAATGTCAGACTCAGAAGTCAACAAGCTTAAAACGGGCGCTTTTACATTTTGTTTTGAAAGTCTTCCGCCATCGTCTTGTCTGTGTCACCTCACTCTTCTTGTCAGTCATCTCTCTTCACGTGATAAATGAAATCTGATCTGTGATGTAGAGGTCTGCGCGGGACTGTTTGAGGTTTTATTCTGCACCCAACAGCTCCCGCGATATTTCTGATGAAAGGCCAACAAATAAAAGTCTAGTCTGCACAAAATTTTATTTATTTTATTCGTCTTGTCAAGAGTCTTGAATTTATTGACAGAAAAATGTCAATAATATTTTGCTGCCAACACGGAATAAAGTGTCACAGAGAGAAAAAAAAGTTATACAAAAATGTTAATCCTTATTTTTATTCGTTTTGTCAGGATATAATTCGTTTAAGCTAACATAGAGCCTACAACACAATAGGAAAACAATGTAGGTTTAGCCTAATATCTATTTTATTATTCTTATCAAAATACTAAATTAATTTAACATCTTGCTGTTAACACAGTGAAAAGTGCAGCAGAGAAAAATAAGTAAATTCGACACAGGCTGTCATTTAAAATGATAGGATAAGCATAATACAAAAAAAGGAAAGATAGTTGAACGTCCTTCAAGGACATCACATTCACACTCCATCTTAATTCTACTCTGTCACTCATCACAACCTGCCTGTTCTGTCTGAGAGCTGTATATTATATCTGCTAGACTGCTCTGAGCATCGTTACACATGCTGTGCCCAGACTCCTCAAATAAAACATGCGTGCAGTGCGCACATAACGTTCTGAGTGCAGGTTGTACCGGTGCTCGATAAGAATAAAGCGCAGAGATGCTGTTCTGAAAGGACGTCGGGAACGGGAAAATGTTAGACCGCCCACTCCCGTTAAAATTGCACCAGAGTTACCGACCGTTACCACGTTATATTCAGGAAATGAATCCCGTTTCACAAGAAATCTGGTCGGCCGCGCAATGCAGCCGCGCAATGCAGACCTAGACTGCTGTGATGCACGACTATCGTTCGTTCGGTGCACTGCATTGAGCAGCAGCGTTCAGTTTTAATTGTAGTGTCCTCTAACTGAACAAAATTATTTGTATTACTATAAAAAAAATCTAAACGACGGTGAGGGACGGTGCCACCGTCTATCGCGGCAAGCCTAGAAGAAAGGTGGAGAAGCTCATAGCCCAAGTTGCTTGAAGTCCAGTCTAAAGTTTTCACTATCTGTGATGATTTGGTGTGCAATGTCATCTGCTGGTGTTGGTCCATTTTATTTTTTGGAAAACCAACGTCACTGCACCCGTTTACCATTACATTTTGGAGCACTTCATGATTCCTTCTGCTGACAAGCTTTTTAAAGATGCTGATTTCATTTTCCAGCAGAATTTGGCACCTGCCCACACTGCCAAAAGCAGCAAAAGTTGGTTAAATGACCATGATGTTGGTGTGCTTGACTGGCCAGCAAACTCACCAGACCGGAACCCCATAGAGAATCCATGGGGTATTGTAAAGAGGAAAATGAGAAACAAGAGACCAAAAAATGCAGATGAGCTGAAGGCCACTGCCAAAGAAACCTGGGCTTCCATACCACCTCAGCAGTGCCACAAACTGATCACCTCCATGCCATGCCTAATTGAGGCAGTAATTAAAGCAAAAGGAGCCCCTACTAAGTATTGAGTACATATACAGTAAATTAACATACTTTCCAGAAGGCCAACAATTCACTTAAAAAAAATTTATTTTTTTTATTGGTCTTATGAAGTATTCTAATTTGCTGATATAGTGAATCACAATCATCACAATTAAAATAACTAAATACTTACACTACTTCAGTCTGTGTGCATTTAATTTATTTAATACATCAGTTTCACAATTTGACTTGAATTACTGAAATACATTTTTCCATGACGTTCTAATTTATTGAGATGCACCTGTATTTGTGCCCATCTCTGGCAACAATAAGTTGTCAATTCATTTAGCTTATTGAGGAGAGGTGTGCTAATATTTTTCTAAGCAATAAGAATAATTATTTATTTTTGCAGGTGAATAAATAAATAAACAAACAAACAAATAAATAAATAGGTGCATTGAAAGCTTGACCTGAGTCATATGTACAGACTAGAATATAATCTCTAGAGACATCTCTGTAGGGTCTTTTAAACTGAGCATTAGCAACCATAATGAGGTGCTGGAAACCATTCTGAACTCTTTTGCAACACAGTATTTATCTTTCATCTTGTCGTTTGGACTCTGTCTGTACCTTGTATGGATTATTATCTGTCTGTGGATTATTCGATTGCCTCATCCTAAAATGCAGTGGACAACAATAGGACAGAGAGGTGTTTAATGTGGATCTGGGACTGTTGGACTTAGAAGGAGAGGTTTTGGATGTATATGCTGACCTTCCCCATCTCCTCCCTCTTTCATTGGAGCTCTCTGTCACTCCTGTTTCCCCGTCCAGCCCAGAAAGAAACTCTGTTCCCGAGCTCAGCTCTGAGAAGTTTCTGTCCCTGAATCCAGCCCAGAGGGGGCTTGCGTTCCAAAGTCCGGCCCGGAGAGGGTTTCTGTTTCAGAGGGTGGCCCAGAGAGGGCTTCTGTACACAATTTTGGCCCAAAGAGGGCTCCTGTTCCCGAGTTTGGCCCAGAGAGGACTTCTGTTCCCAAGTTGGGCTCAGAATGGGCTTCCGTTCCCAAGATCAGCCTATCGGCCCTGTTCCTGAATTAGGCCAAGAGAGGGTTCCTGTTCCTGGGTTTTGCCCAGAGAGGGTTCCCGTTCCCGAGTTTAGCTCTGAGAGGGCTCTTGTCCCTAAGTCGAACACAGAGAGGGCATCCGTTCCCAGGTTCGGCCCAGGTAGGGCTTCTACTCCTCTTTGCAGCCCTGAGAGAAAAATCCCCTCCCGCCCCAGCCTCCTCCACTGCTGTCATCTGGCAGCCCCTCTGCTCACCCTCAGCCCACCATCTGTCCAGTGCAAGCACCACTGGTTTGCCAGTCTCCATCGTTAGCGTGGCTGGAGGATCCCTTGCCTCTGAGTCCTGGACTCCGCCTCATCCCATCGACCCAGCGGTTCCACCATGGCTCCTAGCTCGCAATTCTCCACCGTGGCCCGTTAGTCCACTGGCTCTGCCAGGCTCCCTCGTCCCTTCGGCTCCGCCTTGGTCTGTCATCGACCATCCATCACCTCGGGACTCCACTCCTCCTTCCCTCCTTCTCATCGGTCCTCTGTCGCTCCGGCTCCATGGCAGCCTTCAAACATCATGTTCGTGTGTCAACAGCCATTCCTTGTGTGGATTTACACTGTGTTTGGATTACATTAAAGACTAATCCTGTTTTTTGATTGTATTACAGACTGTTCCTTGATCCACCTCTCTGTTGTTCCTTCCGATATAGAGTGTGACAATAAGATTTCTATTTGAAATTATAGCATAAATATAAGATGTCCGCTACTGTAATGTAAAACTGTGACATTTCATTCACTGATGCTCTTCAATCGGCAGCGCTAAACCCATCATGGGTTTACTTTACTTACTTTACTTTTAGTCATTTAGCAGACACTTTTATCCAAAGCAACTTACAAATAAGAAAAAGTTACTAAAATGAACAGCAAGTTCAACGCGAGAGGATGTGGTAAGAGCGATTGAACAGCTTAAGCGGAACAAGTCGCCAGAATCCGATTATGCAATGACCGCAGAAGTCCTCAAAGATGGCGGTGAATTCATAGCCCACCCACTTAATGGCCCACCCACATTCAGGAAAGTGTGGGGAAGCATGAATCATCCAGCTGAAGCCTTTATCATTCCAAGACAAAGCATTCAGCGTTTAGACTGTAATACTGTTTTGAACTACTAGTGGCAGTTATGTTTCACAAAACTATCACACTGTTCAATACATAAATACACATTTTATTTATTTTTGTGTGTATTTATGTATTTATTTAAATTGCCTAATTGTAAGATAAACTAGACTAATCGTATACATTTAATTCAATTAAGGGTCTGAATATGCCAATGGAGGGTAAATTGAGAATGGACCAAACACAATTTAAACATTTCTTGCTCATCTTCTTTGTTTGCCTAATGCCTCTAAGTGACAGCAATGGCACTGTGTTTGATTTTTAGTGTTAACTTTGGATCCTTTCCATCAGTATGAACTATTTTGAACAAGATTCAATATCAGAAAAAAATATTTACCAACCAACTAAAATTGATGCTAAAGTTACATCCTTCATTGATAAGTTCATTGGATGTTTGGACCATTACTAATGGAGAAATACAAGTTAAAACTCTTAAAATTAGAATAGAAATGCAATGAAATATTGTACCACATTAAATGGATGAATAGAAATATGTTTTGTAGGACATAATGTTGAAAATACTATTATAATGCTTGTGTAGATTGCTTTTGGCATTCACAGTGGTTAAGCTCAATGGTAATTGTTTGAGAAGTGTTTGTGAAGGATATTAGGTTGTGCCCATTAATCACGGTGCTGATGAGTGTTCTCCAGTGGTGTGGATTTAATTGAATCTGAAAATGGTGTAACCCCAAACAGTGACCGCTGTCGCTCCTAATCTTGGTGTGGATGATTGCCCACTCACACTCACAGGGTGGTCAACCTAGTTTTTGGTTTATTCTGAACAAATGAAAACCTAACCAGCAATGACTCATTTTACATCACTGGCAATCTCACTTCATAGAGTGCCTCCTGTGTCCCACACACAAACAATTACTCATATATGTCTCTTCCTCTCTTCTTCCTTCGCTTTACTCTACTTACTTTCTCTTGCTGCAGATATCATGGTGGCAGTTGACAAGATGACTCTCAGCGCAAGGCCTTCCACAAAGCACAAGACCTCAAACTCTCTGAAGACGATGCAATGAGAATTGAATCCATAATTCCCCCTCATCTCCTGGCACTGTTCTTAAGGAGTCGAGTCATTTGATAAGATCCCCTTTCTTCGACTGCACTTGCAGCTTCTTTTTTTTCTACAAATAAACATTTCAAACGGAAGAAAATAGGAAATGTGAACGCAAACCATAAATCTGAAAATGGCCAAACGTGTGGAAAGGTTGTTATTCTTCTGTTGGAAACACTCTTTTAATTTCAGGTGAAAAGAAAGAAAGAAAGAAAGAAAGAAAGAAAGAAAGAAAGAAAGAAAGAAAGAAAGAAAGAAAGAAAGAAAGAAAGAAAGCCATAAGTGCATGTTGTGATTAGTGATCAGCAGACATTTCTTTTCTGGGGCCACACTCAGCATCTTTGTAGATTACTTTTTTCCAATATTGTAATTATCGCAAGCAGATATAGGCTATATGTAAATTTTTAGTTCCATAACTTCAAGCAAATTAGGTAAATAAATAAATAAATAAATGTTTCAAAACTGGCAAGAATTAAACAACAAATAAAACAATTTTTTTTTTTTTTAAATATTTTCCCTTACAATCCCAATCATGTTATGTAGCTATCTGATGGTTTAATTAAAGCTTGTAAATATACAATGATACAGCAAATTGGAGCAAAACTTTAAACTGAAAATGGACTGGTTCTTAGTCAAGCGAAGTAGTTTTATTTTTGTGAGTAAATATTTCCTTCACATACACACATGATGATCACTAAATGAAGTTTCAAACGTAGCTTTGGGAGGAGCCTAAACATTCAGTCTTGTTAATCATCACTACGAGTTTATATAAGTAACAGTCATTGTGCCGTCCCAGCGACAATTCTTCCTGCATCCCTCTGCCTCCCCTTCTCCTCCTCTATTTCCTTCAGTTCTCCTTCAAACCACACAATCATAGGGGGATTCTAATTCAGAAATCAAGCCGAGCCTCGGGTTCGAGCCTCCTTTGAGGACAGAACGTCAAGTTTGTTTACCATTATCTAGCAGGTCTGAATGGGCAGGCGAACTCATGGATACTAAAATATAGATATCCTACCTACATTAAATTCCTACATAAGCTGTACAAATTACAGGAGGTTTGGAAATAAGTGACTAGATAAATGGCAAATATGTGCAAGGAATAAAATAAATTTGTTAAGTTACCCAAATATTCTGCCATCATTTACTAACCCTCAGGTTGTTCTGGGGGTTGAGCTAACCCTTTATGGGTTATAAATATGAGATAAAGATTTCATATTTTATTCACTTCAACCATTGGGTTATTTATATACCACAAACTTTAACTTTAACAAGGTCAATTGGTTCAGGCAACGCAATTTTGCTCCCAACTCATCACATACGCTTGATCAGGACTACTTTGGTGTCACTTTGTAAAGCACTCGATACCTCTTTAGCATCTATTTTCAACTTACACTATTGCTTTCAATTGTTTTCCTTATACATCAGAGCAAGACATGTTTTTTATGCATTTGTAACTGTAGAAACTGGAACCTTCCCTTTTGGAGTGCTCTTTCTTTCTTTCTTTCTTCATCCTTTTGCATGTGAAAAAATTAGAGAGCTTTTGTATGGGCCTTTATGACTCTATGACTGACCCATTACCCTGCATTAGCAGGATGTGGGTTATTTTGGACCTCCTGGAGGAAAATCCTTCAAAAATAATCTGAATTCACTCATCTCTGGGACAGTGGCCAATGTTGGGGAATGGATGACTATCCTTGCCTTTCTGAGTTTAAGCAATGCAGCCCAATTTTGTAAAGGATTAGGTTGGAGTATGTACAAGCATAACAACAAACTTGGCTGGTTATGCAGACGTGTTTAGTTTGAAGACGCATGAAATGCACGCAAACACGTAGACAACTTTCCGAGGACCTTCATCATCACCAACACCAACACCTTCTCTTTCCTTTTTGTGAATTGCATTTCTTTCAAAAACCAACCAAGCCAGTCCACTAACATGAGTCTATACACACCACACAAATGTACACTTTAAATTATCGGGCAATGCTTTGACTGGAACCACAGCTTACTTAAATGATAGGAGATTGTAAACAAAGAGTTTTGGGTGTGTACATAATGTAAACTATTACCAATAGCTATCTGCATGCTGATGCATAGCTGAAAGAGTACTGGAAAATTGGTCAAAGGCAAAAACTACATTCTAGATTTAATGTAGCCTCTCCTAACAGCACATACAGAAATGTGAAGTGGGTTATTCCAATTAACCAGTAGCACACAAAATGGTGTGGGGCAGCATGCCAAAAAACATTTATTTTTCAGGTGTCACAAGGGATTTATATATCTCAATGAGTCACTTGCTAGTGCCAGCTAGTTCACTTTGAGAGCGAATGCTCAGTCTCCACACTGGGCTGCAGGGAATCAACAGAATGGAGGTGTTCTAATTCACAGTTTTGATCCATATTCTTATGATGATTGAAACAATACATGACAGATCACATCATTGCAATAACACATACTTTCTTGTTTGTGCGACATGAGAAAATACCATAAAATTATGCAAATTATAAATTATATTATTATGGAATTTTACTAAATAATTTCTATAGATTTATTTTGTAGTTTTATTAGTATTTTATATTATGTTTATTATGATTATATATATATATATTAGCTAAATGACCTGTAAGTCCACGGCATCATTGGTAATGTTTAAGGAATACTCTTGAATTGAAAAATGTATATTTTTTCCAGACCTTTTGGTAAAATACTAAGTAGAACAAAAATTAAATGTGCTCTTCAAAAATGTATTACTAATATTAAGTATTGCTTTCAGCATGCTATTTAATGTATATATATGTAGTGTAGCGGTGTAGCTAAACTTCACGTAATCAGACAGACTGCATAATGGTATTGTTCAAGAAATATTACCCTTATAGCCCAAGCTGAATAGATTAAAATGATGGATATCCTGATGGCAGGGAAGGATTTATAGATGTTCATGATGTTCAAATTCAGATTTACCTTCCCATTTTCTATGCTTTCTCTATCACTGCACGAGCAGATCACTCCATTGCACACTCATACACAAACATGCACAGCCCCTCCATTTAATCAAGCATTGGGTCACTCCTCTCTCCTTCACAGACATGCAAGCTGTCAGGCCAGAGTAGCTCATCAGTCTCCAGCCAGGAATGCAAGAGCAAGTTGGGGAATCGGGCCGAGAAGGGATTGTATTTTTATTTTTGTATTGTATTGTATTGTTTATTTTTCCCCTCTCTCTGAGCATGTAGAAAGTAAAAAGCAAAAACTCAACATTTTACCTATACCAGTGCCCAAGAAAAAAGACAGCCCTGCAGATTTTCTTAGAATTAAAAAATTCTACACATTCCTCACTTATTATGTGTTCATCATTTAAATATTTGTGTAATGTTGATAATTAGTTTTAAGGCTTTGATTAATTATAACAACAGAGCTGATTTGTATCAGGTGAAACAGAAGACTGTGACTCCCCTCACTACTCACTAAGAGTAATGCAATCTAGTTTAATTAACTATTGTGTCATATTATTGACTGGATTTTGTTAATGCAAGGTGCAAAATAACTATTTTGTTGTATTGCTCTCAGGATTTGCTCCCTTACCACTTGACCAGTTTAACCCTAGGCTAGCCAGAAGCTTCTATAACACATGGTCCCATAGTCCATCACATTTAGACTTGACTGTTTAATCATCAAATGCTCTATTGTTCATAAGATTCACTGGTTGGGGGGTAACCAAGATTTATTTCATGAAATGTTAATTTACCATACAATATTGTCTAGCATTTTGGATTAATATGACATTGAAAACTTGGTTTATCCTCTTATTCTGTTCAACTGTGACCTATGAGATGATTAACAGATATCATCAGGCTAATCTGTATTATTGTTAGATAACAGTTTCAGATAGGAGGAATGCGATCTGAGGTGTATAAAATATTTCTAATTGTATATGTCTCAGGCATACATATACATTCTCATGCCATAGTTGTTTGATAAATGGATTTGGTGGGATAAGCCTATATATGTTGTAGTTTGAGTTTAAAATGTAAAGATTATTGGCTGCTCATATGCAGATAGTTTAGCGTGTGGGTTCAGGGGTCAAAGGGATTACTCATGCAGACCACTCTATAATAACAACTCCTCCGTGGTGCCAGATCCTTCCGAATCTCCTCTCTTAATTAACACCCTCAAACCTACATATATGCAAGTAGAAATCTCCACAAATCATGAATGACTCGTGCTTCATTTCTTTATTTTAGGGGGAAATATGCTGAATGTATTTAAATATGATAATGTGTGTTAAATTAAACATAAGTAAAAACAATTGTATATAGTAAATAGAAAATCAGAAGGGGAGGGATGTGTAGAACTTTGTGAACAGGGCACAGACCACTTGACAACAATTTAACCTTTTTCCCTGGGCCCGAGGTGTACTTTTTTGGTGTACTGTGGTGACAGTTCCATACCAGGGCCAAGACTTGCTAACCATTTCCTTGTTTGTGAATGGTATTTTGATATATTGCTGAAATCTGCAGCCCTTTCTGCTGGAGCAAGTTGCACCTTCAACAAAAAACACCTGTTTTTTTTGACTTCCTCAAATAGAGGGATGTTTACATGCCTTGTTGTCTTCATGGACATCATGACTGTTGAGTGTCACAAGCATGTTAGCAAAATGGATTTAAAAAAGAGCAATCGAGCTTTGAGTCTGTTAACCCTTTAAAGTTGGAAAGATGGGATACATTATGTAAGAAACTGAGGCTTAGCTCAAAGAAATCAACTAAATTATTGGGCCAATGTCATGTCACCTTTATTTATATAGCAACAATACAAATTGTGTCAAAGCAACTGCAGAATATCACAATAGGAAAACAATTGAGTTAAAGGCATTTCATTATTGAAAGTGATGTCATCGTCCAGCTCAGTTCAAATAGTTTTAAATAGTATCTTGCAATCAAGGTCAGATATCGCTGGAAATTAAGTGTCCCCAACTAAGCAAGCCAGAGGCGACAATGGCAAGGAACCAAAACTCCATCGGTGACAGTACAAGAAAAAAACCTTGGAAGAAACCAGGCTCAGTGGGCCATGGCCAGACGAACCAGTAGTTTGTTATCTGCAGCAAAGCAGATTTAAGGGCTACTGGTTCCAATGGCTGTCTATGTGACGAGGTCCTCACTGGAGAGCTCAACTGGTGACATTCAGAGCTGTAGATCTAGGTGATGATACCAATCTGGATTGAATCTGTTGCCTTAATCTAGGTTAGCCATGTCAAGTCAATGTCTTACCTACTTAAGTTTATATAGCACAATATAAAATGTTTACTATTCCCTTTTCCAAATGTCACAGGTGAAAATGTGAAGCACAGCTCAGCCCAGAATGCCTGGTCCAGAATACAAGTTGCTGTGCATCTTTGTGAACACTAACCCCTCACTGAGACCTATTTCATCTTAGAGAATCTAATGAAATCTAGAATATTTTCATTTTTTTAAAGTACTGACACTTGGGCACAATTAAAAAGCATAGCTCCTGTTTTAAAGCTGTCTCTCCAGGGGCTCGCTCTTCCAGACAAGTTTAATTAGTGTTTTCCCATTTGTCCAATGTTAGTGTTAAATGTGTATATTACACAGATATCTGTAGCCTGGCTTTGATGGGGTATAGATGGGTGCAGGTTATACCCTAAGGACATTGTAAGCTGGGAAACAGCCTTTCTATACTTGTGTTCCAAACCAATGACACAATGGCTGTTTCCCAGCTTACAATGTCCTTAGGGTATAACCTGCACCCATCTATACCCCATCAAAGCCAGGCTACAGATATCTGTGTACCTTTTCATAAAGATTCCCTCCACCACTTGACTGGAGTGACCAATGCGACCAATAAGTTTTATTGAGTATCACATAAACATGATACTAACAAACATACAGCCTTGGAATATCCCATGGAGACTGATAAATAATTGTAAATTTGGTAAGGAAAGATAGGGAAAATGTTGTGGTGAAAAGAGGTTGAGGTGAATTGCATTTTCATCATAAAGCCTATCAATAAAAAAGCAAAACATTGGCTTTGCTTTTTGCAATAATGAATCCCCTTATGGAGTTTGCCATTTACTAATGTTACAGCATTATCTCAAGGGTTTGTTAATCGGTGTCTTCCATATAAAATGTGCTGCACTCTAATACAATCTACTAGACTAGTTGTTGTTCTCTGTTCTCTGGGAAATGCGGTAAATTGTATCTCTTTGACATCTTCATTTATCCTACTTTTGGAGACAGAGAGCCATATTGTACTTTTTGGGTATATTTTTTATCCTAATACTAGTTAGAGCAATACCTTACAAGCCAGGGTCTTGCAGATGTCATGAAAGATCACAGAAAGCCCTTGTCCATATGTCTTCTATGATGGATGGAGATGGTATGAGGGTACGAGGCAGAGTCCTTTATCAGTGCTCTTAGGGGTTTGGCTTTTGGTTTGAAGGTTTCATTCACTCTTTGCATGCCCTGTGTGTGTCCTTTGAATGGCATAAAGCAACATTTCCAGCTTTGCAAAAAACAAAAGCTAAACAAAGAAGCAAAACAAAGCAGGGAAAAGGGAAAAGGACTCTTTCATGCAGGTAACTGTAAATAAGTGTATGAATATGACACAACTATGCATGTTGATACATTAGCAATTTGTTCAGGTACGTTTTTTGTAATCCATCCAAAACTGTAAAATGGCATGTATGGGGAAAACATTAAAAGCAGCACTGAAATGATCATGTGGGAGAGGGAAGGAGGGTAAATCAGACACAATGTGTTTACATAATTATCATTTTTAATGTATTGTTAAATGACTAGATGAGTTTCTATCTGTTTTAATTACATGGTTTATTAGCATTCTGTCTAGTTAAGTAAAATGAGTTTGAGGCAAAGCAAATCTCAAGTCTGCTCTTTATTTTTCAGGTCATTGGAATGTTAGAGGTCTACAAGAAGCCATTAGTCCTTATAAAACATACAAACATATGTAATATGTCTTGTCATTTTGGGTCAGAATTTGCAATCGTCATTTAATGTGGTTAATTTTCAAATCGAGCCAGATACCCTTGGACTGCTTGGTGTTTACATTTTTACTGAACCTGTTAATAATGTATTTATTGAAAGTATGCTTGAATACATTAATATGTATGTATGTATATATATATATATATATATATATATATGTGTGTATATCTTACACAAATTATTGAGGTCCCAAGAGATTTTTCTCCAATATACAAAGCCAGTATGTGAGGATATGGATTAAATTGTTGATAATTAAATATGTTTTAATTGTGTAATCTTTATGAAAAGGTATTTGGATGGGCTTGAGAATGTGCATTGCCTCAAGCATAACTATGTCTGATATTTATCATCAATGAAATGAAAATATGTCACATTTTCTTGTTTATTTTTCTTTATATTATTATTATTTTATTTGTATTATCTTATGTATTTATTTGTATTGGGAGAGGGGTTGGTTGTGATGATGAAAAATAGAAATGGAACGTTTTTAAAATGTCACAAATAATTACATTTTATTAAAATTTATATTGTAACAAGAAACTTTCTTTTTTTAGATGATTCTGTGTTTTACTAAATTATACAATAAAATACACTCATATACACTACACTGACACTGAAAGGACAGTTGCAACAGCCTTATAATGACCATTAATACAAATATTATACAAAATAGACTCTCAAACAACTATATAAGGAATATACTTATAATCCAGCTCGCTTTTGCTGGTCTTCTGTATTTGGAGATGTGAATTGGTGTTAAGCTTGGTGAACAGACAAATTCTATATAAATAACAAAGTAAAATAGGTTTCTTTAAAAAATAAATGCATAGAATATACCCAGTTAAACATGTGCTGGAATGCTTAAAAAAAGAGATTACTATTGTGATTTCTGTAAAGATGAAAAGGAAAAAAAAATTCATAAATGTTTTCACTGTATACTTACAACAATATTTTGGATTGATATGGAGTTATTTATTAAGGAAATGTTGGACAGAGTGGATTTGATTTAATAATATACTTTGTTCATCATGTATTTGATAAAGATAAAGCATACTTCATACGGATGTTAATTGTAATGGGGAAGTTTCATATTGATAAAATTAAGTGGTCAGGGTCCAAACCAAACTTTGCTCATTTCATAAACGATTTCAAGCTATATTGTAAGTTCCTGTGTAATTGCACAAGTAAAAAGGCTATTAGAACTCTTAATATTGTAACCAGGTATGCTATTGTATTGAGACGGCCAAATTGTAGTATGATTTTTTTTTTTTGTATATTATATTTTGTTACTGTCCTCTGGCTCTGTTTCAATATATTAATGTTGTTCTAATTATTCTATTTTTTATTTTACATTTGAATGTTTCTCATTGTGTTGTTCTCATAATAGTCATAATAAAAAAATAAAAAGACAGCCATGCCCAGGGTCCGCGTGCAGGCAATTTTTTTAGAATGAGCGGATGGTGAGCGTACAATAGCGCATGCACGAGGTGAATGTCGAGCTCGTCCGTGTCCATCCGCACTCCATCCATCCGCGGAGAGTATACTTTGGAAGCTGCGAGGGCGGGGCTATGCGCGAGACAGAGTGGAAAGTGAAGTATACCCGGGCCTTTAGGCTAATGTACATAGCGGAAACCCTGATTAATCCTCTGTTTTCCGATGTCACCTTTCGTAGAGACAGTGAGGGGGACGGATCGGGTCACTATGAATCTGGTGGGGGGGGCATGTCCTCCCCCCCCCCCCCCATCCCTAGTGCCATCTGCGCGCCTGCACACATCTGCTGTCCAATGAAAGACAATAGTCTGGTGCTTTGATGGTAGGCATTTTATAAGCTTAATGCAAATCAAATCAAATCACTTTTATTGTCACATCAACACAGCACAAGTGCCTTGGTGAGTGAAATTCTTACGAGTGTGCTCCAGACAGTGCAAATTTTTTTTTTTTACATATGGACAGTACGTATTTACAGACTTACAGAAGACAATGTGCAAAATACACATACATATACTCAGTGTACTATAAAGACATACTTAGTTATCGATACGCATTATACACCGTATGTACACAGCTACATTATGTACACATCTATACATAGTAATATGTGAAGGTGCAACAGATTATAAAATTACAGAGACGTCTCCCTGAGGGCAGCAGAGAGAGCAGTCTGTGGGACGGGTGGCTGGAGTCTTTTATAATATTCCGGGCTTTCCTTGTACACCGCCTGGTGTAGATGTCCTGGAGGGAGGGAAGCTCACCTCCAACAATGTGGCGGGCAGTTCGCACGACCCTTTGCAGAGCCCTGCGGTTGCCAGCGGTGCTGTTTCCAAACCAGGCGGTGATGCAGCCAGTCAGGATGCTCTCCGCAGTGCAGGTGTAGAAGGATCTGAGGATTCTGGGGCTCGTTCCAAACTTCCTCAGCCGTCTCAGGAAGAAGAGGCGCTGATGTGCCTTCTTCAGCACTGCATCTGTGTGAGCAGACCATGTGAGATCCTCGGTGATGTGAACGCCGAGGAACTTAAAGCTGCTCACCCGCTCCACAGGTGTCTTGTCGATAGTGATGGGTGTGTGTTCTCTGCTCTGTCTCCTAAAATCCACCACCAGCTCCTTGGTCTTGTCGATGTAGAGTGAGAGGTGTTCTCCTCATTTAGTCAGGGTACTCATCTGTAGGCCGTCTCATCAATCAGGCCTATCATGTCATCGGCAAATTTGACGATGACATTGGATCAGCTGTACAGTCATGTGTGTGTACAGGAGCTGAGGACACAGCCCTGCGGAGCACCAGTGTTGAGGATAGATAGGTGTTGTTGCCCATTCTGACCACCTGACTTCTGCCTGTCAGGAAGTCCAGGATTCAGCTTCTGTTCAGTCCCAGAGTCTGGAGCTTCGCAACCAGTGTGGCAGGCACTATGGTGTTAAATGCCGTCCACGAAAAGCATCCTCACTCTTATTTTCCAGGTAGAGCAGTGTTGAAGGCAATAGCATCGTCTACTGCAGTATGCAAATTGTAGTGGGTCCAGTAGATGACGAGCTTCTCAAAACACTTGCTGAAGATGGGGGTCAGAGCAACGGCCTCCAGTCATTCAAGCATGTGATTTTATTTTTCTTTGGTATGGGCACAATGGTGGATTTTTTTAAGCATGAGGGAACCACAGACAGAGAGAGGGACAGATTGAAAATGTCTGTAAAAACCCCGGCTAGTTGAAAGGCGCATGCTTTGAGCACACGGCCTGGTATTCCATCCGGGCCCACGGCTTTTCGTTTGAAGGCCGTTTGAAGGATCGGGTTACATCCGCGACAGACAGCGAGAGTGGACTCACCTCTTCTGCGGCAGCCGCGGGAGCGTTCTCTGTGTGGGCGGTGTTATCAGCCTCGAAACGAGCATAAAAGGTGTTGAGCTCGTCCGGTAGATAGGCGGCGATGTTCACAGTAGCTGGTTTATTCCCTTTAAAGCCTGTGATGTTGTTAATGCCCTGCCACATGCTTCTTGGGTTGATGTTGTTGAATTGTTCTTCAACTTTGTTTTTGTATTGTCGTTTGGCGGCTTTGATGGATCTCCTGAGATCGTAACTGGCTTGTTTCCGATCGTCAGTGTTTCCGGATTTAAAGGCAGATGTCCGCGCTGACAAGGCTGATCGAACATTGCTGTTAATCCATGGTTTTTGGTTGGGGTAGATACGGATTGTTTTTGTCGGAACTACGTCTTCTATACACTTCCTGATGAAACATGTGACCGTATCTGAATACGCCTCTATGTCGTCATCAGACGCTGCCCGGAACATGTCCCAGTCCACGTGATCAAAACAGTCCTGTAGTATAGCGTCCGATTGTTCCGACCAGCATTGGATTGTCAGCTGAGGGCGGGTGCTTCTCGTTTCAGTTTCTGCCTATAAACAGGCAGAAGTTTAACGGAAGAGTGATCCGATTTGCCAAAAGGTGGGCGGGGGAGGGACTTGTATGCGTCCCGGAAAGAAGTGTAACAATGGTCGAGTATACGATCTCCACGCGTGTTGATGGTGATGTGTTGAAAGTATTTTGGAGCTATTGTTCTGAAGTTGGCTTTATTAAAGTCGCGGTTTCCTGCTCACTTATATTCCCGTACAGTTCCCTGAGTGCCTGGTCTGTATTGACTTGAGGAGGAATGTAAACAGCCGTGATTATGATTGCTGTAAATTCCCTCGGTAGCCAGAATGGTCGACACAGAAGCATATTAAATTCCAGATCAGATGAGCAGAAGGATTTAATAGAGTGTATGTTCCTTTCATCACACCACGAGTTGTTGATATAGAAACAAACACCCCCGCCTCTGCTTTTCCCTGTGAGCTCTTTTTCTCTGTCCGAGCGGTGCACGGAGAAGCCCGTGAGCTCGATGGCTGAGTCTGGAACCATTGCAGACATCCAGGTTTCTGTGAGGCAAATAACACAGCAGTCCCTTGTTTCTCGTTGGTATGAGATGCGCGCCCGCAGTTCACAGAGTTTGTTATCCAGTGACTGAAAGTTAGCCAGCAAAATGGTTTGAGAGAGGGGGTCTCAGTCTGACGAGAACGCCAGCTCTCTTCCCTCTTTTTCGGCGTCGGTGGCGTTTCCTCGATTGCGCGACCCAGACAAAGGGCTCTGATGCGGTGTCTGTGAACAATCCACCGGATTATTCAAGAACTCAAAATCCGGTTTGCATTGCGCGACAGAGGAACTAAATGTTTAAAAGCGTGTCTCTATCGTAGACAGTTATACTAACAACATCTAACATGTTTTAGGTAAAACAACAAAAAAACAAATAAAACAGTTGTTTATGAAAAATTGCAAAGGGTGTATTGCCGGAGCTCATGCAACACGGCGGCCATACTCGGCGCCATCTTGGATGTTTTAGTCAAAAAACAAAACAGTTTTATGTGATTAAATAAAATCTCAGCTGCCACCTGCATTGGGCCAAACCTGTACTTCAGTAAGTTTTTAATGCTAATACCTATGTTCTGTATTTTAAAAGTATATACATTGTTCACACACACATTTTTATACAGACAGATATGAATGTTTACACACACGAGTACACACTGAAACTAAGTAAATATTGTTAGCTTGCCATCACCTGAACAAGCTTGCTGGTGCTATGTTGAGGACATCACTCTTGCATTTCAGCTTGCTGCTATGTTGTACAAAGTCCAACATTCACATTTGATATAAACCTTGGCTATTCAGCCACCTAGATAGATTCCATCTGAGGGAAAAAGAAAGGATGTGATGTTCAGAACATAGTAACTACAGTAATTATCAGAGTGGGAAGTGATGATGCCCTCTGGGGGCATTTGTCCAGGGGTGTTTCTACACCACAGACAAGGTTTGAGAAGAAAAAAAAATCATTATGAAAATATAATTAGATTTTCCTTAAAATGTTCTTCCTAATTTCAGGCCTAATTCTCATGTCATATATAACTGACGTTCTGCAAAACAACAAGTTCTAAAACACTTTTTTCTTACTGGTGAAAATTAGATGGTGAAATCTGTTTTCTCTCAGGTACATGGCAGTGTAAGCTTCACAGTGAACATTACTACATCACTCTCATCAACGTAGTCCATATCAACAAAATATATATCTTGACTCTATATAGTGGTTATTTTTGGGAAAAAGAGCTAAATGTATTTTGGGCAGTAGGATTATAAAAATATGTGCTAATATAAAATTAAATAAAGTAGTCTATATAAAATTGCAAAATAAATCTGTCTATCAGTACTTTTTTACTTAAGTACATAAAAAATTGAGTACTTTTGTACTTTCACTCGAGTAAAATTGAAAAAGCAGTACTTTTACTTTTACTGGAGTAATATTTTATTATACGTATCTGTACTTTTACTCAAGTACTTGATCTGTGTACTTTGTCCACCATTGTTGATTGATTAAAAATATATTTGTAAGTAACTGTTTATTTTCAGTTTTTGTGTAATTTATTTTACTAAACTATTTTTTTTAAATGAAAAAATAAATGAATGTTAATAATGAGAGAGTGCAAAAAGAATATATCTCATGTAAGTACATTTTAATGGACTGATAGATAGCCATGTAACGAAGCTCTCTTACAGAAATGTGAGTTCATAATATATTATA
Source organism: Schizopygopsis malacanthus (assembly GCA_027474115.1). Taxonomy (NCBI): domain Eukaryota; kingdom Metazoa; phylum Chordata; class Actinopteri; order Cypriniformes; family Cyprinidae; genus Schizopygopsis; species Schizopygopsis malacanthus. Next base: position 12,687,301 of record CM049873.1, read on the forward strand.
AAACATTTTTACATTATTAGACTAGCAACTATTATATATAATGCTAATAACTTGTATATTTTTTGTTACATCATGCATTTAATAATATTACTGTTTCCAATGAGTCAGAACAACAGCATAAAATTTGCATTTATATGTAGATGTGTTACTCCTCAGGACTGTTTGTGTGTCAGTTTTTCTCTCCATATGCTCCCGTGACCCAGTTTCTCCCTTGTTTGATTGTGTTCATTTGGTTCAGGTGTGTTGTGTTAATAGTCCTCGTTTACAATGGTTTGTGTATCTTCAGCCATTCCTAGTGTGGATTACACCTTGTTTTGGATAATGTTAAAGACTGTTACTTTGATCCACATCTCTGTGTCGTTCCCTCCGACACAGTGTGACAACATGTAGTCGTGTAGCAGATGTTTTAATCCAAAGTGATTTACAAATGAAGACAACAGAAGCACTCAAACCAACAAAAGAGCAATATTGTGTAAGTGCTGTAACAAGTCCCAGTTAATCTAACACAGTACACATAGCAAGTGTTTTTTTTTTGTATAAAAAAAAGAAAACATGTAGGACTGCTTGGATCGAGTTGGGCAGGTAATTCCACCAGCAGAAGCAGGGAACAGTTAAGGTAGAAGTCTGTGAAAATGATTTGGTGCCTCTGTGGATGGCTCAATAGTGCATTGTTCACTTGCAGAATGCAAGCTTCTGGAAGGCACACAAGTCTGAAGCAGTGAATTTGTGTAAAGGGGTGCAGAGCCAGGGGTTCTTTTGTAGGCAAACATTAATGCCTTGAATTTTATGTAAGTAAGTAATGTTTATTTCTAAAGCACCTTTCAAGTGCAGATGTCACAAAGTGATTTACAACAAAAATGTAAAATGAACAATACAAGTGGACATGACTATATATATATATACATATATATATATATATATATACACAATTCAGACAAAAGCAAGTTTGAACAAGTGAGTTTTCAGCTGCATTTTAAAAATGTCCACCGAGTCCAAATATCCAGAGGAAAAGCATTCCACAATCTGGGAGCAACTACTTCAAAGGCACAGTCTCCTTTTGTCTTCAACCTAGAGAGTGGAACAACAAGCATGATCTGATTTGAGGATCTCAGATTCCTACTAGAGTTATAGGGTTTCAACATCTCTTTTATATACACAGGGGCTTGACCATGCACTTTTGAAAGAACACCAACAGAAGCCACTATTGGTATGTGAGCAGCTATTGGTAGCCAGTGCAAATTGATAAAACAGAAGTGTGATGTGCTCTTTTCTTTTTGTTAAATACTAATTTTGCAGTCACATTTAGCTTTATCTGGAGAGATTTGATAGAACTGGCTGGAAGACCAGGAGTTGTGTAGCATGTTCCGAAAGAAAAGTGCTAATCTTCCTAATGGTGTATGAGGCACATCTACAGTACCTGGCAGTTCTAACAATATTGCCCGTGAACTTCAGCTGATCATAAATCACAACTCTAAGGTTCCTGGCTTTCCTGGAATGTCTTATGGTTGATGCACCTAGCTGGATGGAGAAACTATGATGAAGCGATGGGTTGGCCGAATCCACAAGCCGTTCTGTCTGGGCAAGGTTAATTTGAAGGTGATAGTCTGGCAAGAAATGTCTGTTAGACATGCTGAAATGCGAGCAGCTATCGTTGGATCATCAGAATGGAATTGGAGGTAGAGTTAAGTGTCGTCAGCATGTCTTGGTTAGGGCCATCTGATATGAGAAGCCATGTTTATTTACTTTACTTTACTTTTACTTTTATTCATTTAGCAGATGCTTTTATCCAAAGCGACTTACAAATAAGAAGAAAAAGTAACTAAAATTAAAAGTTAAAACTACAAATATTATATGTAAATATTTAAGAAGATAAAGAAATTAAATAAAAATGACAAATGCATACAACAACATTTCAAAACTAAATGTTTAAATGAAAACAAAACATAAAGCTAAAAACTAAATATATGGCATAATGCTTCTGATACAGGAACATTTTGAACTTGGCAAAATAATAGTCATTGTAAGGCTGTTGTACAATATATATATATATATATATATATATATATATATATATATATATGCTATATAATAAAGTCAAAATATTAAATCAAGAAAAGATGTGAGTATAATGATTCTAACATAACACTAAAGGCCTAAGTATACTTATTTTTACATAGTAAGAATTGGTTAGGGACTCAAGAAACAATAAGGTTAGAGAAGCCGGTATAAAAACCAGATCAGGACGAAAATGGGAGGCATCAGCAACTCTTGCCCTAGCAGAAGAGAACTTAAAGCTCAAAGACATCATCGGAGAACCATGCACGGGAAGGCAAGGCCTGGGAATGACCCACTTTCAAAAGTGAGGGAAAGCCAACCCTGTGGAGAGGAGAGCTATGGTCCAGGCTGAAGTAAGGGGCCTAGAGGAAGAGCGGAGGAAGGTAAATGTTGTGGGACTAGGATCCCAGGGAGCCTGGACAAGGTGGGATCTCCCCAAGAGGAAGGTGACATGGGCTGACCTTTGGAGGCTCGAGCCATTTCAGATCTCCTTCTTGGTTAGGGCCATCTACGACACCCTCCCAACCCCTGTGAATCTACACAGATGGGGGATAAGGGTCGACCCAACATGCAAGCTCTGCGGGCAAAAGGGAACGATGGCACACATCTTGTCAGGATGCAAGACCGCGCTTGCCCAGGGCAGATACAGATGGTGCCACGACAAAGTACTGACCGTGCTAGCTGACATCCTAGAGCAGGAGAGAACCAGGAAAAGGCAACATAAAAGCAAGCCGTTACCTGGTATAACATTCCTCAAGGAGGGGACAAAGCCATCAGGGCCCAATAAATCTAGTGTAAGCCTCCTGCAGACTGCCCAGGCATGGGAGCTTAGGGTAGACCTGAAGAGACGGTTTCAGTTCCCAGATATCGTCCAAACTACCATAAGACCCGATGCAGTCCTTTTCTCCACAGAAGGAAAGAAAATCATCCTAGTGGAGCTTACAGTGCCGTGGGAAGAGGGGTGTGAGGAGACATTTGAAAGGAAGTCTGAACGCTTTAAAGGTCAGGTCCAGGATTGCAGGGACATGGTTATACCCAGTCGAGGTGGGATGCAGGGGCTTCCTAGCCCAGTCAGCTTGGAAGCTGATGACAGAAGTTGGACTGAGGGGGAATGAGAGAAAGAAGGCAGTGCGAAGACTGGGGGAGCCAGCAGAGAGAGCCTCTTGTTGGATTTGGAGCAGGAGGGAGGAGTTGAGCTGGCAGCCAGGAGGGAGTGAGTAGTGGCTGGCCACCACTGCTGACCCGCCAACGGGATTATGGTTATGTGTTTTGGTTAAGGGTCGAAACACTTCAGGATTGTTGGTAACCATCTGATGACACAACCTCCTGGCTAAAGGCTCCAGTCATTGTAAAATGACTGAAGGAGGAGCATCTAGAGATGTATGTTACCACTATAAAAACTAAAACAGAAATGAAACGAGTAGTAGGAAAGAGGATAAATAAAAAGCGATACTTATATCCCTTGCCGGTGTCCCTGCCCGGCGGAGTCGCACGGTAGAGTAGATGGTCTTTATGCTCTTCGGTCTTCACTCAAGGAGGGCTTCACACGAAGGCTGCCGCTACCGCAGCTGCGATATTAAGCTTTTTTAAAACCATCTAAGTCAAGTCACCTTTATTTATATAGCGCTTTTAACAATACAAATTGTAACAAAGCACTGCAAATCACTAACAAATCACTATTTGAATTCAGCTGAATACACTTTCCTGTTTATCACAACAAATGGCCAAGCAAGCACAGACACTGACAAGAGACGCGATACAGTACGAGACCAAACGCGATTACAGCAAGTCTCAACACAGTAAACAAAACAAGCGTTTCCTAGCAACGGCAACTGCACTAAACACTAATGAGATGAGTAAATACACTTACGAGCTGCTTTTAACTTTCGCTGATAGATTGCTTCTCTCAAAGACTATTTATTTACACTGTCTTCTGCTCGCGCTTGAACACACTTTCCTGTTTATCAAAACAAATGGCTAAGCAAGCGCAGACACTGGCAAGAGACGCGATACAGTACGAGACCAAACGCGATTTGTTTCTGAAAGAAAGAACCCAATGATCCTATGTAGATAGAGAAGAGTAGTGGTCCAACAACTCTGGAACTCCCTGAGGCATCCCAGTAGCTAGATGTTGTGACTTGGACACCTCACCCCTTCAAGATACCTTTAAGGACCTATCTAAGAGGTAACACTTAAACCACTGGAGTGTGGGTCATAAGATGTCCTTTTCCAAGTAGGTTGACATGAGAATCTGGCGGTTAACTGTCAACAGCAGCAGTCAGATCCAGCAAAAATATAAAATAATGGAAAAGTATGGCACCTCCTTAGACAACAACTTTTTAGATTGTCTCCATACAGAGGAGCAAGGTCCATGCAGTTTTATTTGTTAAACGCTAGATTAACAAAAGTTAAATATATGAGTTTTTTTCAACTGCTTAGACACAAAATCTTTACTTGTCACACAATTTCTGATACCTGACACTCAAACACCAGAACCACAGACCAAATATGCAAAACCAGATACTAATTATTTTTTAATAATTCAATTTCATAAACAATTTTTGCAAAACACAATACACAATTATATATGTAACACACACAAATCTAACATGAATTTATATTATGGCAAATGTGTTTGCAAATGTCTGCTTTTAAGATGTGTTTGTGAAATTTTGAATGTAGTGCTTCATTTTGCAAGAGATGTGAGGCATTTTTCCTTTTGTGTGCAATTCTTGGATTTGTGTGTAAAGCTTTGGGGAAAAAAAGGCAACGTTTTGAAAATACAGGTACATCTAAAAAAATTGAATATCTTGGAAAAAAAAATTATCGTAACTTATTTCAAAAAGTGAAACTTTCATATATTCTAGATTCATTACATGTTAAATAAAAGTTTCAAACGTTTTTTATTATTATTTTGATGATTATAGCTTACAGCTCATGAAAGTAAAAAATCCAGTATCTCAAAATATTTGAATATTCAATCAAAAAATTATGCAGGTGCATCTCAATAAATTATAATGTTGTGGAAAAGTTCATTTATTTCAGTAAATCGACTCAAATTGTGAAACTTGTGTATTAAATCAATTCAATGCACACAGACTGAAGTAGTTTAAGTATTTGGTTATTTTAATTGTGATGATTTAGGCTCACATTCAACAAATTAGAATACTTCATAAGACCACTAAAACAAATATTTTTTATTGTGAATTTTTGGCCTTATGGAAAGTATGTTAATTTACTGTATATATACTCCATACTTGATAGGGGCTCCTTTTGCTTTAATTACTCCCTCAATTCGGCGTGGCATGGAGGTGATCAGTTTGTGGCACTGCTGAGGTTGTATGGAAGCCCAGGTTTCTTTGACATTGGCCTTCAGCTCATCTGCATTTTTTGGTCTCTTGTTTCTCATTTTCATCTTGACAATACCCAATAGATTCTCTATGGGGTTCAGGGCTGGTAAGTTTGCTGGCAAGTCAAGCTCACCAACACTATGGTCATTTAACCAACTTTTGCTGCTTTTGGCAGTATGGGCAGGTGCCAAATCCTGCTGGAAAATGAAATCCATCTAGTTTTCATCTTTAAAAAAGCTGTTCAGCAGAAGGAAGCATGAAGTGCTCCAAAATTTCTTGGTAAACGGGTGCAGTGATGTTGGTTTTCAAAAAAAACACAATGGACCAACACCAGCAGATGACATTGCACCCCAAATCATCACAGAGTGTGGAAACTTGATACTGGACTTTAAGCAACCTCGGCTATGAGCTTCTCCACCTTTCCTCCAGACTCTTGGACCTTGGTTTCCAAATTAAATACAAAACTTGCTCCCATCTGGAAAGAGGACTTTGGACCACTGGGCAACAGTCCAGTTCTTCTTCTCCTTAGCCCAGGTAAGACACCTCTGACGAGAACTGTAGCCAAATTCCTTGACATGTCTGTGTGTGGTGGCTCTTGATGCCTTGACCCCAGCCTCAGTCCATTCCTTGTGAAGTTCACCCAAATTATTGAATCGATTTTGCTTGACAATCCTGCAGTTCTCTCGGTTGGTTGTGCATCTTTTTCTTCCACACTTTTTCCTTCCACTCAACTTTCTGTTAACATCTTTGGATACAGCACTCTTTGAACAGCCAGCTTCTTTGGTAATGCATGTTTGTGGCTTACCCTCGTGAAGGGTGTCAATGATTGTCTTCTGGACAATTGTCAGATCAGCAGTCTTACCCATGATTGTGTAGCCTAGTTAACCAAACCGAGAGACCATTTTGAAGGCTCCGAAAACATTTGCAGGTGTTTTGAGTTGATTAGCTGATTGGCATGTCACCATATTCTAATTTGTTGAGATAGTGAGTTGGTGGGTTTTTGTTAAATGTGAGCCAAAATCATAGCAATTAAAAGAACCAAAGACTTAAACTACTTCAGTCTGTGTGCATTGCATTTATTTAATACACGAGTTTCACAATTTGAGTTGAATTACTTAAATAAATGAACCTTTCCACAACATTCTAATTTATTGAGATGCACCTGTATTTTAAACATAAATGTCAGGCTTCTGAAAAGTATGTTCATTTCTATGCACTCAATACTTGGTTGGGCCTCATTTTGCATTAATTACTGCATCAATGCGGCGTGGCATGGATGCAATCAGCCTGTGGCACTGCTCGGATGTAATGGAAGCCCAGGTTGCTTTGATAGCGGCCCTCAGGTCGTCTGCATTGTTGGGTCTGGTGTCTCTCATCTTTCTCTTGACAATACCCCATAGATTCTCTATGTCCTGCTGGAAAATGAAATTAGCATTTTCATAAAACTTGTTAGCAGAAGGAAGCATGACGTGCCCTAAAATGTCCTGGTAGATGACTGCGTTGACTGTGGACTTCAGAAAACACAGTGGACCAACACCATAGATGACATGGCAGATCCCAAATCATCACTGACGCTGGGAACTTAACACTGGACTTCAAGCAACATGGATTCTGTGCCTTTCCACTCTGCCTCCAGACTCTGGGACCTTGATTTCCAAATGAAATGCAAAATTTACTTTCATCTGAAAAGAGGACTTTGGACCACTGAGCAACAGTCCAGTTATTTTTCTCTTTAGCCCAGGTAAGATGCTTCTGATATTGTTTCTGATTCAGAAGTGGCTTGGTAGCCCTTTCCCTGAAGACATCTGAGCATGGTGACTCTTGATGCACTGACTACAGCTTCAGTCCACTCCTTGTGAAGCTCTCCCAAGTGTTTGAATCAGCTTTGCTTGACAGTATTCTCATGCTTGCGGTCATCCCTGTTGCTTGTGCACCTTTTCCTATCTAATTTCCTCCTTCCAGTCAACTTTGCATTTAATATACTTTGATTCAGAACTCTGTGAAGTAGTGCTTTCAGTAATGACCCTCTGTGACTTACCCTCTTTGTGGAAGGTGTCAATGATTGTCTTCTGGACCACTGACAAGTCAGCAGTCTTCCCCATTATTGTGGTTTTCAAAGAACAAGAAATACCTGGAATGTATACTGTAGGGATGGTTAATTATTGAAACTCAAATGTAAATAATCTAATATTTTGAGATACTGGATTTTTGACTCATGAGCTGTAAGCTCTAATCATAAAAAAAATAACTTTAGCATTTTTTTTACTTTACATGTAATGAATCTAAAATATATGGAGTTTCACTTTTTGAAATAAGTTACAATACTTTTTCATTATATTCAATTTTTTTAGATGTACCTGTATGTCTAAGCAGTTGAAAAAAAAAGTAACTGATTATTTAATATCTTTCAGTTCACTAAAATGGACTTGACTTTTCCATGCTATACTTGAAAGTGAAAAGCACTAATCACTGATGTTTACGTAATATTCCTACTAACAACTTTCATCGTGCATCACACATCTGTTATTGGGACTGCAGGCTGCATTACTTTTTAGTAAACACCAATGTGACATGGCATAATTAGCAATTATCCAGTTATTCTCTTCCAGTCATGCCCTCTCTCGCATTCTGGAAATATACACAAAGTCATAATCTGTCTGCCGACTATTTAGTCGATGGACTGGTATATTATGAAAGAGAAAGCTCTCTTTAGCCACTACAGTTCCCAACAGCACAGATAAACAAAGCATGAGTGACATTCTCTCATCAATCAAGGCACTGCCATGCTCCCTTGCCAGATAACATCAAGTGTGCATGTCAATTGCCAAGTGCTGTCTGTCACACTTCAGTGATAACACAACTGTGTGTGTGTGTGTGTGTGTGTGTGTGTGTGTGTGTGTGTGTGTGTGTGTGTGTGTGTGTGTGTGTGTGTGTGTGTGTGTGTGTGTGTGTGTGTGTGTGTGTGTGTGTGTGTGTGTGTGTGTGTGTGTGTGTGTGTGTGAAGTGCACAGACTCTGCAGGGGGTTTAGCAGAAAGCATTTGAGTATGAATCGGCTCTGGTCTCTGTAAGATTAGAGCCTCACTCAATGCTCATATTGCATGTGCTGTTTAAACAGCCTGATAATGGATATATTTTTAAAGAACATTTGATACTTTAATTTATGCAATGAATTAAATTAAATTGAAGAAATCATCATATACATACTGCAAAGTAGCTCCCTAGTTTAAAATATTATTTTTTATTTTCTACCCTTCTGAAATGCCCCGAATGGCATTATTCTGCTTCAGGATTTATGTTTCAGGACCCCTTTAAAGAATATGCTCTTTCCATGGGGAATGTAAAATTAATTATACACATAATCTGGGTATAATCACTGGTAAATCATTGTAGAGTTAATACATACTCACTTACTCCTATACAGGTTTATTGCATCCAACTCACCTGTCCTCAATGTTTTTTTGGATTCTGAGGGAAACTGGATCACCCAAAGGAAAGTCACAGCAACATGGGGAGAACATGCAAACTCCAGGCAGAATGACCTCCTGGCTCAGTTTAAACTCAAACCGGGGACCTTCTTGCTGTGAGGTGACAGTGCAACTGACTTTGCCATCAATGCATTCATGAAGATTGTTTTAATGTGAGACAAATTAGAGGTTGAATCTTTGAAAGAAACAGTTTGGCAGAACCAGTTTAAGCTGCGAATACACTGACACAGTAAATTATTAAATAACCAGTATCCTTAAGGATCGTTGTTGTTTACTTTTGTTTGGTTCTCAGCTGCAGATGATGATTAAAATTATGGAAGCAACATTACAATAATACTTTCTCATCAGTGAGCTGCAATGTGCTGATATTCTTATTATGACCACAGTCTTTTATTCACAGGGATTTGTCTCCATTGCAAACAAAGAAGGACAGAGAAAAAATCTTAACTGTGAAAACTATATTAGTACAACTTTGTTTCTCAAAGCACATTTTGAGAGCCCATCTAAGTTTATATTAAAGCTCACTTATTTACATTTCAAATTTGCACATATCATAACTGTACATACATAATTGTCTATTATGTTGTTGTAGTTTTTTTTGCAATTTTGTACATTGTCTATTTTGTATATTTGTATGTCGTTATTTGTATTATCGGTGTCTTGTTTTGTCGCTGTCATTATGTTGCACTGTGGAGCTTCTTTCACTAAAACATATTCCTCGTATGTGTAAACATACCTGGCAATAAAGCTCATTCTGAAAGCTCATTCTGGTCTCAAACTCAATTCCTGGAGGGCCACAGGTCTGTACAGTTTAGCTCCAACCAATGTTCCCAAGGGTTTTTCTTTTTTTCTTTTTGCTGTGCAAAACCTTTCTCTATTGGGAGAACATTTCGGCCACCTGAGCAAAAACATTATTTATACCATACCTGTACAGCGTGCACACAAACAAAAGTGCTTAACTTTGAACTTTAAAGTGCTATTTGTATTTTATTTTACCCTTGACTAAATGATGTACATATATAATAAATCAGCATATTAGGCTGATTTCTGAAGGATCATGTGACACTGAAGACTGGAGTAATAATTCTTGTTCAATACGGGCTGGGGGGTCTTTGGTGGATGGGGCGTGGTTGCATGTGTATACAGCCCAGATAGCACACGTATGTCTGCAAGATGTCTGTTAAAGATTTCTTGATCAGAAAAGCATATGCTGTCTACAAATGTCTGACAAATGTCTTTCGGATGTCAGTTTTACATACATTCTAAATCATAAACATCTTAAAGACATCTTAACGACGTCTATTTGACATCTAATAGGAAACATCCTATAGACATATTGCAGATGAGCAAACACCCTAAAAAATACGTCTGGCAGATGTAAATGCAGACATCAAATAGATGTCTATGAGATGTACTTGTGCTATCAGGGAGGGATAGACTGGGAGTGAAAAACGGCCCTGGATTATCTCCCAAAAAGGCCCACCACAACTACAGCACAAACATTCCAATCCTGTCGCATTTATGGCAAATAACATCACAAAACCCATGGTTTTGTCCCTGCTGACAAAAACAATAGAAACCATCACATAAATGCTAATGATTTCCACTAAAAATAGCATTACAAACTTTACAAACTATCAACTTTTAACCATTAAAACAATTAATTAATGGTTACATGTAGTGTATTTTGGGACATATTACATTAGGATTTTTTTTTAAACATCCAATTACCAGTAGAGACCAACATGCACCATTACAGTTTCCATTAAAACAATACAATTATCATTATAAATCAGTAAAACCATTACAAATGATGTGCTATTTTTTATTTATTTATATGAACTAAAATACTTGAAAACTACATAAAAAGAGAAGAACGCAACATGTATAATATGACAGTGATAAACAAATAACATATTTTCTTAGCTATCGATTCTGTTTACAATGTTAAAATAGCAGGATTTACTGGTTTTAGGATACTACTTATTGCAAATAGTGGCAATTATCTGCACCGTAGTATTGCAATACATTATAAAACAGTATGCAATAATAACTTATTGAGTGAGTGTAAATTTGTATTCAAATTATTAAATGGATTGGGATAATAAAGCCCCCCCTACACCTACCCTAACCCTACCCGATACTTTATTTTTAACTTTTTGGTTATTTCCTTCATTTTTTATAAAACAATATATGCTTTGCTGATATGATTTGAAATTTCAAAAGGGAGAAAAAAGTTTGCCAAAAGGCAGATTCGAACTCGGGTTGTTCGTGTCCATTGGAGTATGGTACACACTTTACCATCTGCACCACTGGAGATAACAACTATTGGTCGTCCTTTGTAATGTTGACTAGCCCAAGTTTGTGGACAGAGTTAGTGTAAATAAACACTCCCACGTCACTTATTCTTTAATGATGAACCAGCCAGGCCGACAGCCTCTGGATGGATGGCCGTTTTGGACTTCTCCACAACGTCCAGATGGCCAGTCCGCCCCTGTCTCAGTATCTTACAGAAGTCCGTGCACCCCTCATATTTGTAAATATTGTATTATATATGTAAATGTAATATATTTTCATGTGACAACACTGAATAAATAACACTTTGCTACAATGTAAAGTAGTAAGTGTACAGCTTGTATAACAGTGTAAATTTGCTGTCCCCTTAAAATAACACAACAGACAGCCATTAATTTCTAAACCGCTGACCACAAAAGTGTGTACACCCCCAAGTGAATATGTCCCAATTGGGCCCAATTAGCCATTTTCTCTACCCGGTGTCATGTGACTCATTAGTGTTACGTCTCAGGTGTGAAAGGGAAGCACGTGTGTTAAATTTGGTGTTATTCCTCTCACTCTCACCGGATGGTCACCAGAAGTTCAACATGGCACCTCATGGCAAAGAACTCTCTGAGGATCTGAAAAAAAATAATTGTTGCTCTACATAAAGATGGCGTAGGCTATAAGAAGATTGCCAAGACCCTGAAACTGAGCTGCAGCATGGGGGCCAAGACCATACAGCGGTTTAACAGGACAGGTTCCACTCAGAACAGGCCTCGCCATGGTCGACAAAAGAAGTTGAGTGCACGTGCTCAGCGTCATATCCAGAGGTTGTGTTTGGGAAATAGACGTATGAGTCCTGCCAGCATTGCAGCAAGAGGTTGAGGGGTTGAGGGGTCAGTATGTCAGTGCTCAAACCATGCGCCGCACACTGCATCAAATTGGTCTGCAGTCGTGCCAGAAGGAAGCATCTTCTAAAGATTATGCAAAAGAAAGCCCGCAAACCGTTTGCTTAAGACAAGCAGACTAAGGACATGGATTACTGGAACCATGTCCTGTGGTCTGATGAGACCAAGATAAACCTATTTGGTGGTGTCAAGTGTGTGTGGCGGCAACCAGGTGAGGAGTACAAAGACAAGTGTGTCTTGCCTACAGTCAAGCATGGTGGTGGGAGTGTCATGGTCTGGGGCTGCATGAGTGCTGCCGGCACTTGGGAGCTACAGTTCATTGAGGGAACCATGAATGCCAACATGTCTGAAGCAGAGCATGATCCCCTCCTTTCGGAGACTGGGCTGCGGGGCAGTATTCCAACATAATAACGGCCCTAATCACACCTCCAAGACGACCACTGCCTTGCTAAAGAAGCTGAGGTGATGGACTGGCCAAGCATGTCTCCAGACATAAACCCTGTTTAGCATCTGTGGGGCATCCTCAAATGAAAGGTGGAGGAGCGCAAGGTATCTAACATCCACCAGCTCCGTGATGTTGTCATGCAGGAGTGGTAGATGACTCCAGTGGCAACCTGTGAAGCTCTGGTGAGCTCCATGCCCAAGAGGGTTAAGGCAGTGCTGGAAAATAATGGTGGCCACACAAAATATTGTCACTTTGGGTCCGATTTGGACATTTCATTAGGTGCGTACTCACTTTTGAAGCCAGCGGTTTAGACATTAATGGCTGTGTGTTGAGTTATTTTGAGGGGAAAGCAAATTTACACTGTTATACAAGCTGTACACTCCCCTATTTATTCAGTGTTGTCACATGAAAATATATAATAGAATATAAAAAAAAAATGTGAGGGGGGTACTCACTTTTGTGAGATACTGTGTGTATATATATATATATATATATATATATATATATATATATATATATATATATATTTTACATTTAGTCATTTAGCACACGCTTTTATCCAAAGTGACTTACAAATGAGGAGAATGGAAGCAATCAAAACCAACAAAAGAGCAATGATATGCAAGTGCTATAACACATCTCAATTAGCTTAATGCAGTATATGTAGCAAGGTTGTTTTTTATAGAAAAAAATAATAGAGTAAGCTAGTGTTAGAGGACTTTTTTGCTTTTGTAAATTGTGTAATAAATAAAAAGAACACAAATAGATAAAATACAAGATAAATGTACAAAATACATAGATAAATTACAAAAAGCCAATGGAGCTGGAGATGGGTAGACCAGCTGCGATCCCACGCCACAGATGGTGAGCTGAGGGTGAGCAGAGGGAATTACATGATCAAGCGGAAAGGACGTTGAGGAAGGGAACAGGATAGATCTCTAATACACATTGGCCACAATTTACGGTACCCTTTTATTCAATAATTTTTTAAACCTCCATTTACCAGTTTAACAGCTGAAAATGTTCTCTTATACTACCTGATGAGGTTAGAGAACACTTGACAAGAGATCAGAGACCATTCCTTCATCCAGAATCATTCCAGGTCCTTCAGATACCCAGCTCCATGACGGTGCTTCTCCTCTTCAGTTCACCCCACTCATTTTCTATAGGGTGCAGATCAGGGAACTTAAATGGCCATTGTAGAAGCTTGGTTTTGTGCCCAGTGTCATATTTTTGTGTTGTTTTTGACATTTGTGTTTTGATTATTGTATGGTTGGAAGATCCAAACTTGGCCCATTATAAGATTTATAACAAGTCAGTCACTTATATTTTTTTTGTCTGTTGGTATTTGATAGAATCCATGATGCCATGTATCTAAACAAGATGTCCAGGACCTCCAGCAAAAATATAGGACCACAACATTAAAATACAGCAGTATATTTCATTGTACACATGGGGTACTTGTTATCCTTGTGATCACCAAACCCATCTTGAGTATTTGCTGTTTAAAAGCTCATTTTTTTGTTTCATCTGACCATAGATGCCAGTGCCATTTGAAGTTCCAGTCGTGTCTGACAACTGAATATGCTGGGGTTTGTTTTTGGATGAGCAAGGATAGGTTTACTTGAAACCCTCCCAAAAAACATGTGGTGATGTAGAGGCTGTTTTCTGACCCCGAGACTCAACTATGTTCTGCCCTTTTCCAGCTGTGGTCTCTCCTTCTATCGTGCATTAGGACGATATAGACACACGTTCTCTTCCAGGCAGTTTCATAACATTTTATGTTGACTAATTATTGCCCTGATGGTGGAAATGGGAATTTTCACTACTGTAGCTCTTTTCTTAAAGCCACTTCACTAATTTGTGAAGCTCAATTATCTTTTGCTGCACATCAGAAATATGTTATTTGGCTTTTATCATTGTGATGGATGATTAAGGGAATTTGTTCTTTGTTTTTTCTCCTATTTATATTTATATAAAACAGGAAGTTGTGGCTGTATAATGTCATGTTCATAATCACCCTGGAGTGCTCAAAATTGTAAATATGAATGGAAATATACTTCAGAGATATTTTACTCATAAGAATTTCTAGGGGTACCATGTGCTAGTTCAATGACAGGTTAGATTTTTGTGATTTTGTTAAATAAAATATCAAAAGGATTAACAATTAACAATGCAGATTAATTTTCACAGCTTTCTTTGATAATATTTACCAAGGGTGCCAACAATTCTGACCATGTCTGTACATATACACTGAAGGAAATCATAAACGCAACACTTTTGTTTTTGCCCCCATTTTTCATTAGCTGAACTCAAAGATCTAAGATTTTTTCTATGTACACAAAAGGCCTATTTATCTCAAATATTGTTCACAAATCTGTGTTAGTGAGCACTTCTCCTTAGGTGAGATAATAGATCCACCTCACAGGTGTGGCATATCAAGATGCTGATTAGACAGCATGATTATTGCACATGTGTGCCTTAGGCTGGCCACAATAAAAGGCCACTCAAAAATTTTCAGTTTTACTGTATTGGGGGGGTCTGGCGGGGTCCAAAAACCAGTCAGTATCTGGTGTGACCACCATTTGCCTCACCCAGTGCAACACATCTCCTTCGCATAGAGTTGATCAGGTTGTTGATTGTGGCCTATGGAATGTTGGTCCACTCCTCTTCAATGGCTGTGCGAAGTTGCTGGATATTGGCAGGAACTGGAACATGCTGTCGTATACGCCGATCCAGAACATCCCAAAAATGCTCAATGGGAGACATGTGCAGTGAGTATGATGGCCATGCAAGAACTGGGATGTTTTCAGCTTCCAGGAATTGTGTACAGACCCTTGCAACATGGGGCAGTGCATTATCATGCTGCAACATGAGGTGATGGTTGTGGATGAATGGCACAACAACGAGTCTCAGGATCTCGTCACGGTATCTCTGTGCATTCAAAATGCCATCAATAAAATGCACCTGTATTTCGTTGTCCTTAACATAGGCCTGCTCATACCATAATCCCACCCCCACCATGGCCGATACCATCAGCAAACTGTTCACCCACACGACGCCATACACGCTGTCTGCCATCTGCCCTGTACAGTGAAAACCGGGATTCATCCGTAAAGAGAACACCTCTCCAAAGTGCCAGACGCCATCGAATGTGAGCAATTTTCCCACTCAAGTCGGTTACGATGACAAACTGCAGTCAGGTCGAGACCCAGATGAGGATGACGAGCATGCAGTTGAGCTTCCTTGAGACAGTTTCTGTCAGTTTGTGCATATTCATTTTGGTAATGCAAACCGATTGTTGCAGCAGCTGTCCTGGTGGCTGATCTCAGACGATCTTGGAGGTGAAGATGCTGGATGTGGAGGTCCTTGTCTGGTGTGGTTACACGTGGTCTGCGGTTGTGAGGCCGGTTGGTTGTCCTGCCAAATTCTCTGAAACTGCTCTGAATTCTCTTAGGTTAAAGTTTGTTATGTGTCATTTAAAAAATTACCATGAAAAAAGGGTAGTCCTCCAAATATTAACTCAATATTGGCAATGTTACATCAATAGTAACAATATTCTAAACACATTATATATTGGCTTTCTTGCCTTTATTTGATAGGACAGTGTGAGAGGAGGATTTCATGCAGGATATCATCTGCCAGCAACCATATCACCCTGCAGCCCAAGACTGGTTGCCTACTGAAGCTAAGCAGGGCTGAGCCTGGTTAGTACCTGAATGGGAGACCTCCTGGGAAAACTAGGTTGCTGCTGGAAGAGTTGTTAGTTAGGTCAGCATGGGTGCTCACCTTATGGTCTGTGTAGGTCATAACGCCCTATTATAGTGATGGGGACACTACTCTGTCAAAAAGCACTGTCTTTTGTATGAGACATTATACTGAGGTCCTGATTCTCTGTCGTCATTAAAAAATCACAGAATGTCCTTCAAAAGAGTAAGGGTGTAACCCCGGCATCCTGGCCAAATTCACCCATTGGCCTCTGTCCATCATCATGGCCTCCGAATCATCCCCATACACTGATTCGCTTCATCCCTCTCTCTCCTCTCCACCAATAAGAATCAGAATCAGAAAGAGCTTTTATTGCCAAGTATGCTTGCACATACAAGGAATTTGTTTTAGTGTCATAAGCTTCCAGTTCTCAGAGACAACGACATACAGACAATACAAATAAGATGATAATAAAAAACACACATATATAAATATAAATAAACAAAACATTTAAAAATAAAACAAATAATTGAAACATAAATGATTGTATATACAGCTGTGCAATAGATTACAATGGTTGTACAATGATGGAGGTGGTAGCAAATAAATATAAGGTTATTGCACATTGTTATTGCATAATGGGGGCATTTAACTGTTCATAAGTTGGATTGCATGGGGGAATAAACTGTTCTTGTACCTGGCCGTCTTGATAATTGTGGCTCTGTAGCGCCGGCCAGATGGCAAAAGTTCAAAAAGGGGATGACTTGGATGTGAGGGATCCAGAGTGATTTTCTGAGCTCTTTTCCTCACTTTGGATGTATACAGTTCTTGGCGGGTGGGTAGGGGGGCACCAATAATCCGTTCAGCTTAAGAGGTAACCTATTTTTCTGAGTAGTAGTTTACTAAGTAGTTATTTTAAAGGTACATGCACAAGAAGGTTGGTGACAGTTGGATTAATCAAGCAAGTAAGAATTATATACAGTGGTGGCCAAAACGATTAGAACACTTGGCATATTTAAGAGGTTTCAGTTGTTTTTGCTAAATTGGCCATTACCCATATGATGGACTGGCCCCCTTAAAGTCCGGACCTCAACCGAATCAAGCAAAATTGGGGCAAGTTTTAAAATAAACTGGACAGATATATTGTACATTCAAAGGAAAGCCTCTGACTTGAGTTGCAGAAGGCATGGGATTACATTAGTGTTGAAGTTCTCAGGAAATATAGTGACACTACGTCAGAGAGATGTGCTGCTGTAATTGCAGCAAAAGGGGGACACACCAAATAATAAAGTTAAAAGTGGATAAAAACAGTATGACTTGCTTAATCTGATATTTGTTGTGCTCAGAGCAACTATCTGCATGTTTCACAAACATTATGAAATTAAATATGTTTTGGAGGCAAAAAAGTATTATACAAGTTCAATATTTTCCGATCTGGAATTTTAAGATGTATTTATTTGTTTGTTTGTTTGGTAGCTTGGTCTACTAACTGAGAAACCTCTGGGACAGCCAATCAAAGGAACTTATGAGATCAGTGAAGGCAAGACCACCAAACACAGGAACCTATGGGATCACAGAAGCCGAAGCTGCTGAACCAATGAAGCTGGAAACATCTAAACTACCAAAGCCAAGTCCACCAATATCACCAAACCTCCATAACTCCCTCTTTGGATGACTTGCAATGAGCATAACAACAATGTTTGCATGCACCCTTATAATGTAATTGAGAGATAATGAGATTTTAGCAAAATAATGATTAAAATTTAGCTCACGTAAACACACTATTTAGATCAAATTGATGTGATTGAGCAACCTGTAACAAGCTCTGGTGAAAAAGTGGACAGACAAGGTGGGGATGGAGGGATGAACTAGGGTGGTACAGGCAGGGCAAGCCAGGGAGTTACAGCAGATCTCGGGGGAGACTATAGGAGGACCATCAGCAGGGCTACCAAATATAAATGTTGGCATGTTACCTGTACCGCTCCATTTGTGTTAAAGACATAAATGGTTCCTCAATTTGTGTATTTTGCTAAAGAGAGGTGTACTCTTACTTTTGTAAGTAGTCAATGTGTGCTTCCCCAAATAATAGAGAACACAACCTTTTAGAAACCACATAGAAATATGTCAAAACACTCTAAATGCTAAAAGACCTTAGCAAAGATATAGAAATTCCCTGGTAACAACTTACAACACCAGGGGCCTGTTTCAGAAAGGAGGTTAAGTGAAAACTCTGAGTATGTTAACCCAGAAATGAGGGAAACTCTGGGTTTTCCGTTTCAAAATGGGAGGTTTGTCAAACCCGAGAAAGCAGGGTAAGTCAAGCCCGTTTCTAAAAGAGAGGTAACTTCTACTCAGAGTCAATTACCGTGGTAACTTAATCCGTGAACATAACCTGGTTGGGAGCAGGTTTTCTTCGGTAAACCCAGAGTTTCTTTTGGTCTGCTCTCCCTTTTTATAGTTTTAGCGAGGTTTAAATGCCTAATTCAAACTGCAAAATTGATTTTCTTACTGAGTATTTTTTGTCTTATTTCAATACAAATATCTAAAAATGTAAAATTATATATGAAAATTTTTTCAATATTTAGTCTTGTTTCCTGGGGGATTTTTCTTTTTAAGTGCATTTTACATAAAACAAGTAAAATTGTCCGCCATTGGGTAAGAAAAATAATCTTAATGCAAACGGAAACAAGAATATGTTTAATGTCTTACCCCATTGGAAGATAATTAGCAAAATAGGAAAAATGCACTTTAAAACATCGGAGATGCAGAGCACATTATAAGTCCTGTATGCAGATTTTAAGGAAAGTGTGCATCGCTCTCATACTCATTCTGATCATTTGTCCTGGGCACAAATCCGTCAAAGAGGAGTTTCACAGGACTGTAGGTCAGTGGTGAAAAAATCTGTTTAAATGAGGCTAATCTGATAAATGATGTTCACTTGATAACATCTTTCTGTGACATCTGGAAGTAACGCTGAATTAGCCACCTCGTAAAATATGTACGGATTGCCGTGAGATCGGGCTGGAAGTAATGTGGTTGGATGCATTGATGACAAGCATATCTCCACCATCATCGCACCTTCTGAAAATGAAACTAATTATTGAGTGGAATGGAAGGATGCCAGATGGAGGGGTAGTACAAGCCGTAACCACCTCCACTGCTGTTAAATAAACAAATTATTCACTTTTTTATCATCTTTATTTCCTAATACAAAAGCAAAAGTTATTCTTTTTACTTTTGGATTTGAGAATTCTTCCAATACTTGACCACCTCCTCTTCATCTGTCAGTGGTACTGGTTCTCCCTCTGCCTTCTTGCTGTCGTCAAGTCAGTAATTAATTGTATTACTCTAATTAAGAAATGCAACAGGTTGGATTAGAGAATATTTAACTATGTGAAAAGAGTGTTTGACTATGTGGAAAAAGCTGCAGCGCATTGACATAGACAGTGAATGATATTTAATGTCAAATGTTTGTAAAGTCATTAAGCCCACACATATGAACCTTTCATGCTTAAAGCTTTACCTTGATTTAATTGTGTTTTTATACTTCATTTTTAGCTGCTGCACGTTCTTGTTAATTTTTCTGTATTTTTACTTTTTTGTGGCCGTGGGATACCATTAAAATGAATATGTTCAATAATTTACAGTTTTCACCTCTGATATTATAACAGTTATTTTTATTGTTAATAAGTTATTGGCAGTTATTAAGAGTTAAAGTTACGCATTGACGGAAGTACGCACACTGACGTCTTTTTGGCGGGAGCTGTTGCCATGGTGAATCGTAACTTCGGTGCTCTGCTGATCATGACTTTTCATAGTCATGGTGCACGCGCTTAACTCAGAGTCAACTTACTTAGAGTTGAGTAAACTAACACAATTCAGCTGTTCTGTAACCGAAAACTCAGAGTTTCCCATCTCAGAGTAACTCAACTCTGAGTTCAAGTTTAAACTCAGAGTTGGTTGAACCTCCTTATTGAAACGGGCCCCAGGTGTGGAGGTGATTATGGGCAGGCAGGTACCTTTTGTATTTTGCTATGACAATTTAAATATTGTATGTGCCGATGTTTTCTGATTTTTGGCAATTAACATGTACCACTTAAAAAACATTATGTTTTGGCAGCTATCTGTCATGAAATTTTCCAGTGACATGGTTATGTGCACTATATTAAAATATTGTGACGAGCGTCCCGAGCACTCATCAGCGTTGCCCTGGAGACGAACACGAATCACCTGCACCAGCTCATCACGGCCGGATCAGCCACACCTGGAGCTCGTTTACCCACGGCTAGATAAGCCGTGGGAGACCCGGAAAGAGGGAGAGACATAACTCCTGTGAGCCGGAGAATTAACGTGCGGTCTCTTGCTTTCTTTCCAGAAACCAGCTTGTGACGGATCCTGCCCTGCCTGAAGCACAGACGATCCACCAAGCACCGGAACACACGGGGGAGAGCACCTGAGCACCGCAACCACTTCACCATCACTTCTGCACAGCATATTGTGAATAAATCCACCCTCCGGGGTATTTATTGAGCTCTCCTTGTCGTGTAATCCTTCCACCTCGCTACAATATGCTTTGGTAGGAAATCATGTGCAAATTAAATTTCAATGTTTGTAAATGCTTTCTGGGGTTTCTGACACAACGTAAGCCTATTTTTCTTGCTGAGAAGCAGGTTTCAGGTGATGTCTCCTTCTGTCACCACACTGAGCCTTAGTTCCTCATTAAGAGCAGATCCTGAGACAGGATGTGCTTCAGCAGCCTCCTGCCTCCAATTAACTCATCTAATGGTTGTCTCAAACATCCAGAACAACTTTTATGTTTAAATAAAATGCTGGAGGGCCCTGCCATTCTTCATCATACATAAACAATGACTTAAATTCTGATCCCCCTTAAATCTGTCCAAAAATAGTACTGGGTGACGCACCTTCTCTGTGGAGGTAGAAGGGACCAAAGTGTACATAAGCATACAGTGCAGGACACAGATTAATTTGAAACATGTTCACATTAAAAATATCAGTGTTGTCTGGTCCTGCTTTGACTGAAGGCAAGATTTTAATGTGCTGATGCTCTTAGGCTCATGTGGTCCATACAAGGACAGACCTTACAGTGGTGTAGTTACTCTCTGTGCCTCTTTTAGCAGCAGGATTCATGATCAGAGGTCAGAGAGTTACAGCTCATCTCTGTAAAGGATCCAGGAGCTGTCAGACCTGCAATGTCCTGCTTTCGACTGATGTGGTCCGGGGTCAGAAAAAGGGACTTCCTCTCTGCACCAGGGATGAGAGGAAGAAAGGAGGGGGTGGTGAAAGTTTACAAATCCTCCTGTCAATCCTGTCAGATACATTTCATCACTCAGACAGAGGAGGAAAAGAGGGCATGATAGTGTATATATATGTATGATGTCTAAGACGGTTGATTGAACATGAGTCTGTCACACAATTTAGAAAATCAGTTAATGTCTGTTATGCCTGTAGATAGCTTTCAATGCTTTTGTGAAATTTACAAAATATTGGAAGTGTTGAACATGCTGGTTTGTGCAGATGTTTTAACAGTACGAAAAATAATATGAAAGTGAATCCAAATTTTGTCTTAATAGCATGTGATTTGTTCCTACTCTGAGGGAACATAAATAAGCAGGAACAGGAAAATATCACATTATTGAATATGTGAGTAAACCACAATTGTAAGAAGCCTTATTAGTGCCTTTATTCTGATTGTCAATATATGATTTATAAGCACCATCAAAGAAGACATGTTGTGCAACTCTTCATTTGTTCTTTATTTTAACTTTACCTTGCATGTAGTGTGTGAAGTGAGGATATAACCCTGGTTTGACAGCTCTCTCTCTCTCACGAGGACTGCTTGTCAGGTGTGTGATGTTTGACATGTGAACACAGCAAGGGTTTATCTGGCCCATTTGACAGGGCCGACTCCCTGAACATGTTTACATTATCCCAGCATGCTGCTGAAGGTCAGAACTAAACAATAAAGATACACATATTGTAACCTCTGGAATGGTTGGTCACATAAACACTCAAAAACACAAACCACACTTTACCTTTTTTCTAAACCAACAAAAAATGGCACCAAATTCTGAATTAATTGTATAATTTATCTGCCTCTATGGAACTGCAAAAAATAACGTTATGTTCGGAATGGAACATGAGGTTAGTGTTCAATATTATGTTTTATTTATTTTAATAATCAGCAGAAATGTAAAATGAATACACATCATGACTGGTGGTCAATGTAAAGAAGATAAATTATATGCACACTATACAGTGTGAAAACCATAAATGGTATGCATAAATAAATGTTATCTAACAGGATTCGCAAACACTCATACCTCCCCTTTCTCTCCTCCCCCTGTCCTCCATTGTTTGAACAAATATTTAGTCTTGCTCCTCATATGCTATTGGTTGAGCCTGATGTTGACATGTCAAGTCGGAGAAACAAACAGAGCAAAAAGTGCCACTGATTCACTGTGTTCATAATATATAGTTAAATCAACCTACAAATACCATACTTACATGACTCATTAAAAGAGGAATAGGATAAATAATTTTAACATTCAAACTTTACACTTCACCTTTAAAGCTAATTACTTTTAGAACTAACCTATCTATCTCAGTGTCCTTCTGCCTCTCTCTATTTCTTATTCTCTTTCCTATCTCTAGGGCAGAATACTCCATGGCATTAAAGATGACAAGGTCATCATCTCATACACTCACTTTCCGACATGATTTATGAACCTCTGTACATCCGATTCCACTTTACAATACATATATTCCATGTGTGTGATTGACTCTTTCAGCTCTCTCAGAGATTTGATCTCCCTTTTCACCAATACAGACCCGTTTGTCTAAGTGATGAGAACTATTAGGACTAGAACTATATAAAAAAAAAAAAAAAAAAAAAAAAAACACAACCGAAACGTCTCAGGTTGCGCATGTAACCATGGTTCCCTAAGAATAGGGAACGAGACGCTGCGTCATCTAGAGG
This sequence comes from Schizopygopsis malacanthus, assembly GCA_027474115.1. Lineage (NCBI taxonomy): Eukaryota > Metazoa > Chordata > Actinopteri > Cypriniformes > Cyprinidae > Schizopygopsis > Schizopygopsis malacanthus. The sequence goes on from CM049873.1 coordinate 12,710,527, forward strand.
GTGCTAGGGGGACGCCTTCAGCGTGTCCGGTGTCTGAAGCATGAATGAAATACTACAATGAACTTGACATTGGCAGGCGGAAGCCCATGCCGTAAGCTAATGAGCGACTGCGGGTATAAATGGAGCACATGTAAGATACGTCATCCTCTTTTTTGTCTGAGGAGAGACAGGAATGCCCGAACCATGGACCCGAGATGCAGCATCTCGTTCCCTACTCTCAGGGAACCATGGTTACATGCGTAACCTGAGACGTTCCCTATCGAAAGGGAACTCTACGCTGCGTCCTCTAGAGGGCGCTAGGGGAACGATATACCAACGCAGCCATGCTGAGGGATGAGTGCCCAAATAACTGGATTCCTTAAGTCAAAGACTCAAAAGGAACACCATCCCTGCCCCAGCAGATCGCTGTGACCACAGCCAAAGCCTTATAAAGGCTAGCTCATAGCTCGCCAACGTCATAGACTATCTCACCCACCAACGTAAGGAACTCTAAGAGTGGAGGTCTCAGCCAACCGACTCTCTAGAATGAGAGGAGACCTGGCTACACTCCACACTAAAAAATTGTTAGTGAGGTTCAAGAGAAAGAACCCACACATAAATATCCTAAGTGGAGTTCTGGAGAGCGGAGGCTTCGGCAGAATGACTCTCTTAAATGAGAGGAAGCCTAACACTCAATCCTACTTGATAGTGGATGTCTCAGCCTAACAATTCTCTAGACGAGAGGAGACCGCCAGAGGTAGTTAGTGAGGATTAACTTGTATTACTGCTGGAGAGAGGAGGCTTCAGCAGAGTAACTCTCATGACGAGAGGAAGCCCATCAACACACGATCCTGGTAGCGGAACTCTTAAGAGTAGAGGTCTCAGACTAACGACTCTCTAGAATGAGAGGAGACCTAACTACACTCAGCAATAGAGACAGCTAGTGAGGCCCACAATAGAGCCTACGTGCTAATTGTGCTGCCTGAACTGAGCTCTGGAGAGCGGGGGCTTCAGCAGGATCTCTTAAACGAGAGGAAGCCTACAACACTCAACCCTAGTTGAGATGCTCTTAAGAGTGGAGGTCTCAGCATAACGACCCTCTAAAACGAGAGGAGACCTAACAACACTCAGCGCTACAGACAACTAGTGAGGCTCACAATATAGCCTACATACTAGTAGTGCTGTCTAAGCTGAGCGGTGGAGAGCAGAGGCTTCAACAGAATGACTCTCTTAAACGAGAGGAAGCCTAACAACACTCGATCCTGAGAATCTCCTAAGAGTGGAGGTCTCAGCATAACGACTCTCTAAAATGAGAGGAGACCTGACTACAATCAGCGCTTACAGACAGCTAGCTAGGCTCACAATAGAGCCTACATACTAGTAGCGCTGCCTAAGCGGAGCGGTGGAGAGCGGAGGCTTCAACAGAATGACTCTCTTTAACGAGAGGAAGCCTAAAAACACTCAGCCCAAGTTGAGAAGCTCTTAAGAGTGGAGGTCTCAGCATTAACGACTCTCTAGAACGAGAGGAGACCTAACTACACTCAGCGCTACAGACAGCTAGCGAGGCTCACAATAGAGCCTACATACTAGTAGTGCTGCCTAAGCGGAGCGCGGAGGCTTCAACAGAATGACTCCCTTAAAAGGGAGGAAGCCTAACAACACTCAAACCAAGTTGAGAAGCTCTTATGAGTGGAGGTCTCAGCATAACGTCTCTCTAAAATGAGAGGAGACCTGCCTACACTCAGCACTAGAGACTGCTAACGAGGCTCGAAATAGAGCCTACATGCTCATTGTGCTGTCTCAGCGGAGCTCTGGAGAGCGGAGACTTTCAGCAGAATGGCTCTCTTAAATGAGTGTAAGCCTAGCAACACTCGATCCTGAGAAGCTCTTAAGAGTGGGGGTCTCAGCATAACATCTCTCTAAAATGAGAGGAGACCTGCCTACACTCGGCGCTACAGACAGCTAGCGAGGCTCACAATAGAGCCTACATACTAGTAGTGCTGCCTAAGCAGAGCTCTGGAGAGCGGAGGCTTCAGCAGAATGACTCTCTTAAATGAGAGTAAGCCTAACAACACTCAGCCCAAGTTGAGAAGCTCTTAAGAGTGGAGGTCCCAGCATAACGACTCTCTAAAACGAGAGGAGAACTGATTACACTCAGCAATAGAAACAGCTAGCGAGGCTCACAATAGAGCCTGCATGCTAATAATACTGCCTAAGCGGAGCGGTGGAGAGCGGAGGCTTCAGCAGGATGACTCTCTTAAACGAGAGGAAGCCTACAACACTCAACCCTAGTTGAGGGGCTCTTAAGAGTGGAGGTCTCAGCATAACGACTCTCTAAAACGAGAGGAGACCTGATTATACTCAGCAATAGAAACCGCTAGCGAGGCTCACAATAGAGCCTACATACTAATAGTGCTGCCTAAACGGATCTCTGGAGAGCGGAGGCTTCAGCAGGATGACTCTCTTAAACGAGAGGAAGCCGAGCAAAACTCTATCCTGGTAGGAGAATTTTTAAGAGTGGAGGTCTCAGCATAATGACTATCTAAAGCGAGAGGAGACCTTGCTACATTCAATGCCAAAGGCAGTCAGTGAGGCTCAAAAATAGCCTACATACTAATTCCTGTCAAAGACGGAGTTCTGAAGAGAGGAGGCTTCAGCAGGATGACTCTCTTAAACGAGAGGAAGCCTACAACACTCAACCCTAGTTGAGGTGCTCTTAAGAGTGGAGGTCTCAGCTTAACAACTCTCTAAAACGAGAGGAGACCTGACTACACTCAGCGCTAGAGACAGCTAGCGAGGCTCACAATAGAGCCTACATACTAATAGTGCTGCCTTTGCGGAGCTCTGGGGAGCAGAGACTTCAGCAGAGTAACTCCCTAAACAAGAGGAAGCCTAACAATGCTCAATCCTCTTAAACTAGAGGAAGTCTAGTAACATTCACCCCTTGACGAGGAGCTCCTAGGAGTGGAGGTCTCAGCATAACGACTCCCTAAACCGAGAGGAGACCTGACTACACTCAGCCTAGTACGAGGGGCTCCTAAGAGTGGAGGTCTCAGCATAACGAGGAGCTCTAGGGTTACTGTAATCTAAGCATAGCATCCCCTCAAAGGAGGGGATTGCTGCCAGGCTCAAGAACAGCTGATCAGGGAGGCTTATAAATAGAGCCTCACAATCTGACATAACTGCAACCTTTTTATTTTGTATATATATTTTTTTATTTTCTCTCTAGGGAGCCAAGTGCTCAGCATAACTCTCTTTGGTTCAAGGAGCACAAACCATGCTCAACCTAAGAAGTACAATCGATATCATTCATTTTACACAGTTCCTATTATGATAACAGACAGAAACAAAAAGGAATTCTGAAAGAGAAAGCACTCATCAGATTCCTTCCATGCCCCACCTACAATCCCCGTGATCAGTCTGACTAACTGCCTCATCAGCCGCGAGACCTGAAACCGCGGGTGGGAGGTGCTCAATTCTCAACTGTTTTAGAGAAATAAAGCATCCGAGGCATACTTAACGCGATCATTTCCGCAGCGTGCATTTAGCTCCCTCCGGAAGCCAAACACATTCTGTTCAAACCCTAAATTCTTCAAGAATCAGGAGAGAACAGAAACTGCCAAGAATACATCGCATTAAGCTTGTTCAACTCCCTCGAGAGGTGAACGCGCTTGTGCAAATGCTGACTAAAACTCGAGTAAAGCTTTACCTCTTACGGTAGTAGCCGCGCGAATGCAAACAGAGTCATATTCTCTCATGAGTCAAACACGTGTGCTTCCGTACACAAGGGCTTGAAGACAAAAAAAAAGAGGATGACATATCTTACAGGTGCTCCTTTTGTACCCGCAGTCGCTCATTAGCTTACGTCATGGGCTTCCGCCTGCCAATGTGAAGTTCATTAAGGTATTTTATTCATGTTTCAGACACCGGACATGCTGAAGGCGTTCCCCAAGCGCCCTCTAGAGGACGCAGCGTAGAGTTCCCTTTCGATAGGGAACTTGTTTTTTTGCTGGCTAGCATTACAATAAAAATGGCTTTTGTGGCCCTATTTTGTGTCATATGCTGGGGGTCCCGGGACATACCTTTCAAAACTTTGGAGGCCCTTGACAATGTGAGCGGCCCCTCTGGCCTGGTCCATAATTCAGCGCTGGTCCCATTTCAAGAGACTTATGCCTGTTTCAGTTATTTAATACATTTGTTAAGGTTCTCTTATAACCATAAATATAAAAACACAATTTCCATTAAAAAGATGGAGCTGTTGTTAGATCCAATACAATAAGTCAAAACTACAAAAGTATGTGAATGCAGACAAAATGTAATGCAAATGCTATTTCATAGATCGTTGTCTTCTGAAATCCAACAGAAGTATGTGTTGAGTTCTCTGTGGCAAGAGTTGCTAGAGGGATCTGGCATAAATGTTCATAGATCACTACTGTCATATAGGAACAACTGTAAATATAAATGTATATTTATATCAAGTAACCACAATAATAACACAATATGTTAATGACAGAGACATTGGAATTTAACACTATCACCCCCGAGAGTACTGAGGTTTGTTATCAGTTGACCAAAACATGAGAACACCAAGCACTGTATGTCCAGCTGGACCACTGTTGGCAGTGAGGTGGCCAATTGCTCGTACGTGTTACTCATATAAAGTATGTTTTTGCATAATTTTTTTTTTTTTTCATAATGCATTATAGAGAAACAAGTAAAATAAAAAGAAACAAACAATTGTTTGTTGTTTTTTTCACTTTCATAAAAAAAAGAGAAAATAGTTATTTGACTCCAGCTTGACTTTAGGACCTTTTATAGTTTCAACTTGATTTTCATAATCAGTCCAAATTAACTTTTCACAGTAGGTTGCAACTTTGATAAAAAATTTACTTAAAAGTATGGCTTAGCTAGGAAAATATAATTGTATCAAATCACACCTCTACACAGCCATGTACTTTCTTTGTGTAATTAAATGTCCTCTTTTGTAAGTCGCTTTGGATAAAATTGCCTGCTAAATTACTAAATATAAATATAATGTAAATGAAAAACAGTTTTGGTGCTTTTTCCCCCATAATAAAATAATGAACTTTTTTTGTACATTTCTGCGAAGGAAAAAAAAAATCATAAAAGCAAAATTTAAGATACAAAAATATATACAGTTACATATATACAGAAGATACAGTTCCTTTCAGGCTTTCATCAATGATGTGTTCCGGGACATGTTGGGTCGGTGGGCGATTGTGTACATGGACGATATATTAGTCTACTCGGACACACATGACTCCCATGTGCAACATGTAAGAGCAGTACTAAAACGCCTCATTGATCATCAGTTGTATGCCAAAATGGAGAAGTGTGAGTTTCATCAGACTCTAACGTCGTTTCTGGGTTACATCATTAGTGCTGACGGCGTGGCAATGGATGAGAAGAAGATCAACTCAGTCTTAAACTGGCCCACACCTAAAACCACTAAGGATCTACAACGTTTTCTGGGGTTTGCCAACTTCTACAGATGCTTCATCCGCAACTTCAGCACCATAGCCGCACCATTGACATCCTTGCTTAAGGGAGGCAAGCGCTATTTCGTCTGGTCCACAGCAGCATCAGAGGCTTTTCAGCAACTAAAGGAGCGTTTCACCTCCGCACCGATTCTTCATCATCCCGATCCTGAACTCAAATTCTCGGTTGAAGTGGATGCCTCTAACACGGGTATTGGAGCCATCTTGTCTCAACGTCAGGGTAACTCTGCCAAGCTCTATCCGTGTGCCTATTACTCAAGAAAACTCAATGCAGCCGAAAGGAACTATGATGTTGGGGATCGAGAACTGCTAGCCATGAAAGCAGCCTTAGAGGAGTGGAGACATTGGCTAGAGGGCGCCAAACTACCTTTCGTCATACTCACAGATCACAGAAATTTGGAATACATTAGGTCAGCCAAACGTCTCAACCCCCGCCAAGCACGATGGTCACTGTTCTTTTCCCGATTCAACTTTCATGTCACATACTGCCCCGGATCAAAGAATGGAAAAGCTGATGCCCTCTCAAGGCAATTCGACTTCGCAACGTCGTCGGAGGTCCCCAATGAACCGGTCATTCCCACATCTCTTATCCTCGCTCCTGTACAATGGGACATCATAACCGAGATTACTTAGGCACAAGCCAATGACCCCACACCACCTGACTGCCCACCGAACTTAACCTATGTTCCTGCAGATTTTCGTCAACGCATCCTTCGGATGATTCATGATTCTCCCAGTTCTGGTCATCCGGGCATCACAGCCACGGCTCATCTCGTTACCAACCGGTTCTGGTGGCCATCATTACAAAAGGACGTTACCACGTTTATCCAGCACTGTGCCACTTGCAGTATCACCAAATCATCTCATCAATGCCCAGCTGGGTTACTTCAACCTCTACCCATACCTCAACGCCTCACATCGCCATTGACTTTGTAACTGATCTTCCCCGTTCAAGAAATCATACCACCATACTTACAGTCATCGATCGATTCTCTAAAGCTTGCCGCCTCATTCCTCTCACTATGCTCCCCACAGCCTTTGAAACAGCAGAGGCATTGATGGAACAGGTATTCAGGTTCTATGGACTACCCGAAGACATGGTCTCAGACCGTGGACCTCAGTTCACCTCCAGAGTCTGGTCTGCTTTCTGTCAGCAGCTCAACATAAACGTCAGTCTAACCTCAGGCTATCACCCCGAATCCTATGGTCAAGTGGAACGGCTTAATCAAGAACTAATTCGATTTCTAAGATCCTACTGCCACAACAACCAAAACGACTGGAGTAGTTATCTGCTTTGGGCTGAATATGCGCAGAACTCATTACGCAAACCGTCCACTGGTCTTACACCATTCCAGTGTGTCCTTGGTTTCCAACCCCCGCTATTTCCCTGGTCAGGGGAACCCTCGGAACTACCCGCCGTCAATGACTGGCTACACCGCAGTGAAGAAACCTGGAATACCGCTCACGTTCATCTCCAACATGCTGTACGCCGGGTTAGAGAACAGGCCAACCGCCATCGGAGACCAGGTCCTCCCTATGCTCCGGGCCAGTGGGTGTGGTTGTCCACCAGAGATCTTCGTCTTCGTCTCCCGTGCAAGAAGCTCAGTCCCAGGTACGTGGGTCCATTTAAAATAATTTGTCAAATTACACCAGTTTCATATCGTTTAGCACTTCCTGCCAATTACCGGATCTCACCCACTTTCCATATTTCTTTGCTCAAGCCCGCCGGTGGTCCGAGAGGGGAGGGGGACCAGGAGGAGACCGCTGAGGAGACTGGGAGGGGTACGGATCTGAGGAAAGGTCCTGGATCAATGCCCCGGACATCCCGGACTCTACGCTCACGGATGATTTCCATCGCGATCACCCCAACAGACCCGCTCCTCGACCCCGTGGAAGGCCTCAGCGTAGACTCGCCCCTCGCTTCAGGAGCCGCTCGCAGGGAGGGGGCTCTGTCACGAACTCGGTCTCTGTGGCCCTTCCTGAACACGAACGGAGGGCACCGTCACCGGAGTATTAACTCTTGAACTACATCTCACACAATGCCCTGTACCTGAGACTGATTGCTGCACAGGTGTTCCTCATCTCTGTGACCTATTTAAGCTGCCACCCATCAGGCATCCATTGCGAAGTCTTGTTTCTGCCCCGGCTAACATTTCTGAGCATTCATCCTGTTACTACTGATCTTCTGTGTACGACCTAGGACTGTTTATCTGACCCTGTGATTCTCTGCCGCCTGCCCTTGTGATTTGATATCTGGACTGTCTACTACTTCTCCTGTCTGCCGCCTGCCTCGACCTAAGCCTGGTAAACGTTTATGAGTTTGAACCTGTCTCTATCATCCCTGTCGCTGGTATCCGATCTGTGCCTGTTTAACTTTGTCTTTAATAAAAGCTTCAAATGGATCCCCGTGCTTCAGACCCTTTGTTACAACAATGTACACCCTTCAACACTTTTTACATGCAATGTATTTCAGGTGTTATCATAATTATATGATTAAAGAAAATGACAATTATAAAGTAATGTTTTATTTTCTCTCACCTAATGTTTTATTGATATTTGTTTTTTAAATAGCTAAATTAAATGTTTTATTTTTCCTCAGAAATTCTGTGTTGTGTATCTAGTTATCAAATTAAGGCATACAACATCTTTACATTTTTGAAAATTAAACTTTTTTTGGCAAACAAAGGGAATTTACTATTACAATTAAAACATGTTGGAAATGTTGTGTGATCATTCCTTAAAAAAAAATAGTTTTCATAATTGTAGTAGTAGTAGTAGCCTATGTACATTCTACTGAACAATTATTTCTGCTGCACTGTCTTAAAAAAACGGACTTTTATTTTGACGGGTTGCCGTTAATACCTTTACATTTCTGTGATATGAGGATATGAAACGCTTTTACTCAAATGAAACGGTGAAGCGCTCAATGAAGTGACTCTCAGGGCAGTTCTGGAGATGTTGTTCATGTGTTTATATCCTCATTGAGACGTCACTTGCGCGCGTGTGTGTGTGTGTGTGCTAAAGGAAAACGCGCGTCTCTGTCTTCCATTCATACAGAGATATGACCGCGTAATATAGTTAATAGTTAATGCTCATCACATCAGATCGCGCAAATCAGTGGGAAATGAATAGAAATTATGATTCTGTGTAAAGCAGGAGCGTAGCCAGAAAGGAGACTCTGGATGTGCATCAGAAAAACTGGGTGTGCCACATTTATTGTCAGATTAATGCGAAAAAAATAATAATAATAAGCATGCTTATTGGGTATTAATATGTTAGTTTAACAATTTCATTTTTGTGTTGGCTACATGTGTCTGTTAACCTATTCTCCGTTTTGGATGTCTTTGAAAATCACTATTTTATATCTGCAACAAAGTGTGTAGGTGTGTGTGTGTGTGTGTGTGTGTGTGTGTGTGTGTGTGTGTGTGTGTGTGTGTGTGTGTGTGTTAGCATGTGTGCTGTATATTTAGTATTATTAAACCTTTCATTTCTGCGTATGTCTGTGTGTGTGTGTGTGTGTGTGTGTGTTTGTATGCTTACTGTTTATTAAGCATTTTTAAACCTTTCATTTCTGTGTATGTGTGCGTGTGTGTGTGTGTATGTGACAGAGAGAGAGACAGTTTTAATGAATTCTCCATTGTGAATGTGTTCTATTGTCAGCCCTGCATTTCACATTGGCTTACCAGGGGTCTCCAACCCTGCTCCTGGAGAGCTACCGTCCTACAGATTTCAGCTCCAACCCCAATCAAACACACCTGAACCAGCTAATCACAGTCTTCAAGGCTACTTGTTAATTTCAGACAGGTGTGTTGGAGCAGGGTTGGAACTAAAATCTGCAGGATGGTAGCTCTCCAGGAGCAGGGTTGGAGATCCCTGATATAAACTCTTAAAAAGAGAAGACTTTCAAAGAGTATTGTCACCTGTCATTTATTTCAAATATATATATCTGCAACAAAATATGTGTGCATGTATGTCTGTATATGAGTGTGTCTGTGAATGTATCTGTGTAAGCAAGCTTAATGATTTTTAATATGATAGTTTAACCATTTCATTTCTATTTGTGTGTGTGTGTGTGTGTGTTTCTGTGAGCCTATTGTCCATTTTCAATGAGTTTCACTGTCAGCTATGCATCCAGCTATGTTGGCCTAGACCCTAAAAGCTACCACCTTAGGCCTTAAAATTCTTGAACCCTGGTTATCGCTGCTTGCAGCTATATTTTTGTTGTTGTTGTTTTTTTCCATTTTCCGAAGCTTTCTCGCTCAAGAGGGTCACCGACAATCACATACAGTATAACCTACAACAGCTCTTTAACTGCGCTCTAGTCAAACGGGCTCACTGTAGCCTAATCATTAACTACACACATCATAAACCCCTTTTAGGCAAGTACAATTTATGTCACATATTTTAATAAGACTAAACTCATATTTAACCTAATGATCACAGGTTTAATAAAAATACATTTTAAGTTTCTAATTATAACACCGCATTTCCACGGTTATTCAAACAACGAACAAATTATACAGTGAGCAAAGCACATTTACTTTATCAAAGAATAATCACTGACTTCAGCGACTAGGCTATGTAAAAATCTATTATGTAAAAACAGCTGTAGCTGCTCTACTAAATAAAAACAAAATGCTTTTAAATAATCCCTCCTTTTTTAAATCATTAACATTTTGCACATCCTGCAATGGTGACTTTGAACTTTCAAAAATACAAAATTCAACAGCAAGTTCATATATATATGCTTTTATTTATGTAGGCTACACAGAGAAACAATACATAGAGAAACAAGATGCGCTTTCTGCTGTCTCATGCAGTCTCCGTGAAATGGAGCGCGTCACAGCAATGAACCGGCTACTTTATTAAACGAACGAACGAACCAAAAAAAAAAAATCTTTAATTACGTAGTCGTAATGAAAAGGTGCATTTCTTTTTTAAAGTCAGCGTCGCATTCTGCAACTTTATCTTTTTAGTCGACACTGACTGAGAAGAAATCACTAGTTTATTAACGAATAATTAAAATGTTTTATTTTTGCCTTTCCCCGAACATTCATAATCATTAGCCTACTTTTGCTGTTGCAAGCTTTAGACGTGCGCTTGGGCGCGGAATAGGCTATACGCCTATATATTAAAGGATGGTTATTATATTAATCAATTTATGTGTGACTAGGTAAATCTTTAGTCGGGGACAGGCCTTCTTGGCTCCGATCAATTTTTTTAATAAAATGCTGTAAATTCGAAAAGTGCACCTGCTAATCACGTCACGTTATATTGCAATGCAGAGTTATGAATGCGTAATAATAAGTAAAATGTTTTTAATTTATTTCATTTATTATGGGTGCAATGGCGGTGCTTTGGTCTTTCTTGGGGGTGCTGAAGCATCTGCTAGCCCCTCCTTTGCGCTGCCCATGTTTATTACGATTAAAAAAATTATAATTCTGCATCTGTTTTTAGGTGTGCCAGCTGCCACTGTGGGTGGCACCGGCACACCCTGGCACACCCGTGGCTACGCCCCTGGTGTAAAGAAACATCAAGTAAACGTGTTATCAGCGAATGTGAGCAGATCAGTGAAGAAAGATTTTACCAGCATTGCCCAGATCAGCTGTACTGCATGTCACTTGAACCATTAACGTTAGCTGGAAGCCCATTAAAACACTCAGGACATCAGCGCTACTGCAAACTTTTCCGGTGAGCATGGGCGGTAACTGAATGATAGAGCTGAGCGTCACACGGCGCAGTGATGACGGGAGAGTAAGTTAACCTGAACACAGCTGGTTGGTGTGGTGTGGTGCGGTGCGGCATATATTTTCACCTGCCGAAAATTCAGTGCATCCCTAGTAAATGGACAAAACGATTCTTCGAGGCACATAATTTGCCTCGATGATTTTTTGTATTCGAGTTTCAGCCCTAATAAAAACATAACACACGCAGAGAGTATGGTGAAACCGAGATTGTCTAATGAATATCAAACGTCAAACTAAATGTAAGTTACCACTGTAGGAAAAAATGCGCGGGCTTTCAATCCCTCCGTCAGCTAACGTTAACCTTAGACGATTTGGTGACTATCAATAACGTGCTCTAACGAAAAACATTTTTGATATATGGAAAGAGTTAACTTAATGGTACGTAAAAAATCCCGTCTTAGTTAAAAATTTCTATCAACGTAATTTCGACTGTATTCCTGTTATTACAGTTACTAAATCCTGCTAACAGCTCTGTAAATGGCGGTAAAAAAAGGAAACTAGGAAAAAAAGTTTTGTGAAAAGTTTATTTAATAAGTTTATTATTTACTGTATTTAAAATATTTTATTAATATGCTTTGTTTTCTATAGTGGATACCAAGACTCAGTTACAGTTTTTCTCGATTGCTAACACACACAATTCATGAAACAATTCACCATTTTCTCAAAACTTCACACCAGTTTGTGCAAATTTCAAACTTCAGGTCAAAGTCAAACATTTTAGTCAAAAACATATTATCTTTTGTCAGTACCTAATCTTTGGCCTCAGATGACACACAAACCTGTAAAATACACACACTTTTTTCCTTTCTAGAGAACACTAGTGAGATCAATTCCAAACACTGTTACAAAAACCTCCTTTTGGGAAACAGGAGACATCTTGCAAGTTAATGTATGTTGCAGTATGCAGCATAAATAGAGTTGTGCAGATACAGTAAAATTCACCAATACATTTTAAGCAAAAATTACTGTCATTACACAACTGTAAAGTGATCCTACAGTAGATGAAAATCACTAGAAGAGAAAAGTACAAAAAAACAAACAACTGAATATACAGTAAAAACACACACTGGAATATCCTGTCAGTTTCTGTATAGCAATAAATAAATAAATACAACATCCTCTGCCAAGTTGCATTACAGTATTGGTAATATCCTTATTTGTTATACTATATAACAATTTCATAGTCTTCTGAGAAAATACTTTATCTGCCTCCCCTAGACAGTCGACTCTCAGTTCTGCACAAATACATGTAAAAAGTACTTGTCTACAAATCAATTCAACAGTTACGAGTTTGAGGGTGTGTGGTACAGTATTTACAGTACAAAGAATAGTGAAAGTTCTCTCATCTGAAGTACTGCTACTATGTACTGAAAGTGTAATGTGTAAGTAGATGAGCCTGCAGGCAGCTTTCCTTATGCACATTCCGTGCACAAGAACGTGCTCAACTATGCTTTATATTTCATCAGGAACAAATGACCTTTGACCTCATCCCCTTAATTTTAATTTTCTTATCCTATTTCTCTTTGTCTCCCATTACCAGGATTAATTTTCCACAACACATAACCACATGTGTTCTTGTTCATTTCATGCTGAGATTCTGACTGCCGTGTCATCAGTTTTGCTGAATGTTCAAAGACGGATAAAAGTTTGCTATTTGTGTACATTTTGTGATTCTTGAGGTAATTATATTGTGTATTTGTGTTTTCTAAATGATAAAATTTTTAGAACGTTCCACTAACAATGTAATTATAACGTTTTTAATGCTAACGTTTCTAGAACGTTCCACTAACAACACAATTATACAAATTTTCATGATAACGTTTTTAGAACGTTCCACTAACAATGCAATTATAACGTTTTAATGCTAAAATTTTTAGAACATTAAATTAACAACATAAGGATAACGTTTTTAATGATAACGTTTTTAGAACGTTCCACTAACAACACAATTATAACGTTTTTCATGATAACGTTTTTAGAACGTTCCACTAACAATGCAATTATAAAGTTTTTAATGCTTAAATTTTTAGAACATTAAATTAACAACATAATGATAACGTTTGTAGAACGTTCCACTAACAACAAAATTATAACTTTTTCATGATTACGTTTTTAGAACGTTCCTCTAACAATGCAATTATAACGTTTGTAATGTTAACATTTTTAGAACATTCCATTAACAACACAAAGATAATGTTTTTATGCTAACGTTTTTAGAACGTTTATAAATGGCAGATAACGTTAAGAAAACGTTCTACTAACGTTACCGCAAGAACATTGTTGATAACTTTGAGAGAACCTTTATAGAACGTTAGCCAAAGTTATGAGAACGTTCCCTGTTAGCTGGGAATTAATCTTAGTTCATGTTAATTTCAGGATTTACTAATGCATTATTTAAATCGCAAGGTTTGTTAGTTAACATTAGTTAATGCACTGTCAACTAACATGAATAAACAATTAACAACTGTATTTTCATTAACATTAACAAAGATTAATAAATAGTGTAATAAAAGCATTGTGCATTGTTTGTTAATGTTAGTTAATACAGTAACTTATGTTAACAAATGACACCTTTGTCAGGAATCTGGTTGCCCTTCCATATCATTGGCTCTTGCACAACACAGACTGTTGCTTCATACTGGACTGCATTTCCCATATCCCATTGCACTGATCATCCAACTGTCATAATCACATGCTGCACTGATCACACAGCTGTCTCCAATCACACGCTCACCTGAGAGCCATTACACACACCATACAAAATACATTAATTTCCTCTTCCTCCCTGCCGATTATTGTTTAGCGTTTAGCATTCTCCAAATGTTAGCTACTACCAAGCCTTTCCGTGTTTTGTTTTTGTGTTCAGTCTCATGTATTGTTCTGCGTTTTTCACTCTCTGAGTGTTAGCTGCTTTACGAAGCAGTTTCTAGTTTCCGCTTCTTATTTTAGTTTCAGTCTAGTCTTTCCGTGTTGCCTTGTTGTCTGGTTCCTGACCTTCTGCTTGTTACCTGGATTATCTCTCTGCCTTGCCCTCTGGGTATTGTTCGCCGATCGTAGACCACGCCCATTTACTTGAGTACTCATCTGCCTTGCCCTCTATATACCTGTTTGCCATTTGTTCGACCCTGCCTGTGTTTTTGACCATGTCTATAAATAAAAGCTTGCATATGGATCCGCACGCCTCTCGTCTTGTTGGCCCCGTTACAAACTTATTGTAAAGTATTACCAGTCTGGGTATAGTTCCAGTTTTACTAAGATAAGCATATGTTATTTTTATTGATTTAGTTAATTATTATATCAGTAGTACAGTACGTGATGTATTTTACACAAAATCACTATACATGATGAACTCTAATTCACTCTAAATCCAAATTAAATCCTAATTTACATCAGTGCTGGGAGGAATAACTGGCTTATTGCACCTGCTTCTATGGTTAATGGGCCCAGTTTGTGTAAACGGCATGTGCGGGGGACTGTGATGATAGACTGTGGCCAGCAGCTAGTCGTTGGACAAGAACATGGAGATTGCAATTGCTTTTAAACAGAACTTTGTGGTAAATAAGTGGTGTGGTTTTGCCTCTGGTGTGGTGTGGTTTTTGTTTGAAACCCGATAAACACAGGGCCAAAACCATTTTTAATACAACTTAAATGGTCTCCTGTTGTGCCCTCTCCTCCCCATACTGCAATTGTTAGTGTAGCTAATTGATTTATTGCTTGAGTAGCCAAATTACATTTTCCTATAAAATGCTATCTATCTCTGTTTCAAAACTCATTGTCATGTGGAACTCTGCATTAAAGTGTTAGTTCACCCAAAAATGAAAATTAGCCTGTTATTTCTACTCATCCTCAAAGCATCCTAGGTGTGTATGACTTTATTAAACATATTATTGACATATTAAAAATGGTCCTGGCCCCTCCAAGCCTTACAATGGGATAAGCGGGTGCTTTTTGTTAGTCCAGAAAACGTAAAATAAAGTGCGTGCATCCATAATAAAACGTGCCTCACATGGCTCCGAGGGGTGAATAAAGGCCTCCTGTAACAAATCCATGAATATTTGTAAGAAAAATATCCATATTTCAAACGTAATAAACACTTTTTTCCAGACTGTCCTCTTCCCATAAACGACCCCATAGGTTGTTTGTGCAAGCAGCGTATTTAGACCTATAATGACGTTTTGAAATAAAGCGCCCTCTAGCAGCCTTATAAATAACGACAGTCTCGTTTGTCTGGTGTGTCGTCATCAAATGACCTTTGACTGTCGTTACCATTGTTACCCATTAAAAAAGGAGGCGAGACCCAACAATTCACCATACGTCGTTGTCCAGGTGTGTTCATTATTTTATTTTATGGTTCATTTTTTAAGGTAACGTTACCATTCTAATTGTCTGCAAATAATGTGTAAGCAAGTGCAGTTTTTACGTTTTCTTTACAAATGAGTTGTGAATGCCACTGAACAGTGCTGTAGCTCGATCCTGTTTACCATAGTAGCCTACACTTTTTACTATAATAACTGTTGTTTTACAGTAGTTTTTATAGTTAAAACACTCTAAATACAATACTTACAATAGTTTTCCCACAGTAGCTTTGGATTAAAGTGTCTGCTATGTAAATGTAACAGTGTTATTACTGCACACTATTTGTAAAGCACAACACTAACCTTGATTTTACTATAATTACTGTGTACTCTTTGTAGTTAAAGCACATTGACACAACATTTACCATGTTTTTACCACAGTAGCGTAGTTTTATGTGGTATTATGTAGTTTATGTGGTATTTGTAGTTTACATTTATGCATTTAGCAGATGCTTTTATCCAAAGCGTTCAGGTTATATATTTTTTTGTCAGTACATGTGTTCCTTGGGAATCAAACCCACAACCTTTGCGCTGCTAACGCAATGCTCTAACCACTGAGCCACAGGAACATAGTTAATCACATAACTTCCCATGCCTTTAATACTTTTATGTAAAAAAAAAATGTAATTCAATATTTTTTTTGTCTTGCAGTTTCTTCAGATCACATACATCTCCATCTCATACAACAACCTTTGGTGTCCAACAGCTGTTTATCAACATCTCTCTCTCTCTCTCTCTGTGGGTCAGCTTTTCCTTTCCTATTTTTCTGAACTGTTATTCATAATTAATTGACACATATTTGCTCTCTTTCTTCCTCTCTCTTGTTCATCATGGTATATTTTCAAAACTCAGAATCAATCAGTTATGTAAAAAAGCTGCTAATATTAACAGGTAACTTGTACTCAAAGCTTTCAGTGCTGAAATTGAAGAAGCTGCCAGGCAGGCTAAAGTCCTTCAAAGGTTCAACATTTAACATTTTCTGTTTTCTTTGTTTCAGCTAAAAAGGAAGACCAAAGGAAGGCCTGTCAAGACTATTGTCTTGCCTTGTTTGTGGAGAGGGATGAATTTGGCCATCGTGTGTGTTTATGGAGAAGACCACAAGCTGCAAAGGCAAACATTTCCAATGGCATGTCTGTGTTGGTCCTAACCCTTTGACTGAACTTTACGGCAGTTACATTTTGCACAGCATATGATGTTTCTTAAACCTTGGTTTATATATCCCACGGCCCCGTCAGGAAGACCCTCCAGCAAAGTGTTACGCCGAAGTAGTAATAATTCATAGAATTTCAGCAAATTCATATGATATTGTACAAGCGTACTCATACAAAGTTCTAGGACTTTTACTCTTGCTGTCATTGGCATTGCTTCAACTCTCAAAATAAGTAGTTTGAGTGTTTAAATCATAAAATGTATATTAAGTCCATTAGATTCTTTATTAACCTTTACAAATTGGTGTCATCTCTTGCCGTTGCAACATGATATCAGTCCACACCTCACATTCTGCCTTTCTGTCCATGTTGATTTGTATTGAACACATCTGTCTAAGAAGCAAGAGTCTGGAAATGCTAGTTTAAATGATTGTTATAGGTCGTTCCTGCATTCATGACCTCTAGACTGGACTATTGTAATGCCCTTCTAGGTGGTTGACCTGCATCTTCAATAAACAAGCTACAGATAGTACAAAATGCTGTGGCTAGAGTCCTTACAGGTCAAGAAAATATGACCATATTAATCCAATTTTACAGTCTCTGCACTGGCTACCTATTAAGTTTCGTATCAGTTACAAAATATCATTACTTGCCTATAAGGCCCTAAATGATTTAGCTCATGCGTACCTAACTAATCTTCTATCAGGCTACAATCCAACCCACTCCCTAAGCTCGCAAAACTCAGGACTCTTGGTAGTACCTAGAATAGAAAAGTCCACTAAAGGAGGTAGAATTTTTCATATTTGGCATAAAACTCTGGAATAGCCTTCCTGATAACGTTCGGGGGTTCAGACACACTATCTCTGTTTAAATCTAGATTAAAGACATCTCTTTAGCCAAGCATTCATATAATGCATCTCATAATCTTGTACTGCAGTTATATTTGATTAAATGCACATTATTATGCTTTAGCTTGAGTTAAACGATTTTTTTTGCTTGGATGGAACAACAGCTATGCTAATTAGGTCTCTATTTGTTTCTCTGTTTCTACCACAGGACAATCTTCAGTCTGGTTCCAACCCTCAGATGATCTGAGATGACCAAACATCTGAGAAGAGATGATGCCAACTTCTCAGAAGACCTCAGAGGAAGCCAACCCTCAGACAGTATACAGAATTAACCAAATTTTGCCATAAGTTAAATATATGAAGTCTCTACATTATATAAATCTATTGTTGAAACTGAATTTCCTGTAAAGCTGCTTTGCAACGATTGTATTGTAAAGACCGCTATACAAATAATCTTGAATTGAATTGAATTGAATTAACTTGTCATGTGACAGACAAATCAGATCATCAATTAATTTTGCCAAATCAGATCACTTAAAGCTGTTTACACCAAGAACAAGGAATATAATGAGAACTATTTTGCATCCACACCAACAGACAATAACATTCTATGTATTATATGCGCGCTTTTTAGTTATGTTGTTGTCTGCCATTTGTTGTTGTCAATATTTTCATTGTTCATCATGTGATAAATTCTCTTTCTTTCTGTGTTGCAGGATTTCTCACAGATTACTCCATCAGCTCTCCACAATATCAGCCCTTTCAAAAGCTTTAGCATCTCTCTCTCTCTCTCTCTCTCTCTCTCTCTCTCTCTCTCTCTCTCTCTCTCTCTCTCTCTCTCTCTCTCTCTCTCGCGCTCTCTCATGTGGCACATCTGCTCTCAAGTCCTTTTCTGCCAACTTCCAGTCTTAGCATGTCTACCTGTATTAATCTCTCCTCTATAGTCAACACTCCCATCTCTACTGAGCACTCCTGTCGGTATCACTATGACTTTTTACCATTTTAATTTGTCTTACATATAGTCACAATAGAAGGAAACAATTATTACAGCATATACATTTTGAAAGGATAATTGTAAAATATAAAAATATTGTTGATAATAATTTTTTGCCTACTTGTTCATTTAAGTAATGAAACTAATGTATTTTCAATTGGAGGCTCAAAACTTCCAGTTTGTAAAATATTATTTGGCATTTTATAAAGTTTTTCTGTAAACAAACTCTTTTTCCTTTTGAATATTAGGCACTGTTTTTTAAAGGGGTCTTCTATTGCATATTTGTTATAATTTAATATTTCCATTAATTACTTTATTAATCAGGCATTGTTTTAAGTTGTTATATTTCACTATAATTGTTTACGTCTTTGCAGATGCATTTTTATAATCAACTGCTTGGAGAGAGAATGCTGCTCTGGGCACTATACAAACACTGGGAAATGACTACAAAGTGTGTGATTCATATACATATTTGTATTATTATTATTATTCATATGGTCCAACTGGTACATCTAAGATTTGCAAGTTTGTAGGGTCCATTTCCAGGAAATACAGAAGTTATTAATTGTATACCTTTTAATATATTATAAATGCACTGTAAATGTTACAGAAGCTAAATTGAATAGTAGAAAATTATAAGAGTTTGAATAATTATAAGAGTTGTAGTTTTTTGTAAGCAAATGAAAGTATATGCAAACCTTTGAGTTTAAATGTTGTACATTAATTAATATTAGTGTAAACTTTGACGGAACTGACAAAACAGACGAGCACTGACTAGCTTGATTCGTCTTTATTTACCACACCGTACCCGGACTCCCCCACGTCCACTTCCGGAAGTACGTAATTAAAGGAAACATACCACTTAACTCTACATCCCCCCTCTTTTAGTGGGGGACTAGTAACAGTGCTAAAGAAAAAAAGAATTCTGATCAACAACATAACATATGAATAACAAAAAACAGGTGCAACAACGGGGAGACACCTGGCTGCACAATATCACCTAACATGGATATCATACATAAAGGAACTGAGAGCATAGCACATTTCAGTTAGGTCATAACATAGTCTTTTCCCCTCTTTCTCTGTTTTGTGATGTTTTCTTTCACATCTGTGTGGATAACAGGCTGAAGCATTGGCTTGGTCACCGGGAGGAAGGTCCGAGTTTGCCTAGAAAACAGGCGTTGTGCAGACGACGGTAAACCATCCCGGGGAAGATTGCGGACATGGAGAAGAGCAGCACGGATGTCAGTATGGTCACGGTAGCACTTTTCCAGAAGGTGCTTGGGAGATCTGACTGCACGCTCTGCAAGCCCATTGGATTGGGGATAGTGAGGGCTGCTGCGAACATGCTTAAAGTCCCATGTGTGTGCAAACTCTGCAAAATCCTTGCACACAAATTGAGTAGTGTTATCAGTCATTAGAGTATGAGGAATACCATGTACTGAAAAATGTCTTTTCAACTTCGCAATGACTGTGTTGCTTCTCATGTCAGAAAGGTAGTCCAGCTCGAACCACCCAGAGAAGAAATCGACAAGGACTAAATGTGTTTTTCCATGCCAATCAAATAGGTCAGCAGCCGTGAAAGACCAGGGAAGATCCGGGATGTCATGCAGCTGCAGTGGTTCTTTCGCCTGATGAGGTTTGAGTGCATTGCAGGGTGCACAACGAGATATTTCAGTATCAATATCAGTGTACATTGCTGGCCAGTACATAGTTTCCTTAGCCCTGCGCTTTGTTGCTGCAATGCCAGGATGGCCCTGATGTAGCTGGCTTACATAACATTTTTGTAGTACAGGAGGGACAATAAATCTCTCCCCACGAAGC
Source organism: Schizopygopsis malacanthus (assembly GCA_027474115.1). Lineage (NCBI taxonomy): Eukaryota > Metazoa > Chordata > Actinopteri > Cypriniformes > Cyprinidae > Schizopygopsis > Schizopygopsis malacanthus. The sequence continues at coordinate 12,730,941 of CM049873.1, forward strand.
AGCAAGTCATCCTGAATGGTCAGCTCATCTCTCATTGAGAAGAAGGGACGCAAGGAATACGGAAGGTCTTTTGAGGTGGCTGGCCAGCCGTTCCTAATCATATCAGCAAGCTGTTGGCACGTGACATCTTTTTGTACAGCAGCCCTAATTTCATCTATGCGACGAGAGGAGAGTACCTGAACAGTCATGACCTCCAGTAGGTCATCTGTGAGTTGTGGGTCAGATGTGGAGAGGTGGGCTCGGGACAAGGCATCAGCCACAAACAGCTCCTTGCCACGTTTGAAGATCACATCCAGATGGTAACGATGCAGTTTCATCATCATACCCTGTAAGCGGGGTGAGGCCGTGTGAAGTGGCTTCCTTAATATGGTTATCAAGGGCTGATGATCAGTTTCTACAGTAACTGGGCGGCCGTAGATGAAGTCATGGAATTTTTTGGTCGCAAACACGAGTGCCAACATTTCTTTTTCGATCTGAGCGTAGCGTGATTCAGTGGGTGTGAGGGCTCGTGATGCAAATGCTACAGGCCTTCCTTGTTGTAAGCATACTGCACCAAGGCCATGTTGAGAGGCGTCTGCTGAGAGGACCACTGGTATGGACGTATCAAAATACTGCAAAACTGGGGGGTTTGTCGAAGCTTGTTTCAGTCTTGCAAAAGCCTCCTCATGAGTCTCATGCCAGCACCACTCCACATCCTGATGAATCAGCTGTCTCAGAGGACCAGTGATGTCACTGTACTGGGGAATGAATTTTGAACTTCTGCAGTGCATGTTTGTCCTGAGGTGTTGGCATGTCACATACAGCTTTAGTTTTTTCAGGGTCAGGTTTGACACCATCAGCAGTTAGCAGATGACCAACGTATTGGACCGAATTTACTCTGAATTTGCATTTGTCAGGGTTGAATTTCATGTTAATGGCACGAATTTTGTTCAGTACCTGCCGCAAGCGATCGTCGTGTTCCTCATGCGTCCGGCCCCAGATGAGAATATCATCAACTACAATTTCACAAGGCAGTCCAGCAAACAGTTGCTCCATTGATCTCTGAAATACCTCACTGCCTGTTGAGATTCCATATGGCATCCTCAAGAACCTGTAACGACCAAACGGGGACATAAATGTGGTTAATTTGGATGAAGCTTCATCAAGGGGGATTTGCCAGAAGCCACATTTAGCGTCCAAAATAGTAAACACCTTGGCACCAGGCATATCTACAATAAGCTGTTCAATTGTTTTTAGGGGATGCCGTGGTCTGAGGAGGGCTTTGTTAAGATGAACTGGATCTATGCAAATCCTCACTGAGCCATCTTTTTTTTTGCTGCAACCATGGCTGATACCCACTCTGTTGCCTCGGTTACAGGTGTTATCACACTCAGCTCAGTCATGTGGTCCAGTTCTGCTTTGACTTTTTCCTTCATAGCTATTGGTATTTTTCGGGGTGCACAGACTACAGGGGTCACTGTATTATCCAGTATCATATGATACACAACTGGCAGGCTGCCAATGACATCACAATCAAAAAGATCTCTGTATTCCCGTACCTCGGGTGCTTCATGATGTAGCATGTGAACATCAGGTCCCAGCTGAATGAGTCCCATAGCGATGCTATCCTGCAGGCCGAGAAGGGGTTTTACATCCCGATCCACTACATGGAACGTAAATTCCCCACGGACGCACTGCAACACTGTGGTTCCTTCAGTGTCAATTGTCTCTCCTCCATAAGCCACAAGATTGAATCTCTCTGCTGTGTTGATAGGGATTGTCTGATTCAAACTATTCAGCATTCGTTTGGATACAACATTACATTTAGCGCCTGTATCAACTTTAACTTTCTGTTGGCCATGTCCATTTTTCAATTTTAGTGTAGTGAAAATCTCACCCTTTTGACCACTGAGATCAACAGGGTCACAGTAGAAAGTGTCCTACAGATTGTTATCTGGTTGTGCACCCAGCTCATGTATTTTACCCATTTGCTGGGTCCTAGGCTGGTAGTAAGTTTTATCAGCTGTTGGCTGTGCTGTTGACCTGCAGCATCTTGTGAAGTGGTTTAGTTTGCCACAGTTGTTGCAGCGTTTGTTGTATGCAAAACATTTACTTCTCTCTGCAGAATGTTGGTCATTGCAGTTTAAGCAACGTGTTTGCTGCAGAGCACATACCTCTGTGTCTTTTCTCAGCTCTCTCATGCTCCTCTCTGACTGTTCGTGCAGCAAGCATATGTTAATAGCCAAGTCCAGAGTGAGTTTCTTTTCAAGGAGTAACTGTTTGCGAACGGTGTCATTTTCTATACCACAAACTATGCGGTCTCTAATGAGATAATCTTGCAGAGATCCGAATTCACATTTCTTTGCCAGTATTTTCAGCGTTGAGACGTAGGCTTGTACAGATTCGCCAGGTTTTTGAACAGCGGAATTAAATGCGTGTCTATCCATGATGACGTTTTTTGCGGGTAAACACAGTTCAGAGAATTTAGTTAAAAGTACCTCTGGATCCTCCTGATCTTCCTCGTCCACATACACAAATGTTTCAGCTTTATCAACCGCTTCAGGACCGGCTAGGTTTAACAGCGTGTATGCTTGTACTTTCTTTGATTTATCTGACAGTCCAGCATAGCAGTAGATGCGCCACTCCTTTTCAAACTTCCTCCAGTTATCGGTGATGTTCTCATCAAAAACCAACGGGTCTATACGGCGAAGTCCCTGGGCCATTTTATCCCACTTCTGTAACCATGTAAACTTTGATGGAACTGACAAAACAGACGAGAACTGACTAGCTTGATTCGTCTTTATTTACCACACCATACCCGGACTCCCCCACGTCCACTTCCGGAAGTACGTAATGTTGGACTTCAAATCGTCCTGCGTGATCAAAAATCGAAGGAAGGCTTCAAATATCAAAGTATTGAAATGTATTGATCAGAACAGCGCGCTGGGTTGTCCCTCAGACCAGAGTCTTACAAAGAAGCAACACCAGGGCAATATTTCACAAAGTATTTATAGATATTGTGTCGACTTGTGTCATTTTCTCGTTGGCCGCCAGAACCGTCCAACGCTCCTCCAACATTCTTCTCCCTTTGTTCCCTTTGGGTCCTTGGTACAGAATGTTCTCACAGTGTGTACTTCTTTGTTTTCTATGTGCTTGTAGCTTCTTCAAACTACCCCTCTGTGGTTTCAGTTCAGTTCACATCAGTTACAGCTCATAGCATTATACTCCCAGCAAGCACTGTAATTAAACTTTAATAAACAATCCCATAAAAATCATCACATATTGATTATATTCATAGTATAATATAACTACTATGAGTTAGAAAAATGTAAATCCCTCAATCCCTCTCTTGACCTCTGAAAGAGGTCACACATCATTTTCCTCATCATCATCACCATATTGAGTAAATAACATACTATAAAAGAAAAAACAACACAACATATCCCCCCTATGAGACTTTACTAAGTCTCACCACTAATATCCCTTACCCAGAGTGCAACATCACAAGTCCACCCGTCCTTCTATCCTTCTATGAACCAATAAAGGTCCTCCATCATCTTTTCTCTTAACAAATGGCTTTTTCATGTTATTGCACTCCAGAGGAAGTCAGATCCAAACATCTCCTCTCACCATTGACTAGAGAAGAGTAAAAGAATCTACTTCCCTACCTATACATTATTGGGGGTTAATGAACACTCAAAATAAATCAGCAATGTGTTTTTAAAGCATGTGCATGTCTTTTAGCCTTGCCCATGGTTGTCATGGTTATGTAGAGTACATGAATGATTAGTCAAATGATTATACTTATCAAATATCAAGATTAGAAAAAAAACAAAGTAATATAATGCAATATATTATGCACTGGTCTATCCCACGCTGCCAGAGGAACTCCAAACATTTCCGGTAGCTTGGAGCTCTATCTGGTGATTGTTGTCCTTCGTTGCCAGAGGAGCTCTTAGGCAGCTTCAATGCCCTTCAGCTCTAACTGGTGTTGGAGTAGATGGTGGGTTTTTAAACCTCCAGTTGAATCTACTCATGCTGCTAAGCACTGAGATGCTCGTCGGTCCTTTCTTCTTTTCATATTTTCCAGTGATAATTCTCCAGTGTTAAAAGAAATAAACTACATACTGATAATGAAGGTTAAATGATGAATACTTGCAAATAAGTAGTAGGCATACAGTCTTTTCTTATCGTCCCCTTTTCTGGTTGCATTGCCTCGTAACACGGACACTGACCTGCTTAAAACCTTCAATGTTTTCTTTCTGTTCAAAAATAGTTACATTTCACATTTGATGTATATAGGAGATTAAAATGCTATTTATAAATAAATGCTTTCAGAATACATGATTCAAAGATAAAGATTTCAAAACAAATGACTTCAGGAAGGGGTATATGCCAAAATAAAATACATAAAACCATCTAACTTCCTTCCTACTCTATCCAAATATTCTAATGTTACTACATAATATGAAAAGAAAATACAATGAAGATACTAACTCCCTTCCTATCAAAAGTTACAATACAAGGTAAAAATAATAAATGAAAATAAAAGGCACCCCTTCCCTACCATTCGGTCAAGGATGTTTTACACAAATTCATCCAGTTCATCCAGTCCAGGTCCCACTGTATACATTCAACATCAATTCCAGTTGGTCTCACTGACACATTAATCATCTGTTTGGCTGTAGCACTGGCCAGCATTGATCTGATGAAAGGCACAATACAACAGAACAATAAAAGAAACATAACAACAATGCCCATTTTGGTTAACCATTGTCCCCAAGACCCAAAAAGTGAATTAAACCAATCCCAGGTATGCATGTCTGCTCCAGCATTCTTGGTCACCTCCTCTCTCAGGTTTTTCAGTTTTCCCATTGCTTTGGTGAATGATACATCTGGGGCTTGGTAGGTGAATGCAAACAGTGGTTGGCTCTCCTCAGCTAGGGGAACACTGAAAAAAGCTTCTTTCCTCTGTAGTATTTCTGGTAGGGGGTAATATATCAGCCCTCCCTCACCTGGCGGTCCCTCAGGCTCCTCACCCACCCTCTCTTGGACCTGAGTCTTCAGGTCCACTGCAGTCTGTGTTAGAGACCTGTTAGGGGGGTCACATGAAGTACAAGCAGACAAATGATACCAAGTGTCGCCTTTTCCTGCTAGGCGAACACAATGCAATGTTCTTGAGGTGACTCTCAGGGGTTCAGTCCATCTGGCTTCATTGTCTGCAGTGACCTGCTGGGAAAATTTTAATCAGAGCAGTTAGTTTGTCAAAATAAACACAGTGTGATAAAGGTGTGATTTGGTCAGGTTTCAGTGGCGTTGAAGGTCCAGGGAATGATCGACCTGTAAGCAATTCAAATGGTGTGAAACCAGAAATCCTGTTAACAGAGGAACGTACAAACATTAATATCAATGGAAGGACAGATAACCGCGTTAATTTGGTCTGTGCATAGATTTTAGCCAATTTCCATTGCCGCAGAGGTGAAAAGGTGAAAACTGCCGTATTTACAAATGATATGACGGAATGAGCTGTGATTAACCTTCCCATAAATGTAACTGATGGCCTGCTGACTTGCAATTTTTCTCTGCTAACTTTGAACCCTGAAGCATATAGCAGTTGCAATATTAAGTTAGTCGCCCGTAGGCACTCTTCATTTGTTGTGGCAGCGAGCAACAGGTCATCAACATACATTATCAAGACACAGTCTGGGGAAATGTGCATTTTGTCAATAGTTTTTTAGTATTTGATTAAAAATCCCTGGTGACAGGATGAAGCCTTGCGGCAATCTGTTATAAGAGTACTGGCGGTCTCTATAGGTGAACGCTAAACATGACTTACCACTACACTCATTAGGGATGGGGAAATGTCTAATTCTACCCAATAAATGTCAGCTGCCTCCTTTAATGGTCCCCCCAACAAAACATTCTGTCTGCAACCTGTGGGGGCAGTCTGTGAACAATCAACCTGTGTGCCATCTGGAAAAGTCACTATTACCCCTTGTGGTGAACATAAAATACTAGCCCCTAATTTTATGAGTAAATCCCTTCCAAGCAGAGGTACAGGAGCATTCGAGGAGTATAGAAATGAGTGCAGTAAGCTCTGATTCACAACCTGAACGGTTAATTGTTTTGTCATTGGCCAATGTTCTAACCCACCAGAGAAACCCATGACTCCCACTGTTTTATCACTTAGATCTTTGTCTGTGACTGTGCCTCTTGTTACAGTGGAATATGTAGTTCCAGTATTCACCAGAGCCCTTAGTGGTTTGTTGTCAACCACTATTTCCATGAGGGGTTCAGCCTCATGGTGGTCCTCTGTGGGCCCCTTCAACAGTCCCCCGCGTCTCCCTCCGGGCCCCATGTTGGGTGCATGGGCGCCTGTAGGTTGGCTGGAGACGGGTGTCGTTGCCCCGAGTATCGTGAGGTGTATGGTCCCCTGCTACGACCACCAGGTCCACCTCTTCGGGGACCCCATCCCCCCGCAGGTGGCCCTGTGAATTGGCCGCCCCCTTGCTGTGAGGGGCAATCTGCTTTCCAATGTTCACTGCTACCACACACAAAACAAACACCTCTCTGCTGGCCCCCACCTCTGCCTCGTCCACCTCTAAAACCCATATTCCCTCCCAGCTGTCCTCTATTACCTCCCCAATTACCCCCCTGTTGCCCTGTTGGATGGTTGGTTTCTCCCTGATCATACCCAAAATATGGGGGAATGACTGATGGGGTGGGTGGGTCATTCACAGACTGCTGGGACATTTGTTTAGTTTTCTTTGGACCATTGTTTCTAGCTTGATCTAATTGTAATTTAAGCAGCTGATTTTTCAGCTTCTCTACATCCTCCTCTTCCTTTTTAAAAGGACTCAATGCAGTAGCTGTTATTGCTAGTTTTGTCCATAATCTGACCTCAGTTCTATATTCTTCCTCCTGTTTAGTTTGCCTTCGCTTGTTTATCCATTTAACTTTATCTTCTCCTTCAACATGCCGTTTCAGCTTATCGTGCGCTCTTTTTTCCATATCTCTAATTTTGGGTGCTAATGCTACGGATATTTTTTCAGGATTATCCCACCCACTTTCAATACAAATCTGACTCCATTTCTTTTCCCACATTTTTCCCTCTCTTTTCTGATTTTTAGGCTCAGTTTGAGCCATCAACATATCAATTACGTTTCCCCATTGTGCCAATATCGGGGAACATCCGTATTCCTCACACTCACGTTCAAATTCAGACATTTTTAATAATACACACAATGCACTTTAATAATCTGACACTTCTAGATTCACCAACTGCTGTAGGATTATAAAACCCTTCAGTCTTCTCAAAAAATGATTAAGTAGAAACAGAAAGAATTAGCAACAGAAAGAAATGATTATAGGAATAAATGCACTCACTCACACAGCTCAAACAGCCCCCACCTTTTTTACTCTCTCTGTCTCTCACAGCTCAAACAGCCCCCACCTTTTTTACTCTCTCTGTCTCACACACAAACACACAGCTCAAACAGCTCAAGCGAGAAAGACACAAATAGGTCTTGTTCCCTTTTTCTTTAAATGTACAATCAAACAGTTTTATCTTTTATCAACAAATCACAAAAACAACATTTCATTCAACAGATGCAAAATAATAATCCAACACCACAAATAAAACGACTACAGCAATTTACACAGCAATTCCATATGGCAAAAATATACAACAATAATGATCATTCAATTCTTAGGCACATCACTCAAATTATGTCACTCGGAAACCCTCTGCAGTCTAATACCACTTGGAAATCCTCCGCAATCTTTTATCCTTTTTATGTCACTCGGGTAATTTTTGACAGCCTATTTGTCATAAAGAACCCTCTGCAACTTTAATCTCTGTCACTCGGAAACCCTCCGCAACTTATTGTCACTTGGGAGTCCTCCGCAACTTATTTCTTGACCGGGTGGTCTGGTTACCCCTCAGTTCTTGACCGGGTGGACTGGTTACCCCTCGGTACTCACAATAATGACTGGGTGGACTGGTTACCCCTCAGTTCTTGACCGGGTGGACTGGTTACCCCTCGGTACTCACAATAATGACTGGGTGGACTGGTTACCCCTCAGTTCTTGACCGGGTGGACTGGTTACCCCTCGGTACTCACAATAATGACTGGGTGGACTGGTTACCCCTCAGTTCTTGACCGGGTGGACTGGTTACCCCTCGGTACTCACAATAATGACTGGGTGGACTGGTTACCCCTCAGTTCTTGACCGGGTGGACTGGTTACCCCTCGGTACTCACAATAATGACTGGGTGGACTGGTTACCCCTCAGTTCTTGACCGGGTGGACTGGTTACCCCTCGGTACTCACAATAATGACTGGGTGGACTGGTTACCCCTCAGTTCTTGACCGGGTGGACTGGTTACCCCTCGGTACTCACAATAATGACTGGGTGGACTGGTTACCCCTCAGTTCTTGACCGGGTGGACTGGTTACCCCTCGGTACTCACAATAATTTCTGATCAATATATATCAACACTTGTTTTTATTTTCTTTAAATGGAACAGAATACAATTCAAATTCAACACATAAATTTAGAATGTCCAATTGCAGAATTTGGATTTAACAGGTTTCTGCTTACCTTTTTTATTCGGTACCGTGTGTTGAACTCAAATGCGTTCCGTCCCGGAATTGGCCCTCAATGCACTTTAGGTTTACAGCCTTGTTCTTCGATCACGTCGCGGGGTCACCAAATTGTTGGACTTCAAATCGTCCTGCGTGATCAAAAATCGAAGGAAGGCTTCAAATATCAAAGTATTGAAATTTATTGATCAGAACAGCGCGCTGGGTTGTCCCTCAGACCAGAGTCTTACAAAGAAGCAACACCAGGGCAATATTTCACAAAGTATTTATAGATATTGTGTCGACTTGTGTCATTTTCTCGTTGGCCGCCAGAACCGTCCAACGCTCCTCCAACATTCTTCTCCCTTTGTTCCCTTTGGGTCCTTGGTACAGAATGTTCTCACAGTGTGTACTTCTTTGTTTTCTATGTGCTTGTAGCTTCTTCAAACTACCCCTCTGTGGTTTCAGTTCAGTTCACATCAGTTACAGCTCATAGCATTATACTCCCAGCAAGCACTGTAATTAAACTTTAATAAACAATCCCATAAAAATCATCACATATTGATTATATTCATAGTATAATATAACTACTATGAGTTAGAAAAATGTAAATCCCTCAGTAATTAAAGGAAACATACCACTTAACTCTACAATTAGTGTAAACAATGTATACAATGGGAACCATTACACCCTTGTTAATAAATAAATAAACAATCACTGTAATCAACAAATCTACTGTTGCATCAGGTTAACCACATGATGCAATCTGTTGTTGCAGTTTTATATTGAGTGGAGACAAATAAATCTTTATCTGATTGTCTGTCCATTCTTCCCAAGAACCCGGAAGACCCTGTCATAAATGACGATATATGTGTGATGCCTCTGTTCAACGGGGTTGCCATTGGCTTTGAACTTCTCTTGGCACTCGCAAAACTCACCGTGATTGGACTATCTTTTAATACAAATTAAAAACTGCTTAATGTTGCAAAGTACGTTTTGCTGTTATTATTACGTTAGTGATAACTTCAGTTAACAATTAAGAGTTGCTCTTTCGTGAGACATCATCTCTTCACCGAGATCCTAACCCTAACCCTAAGCACAACTTCATTGAACTACAAATGTTGTTGTTTTTTGCGTTCTATCAATAAAATGGCAGAGGCTTATGGGTAATGAGGTTAAAAATATTTAACAATGAAATTAGGAAAAATAATATCTTTTTTGAACAAAGGGATATCTAAACATGTTCATTATGCAAACATCTATGACATATTTTAGAGGCAGGCTGAAATTTGGTATTTTACTAAGAGCACTTTTTTAAACACCTTTATACCACCTTTCCATATATGTTTGAAAACTGTGTCCAACATTATTTATTAAACATAGCATAAGTAGTTGTTTTTCCAATTTTCTGTTTGATACTATAATCAGACTTTGATTTACAGCCATTTCAAATGTTAAATATATTTGCTCTTCCAGGGGTCTCTGCTGGGCCCCTGGGGATTGAAGGTCTGCAAAACATACACAGATATTCTCATCATGGTCAACAAACTGTGTTGAGTGGAATTTATGTCTGAAAAGTTATTTTAGATTGTCTTTTTTTAACAACTTGCCATTATGTAAGTTGTGGCAAGTCAGCAAGAATAGACCCCAAAAATCTTCATTTGGATTGAGCTCCATTTATTTAATTAGATCAAGAACAAGAATACAGTGCTGACAGTAAACAAAGGCACCAAATTAAACACCCAATACATATTGTGACACATCATTGTACTATTACACAAGGCCAATGTGTCATTCAGTAAGACCAGGTTCAGACAGTGTGTGGTTTTTGTGCAAAGTCATACATTTATTGCAGTGCCAAGAATCATAACATAAAAGTCCTTGAATTTGTAAAATTCTTGTAAAAAAATTATCATCTTTCTCCTCAAGTGTTGGACATCAGTAATGTACATGCTCATCTTCATTATAACATAGTACAAGATTCATGTTGATCTTTCCCTGCTAAATCATCCTCAGGTACGCATGAAGTGTTTGTAGCAATTTAGTCCATGCATTCTCTTCTAATGCATCTTTCAGCCTTCCCCTTATATAACTAGACTCATTAATATGACCAAATGTTCATGTCTTAATTAAAATACTCATGGCAATTATATGTATTGTTTACAAAATAAAATGGTGTATGTACCAAACACCACCCTTATTACAGAATATTCACCATACTTTATTATCCAACACCATGTGCAATACTTTATTGGAGGATGCAGCATAAAGACAGCTAAGGTAGCATATTACAACCAATCATATTCAAGAGAAATACAAATAGGTTGTTAAAACCACATTATATTATTCAGGTCACAAATGATGAAGCAACCCAAATGCATATATAGTAAAATGTCTTGAGCATCATAGAATCACAATCAGTTTCCTTCTCATCATCAGAGCTCTCCTGGTTTTCTTCCTCCTGCTTGCTTGTCCATGTCCCTATCACAATCTTCTTCTTCCATGTCATGAACAATTTGCAGTTGTTATCCAGCATCTTACACTACAACTCATGCACAAAAGATGAGAACAAATTACTTTATTGTCACAATACCATGAACGTAAGAGTACAGGTGGTGTAAGTCTTGTGCAAACTCAGCAGCATGACAGTATGAATGACAAATATTGAATATATATGCAACACATATATTAATATATATATATATATATATATATATATATATATATATGGACTTGTTACGACCTTCAGTCATTTGTCTGTTGTTTCTATGCTGCCTTCTGGTGTTCTCTCTCTCTCGCTCTCTCTCTCTAGGATTACATTTGTTTCCAGGAAGGTGGAGCTTGGAGTTGATCTGATGGAGGTGGTGATTGGTTCTCATCCTTGCCTGACTCGGATAAAGGGCTGCTCTAAACCTGGATCGAGGCCTTCTGTGCCATTGTACTTCTCGTCACTCATTTCGTGCAGTTCGTTTGTACTTCTCGTCACTCATTTCGTGCAGTTCGTTTGTACTTCTCGTCGCTCATTTCGTGCCGTTCGTTTGTGCGTTCTTCTGACTGTATTCTGCTCTGTCAATTTCATCTTTCCTGTTGACAGAGTTGCTTGTATTTAGTCCGCGCTTTACTCACTACAACTATCAATTCTGACTGTGCAATGTTAACTGACAAATTGTATATAGCTTATGTAAATAGACGGTAATTTATTATGACAAGGGACGTAGGGGGATAGACGCCATTTTATTTTCGTAATATCTTTTTATATTGTTTTTGGAAAAGGGAGTTAGGTAAGTTGTGATTGTATTTCATTTTCTTTAATTTCGATTTAGGAAATATAGAGGCATAATAAAGTCACTTTTGTTTGTTGTTTTGGCCTTGTCTTCCCCTGATGTTAATCCCTTACCTTATCTGTAATAAAAGCTTGTTAATTCTAATTCTTTCTGGTATCACGATACACGTAGAGAACAATATATGTTCAATATTATACTATACAGAGAGCATGAAATGAAAACAATAATCAACACAATTATCACAGTACACATTAGGGCTGCACGATATATTGCATGAGATTATCATTTGCATCGTCAGTAAAGCCGGTTCTGTGATGATTAATACATCTCCATCACCTCAGCGATGAATCGCCTGCAATATTGAACGTGATATTGCGTAGCTTGTCGTGAACTATGGCTCTGTGTATTAAATGCCGCTCCATTTGAAAAGAGGAGATGGAGATTTATTAATCATCACAGAACCGGCTTTACTGACAAGATGTTCATGACAATTGCATGCAATATATCGTGTAGCCCTAGTACACATATACCTTTGCAGTGCAGTACAGTATGAATTAGTGCAAACAGAATATCAGGCTGTATATGAGGTTGGTGGGGTGTGTGTGCTGTTACTGGTACGAGTTCAGTTCAGTCTGATTGCCTGTGGAAAGAACTCGTCTTATATGCTGGTAACGGTGTAAGCAGTCCATGGTTCAGGTGTCTGGAGTCTCTGATGGTCCTCTGTGCTTTCCTCACACACCACCTCGAGGGACAAAATAATTTAGGGTGTTGTGAATCAATAAACGATATATAATATTATTTATAATTGTTGCACTGGACTTACCATTGATTCCTGTTGAATGTTGTCGGAGGTATGGGCCAAAAGAATCCCTTCACCACTACCTTCCAGTTGTTCAGTTGTAAAGTTTCTTTTATGGGCCGTAACATCTGAGCGGTCGCAGTAGAGCTGTTCATGAATGCAGTCTCCACAGCAGATATCTGATGGGTTCAGACAGTGGTGCAGCACTTGGTGGCCATTGAATTGATATATTCAGCAACTGGCTTCATCCTCCTTCAAACAAACAGACAAAACAATAAGTCAACAATAACTCAAGAGAAATAGTGTTGGTGAATACAGGTGCAGGCGTCAACACTCACCATATTCAGTCATTTCCTTTCCAAATTCCAGAAATTATGAACAGCCGATTTGATAATTCTAGCAGCTATGAAAAGATATATATGTGAAAAATGATAACTGCTGACTTGAAGAGTCCTTTGAGAGATAAACGTCAAATGCTGTACAACATTAACTGCATTTCTTGAACACAGACATACCAATGGAAATGTGCAAATGTTTAGCTCTCTGTCTTTTCTGTTTGGGCACAACAAGACCACATCCCTTCCTCATTCCCAACAGGACTGGTTTGACTGGCTTGCTGGTGTGGCGGAGGGGGGAGGTCTACAGGTTAGCACATAAGTGCAAGTTCATCTACTTGTAGAAAATTCGACTATGACACCTGGGGTAGTTTCACCCAGGAAATAGAAATAAACCCAAAATTTGTTATTAGGTCACACAGGTTCGTTTCTCCTAAAGAAGAGTAGGCAAGAGACGTAGGTACCATATACAAATACAATTTATTAACAGGATAGATTCATGAATATAAAAAGATCAATTTAAAATAGCCTCAATGATACTATGCCACCCATGGCAGCCCTTTCCAATGACCCGGTGAAAGGAGGATGGCCACTGATCCAAAGAATAAACACACAAAAGGAAAAAAAACACGTTACACTTTAAATTTACACAACTCAAATAAACAACAAATTTAAGCAACCTACAGGGCTGAGGTTACCCACAGGAGTGATCACCAGTGCTAGTTATCCAAAAGCACACTTCCACACACCACTGCACACTTAGATCACACACCCAAACACACCAAAAGTGTCCCACAGCAAACGTTGCAGCAGCACCACCACCACAAGATATCCTTCACCCGTGGGACCCCAGCTCCTGAAAGAAAATCAAAAACAAATAACTGAATCTTATAAATAAAAATAATTAGATTCACAATCAAATTAAACCAGTTTCAGCATACAAAACAATACTGGATGAAAATCACCAGCATACATCACAAATCAATAATACACAAATAAAAGAAGAAAAAGACAAAACAAACGAAAATAACTCCGTTCAAACTACGAGGAAGACAGAACTCGCACAGAGCCACCGCGGAGTACATCAGCTCCGATCATCAAGTAAACAGTCCTCCTCCCCGAAGATAAACTAGAAATCAGACAGCAGCAGCAATCCCTTTAATTAGTTGTGAAGTAATAGCATCCTTGCAGCGCGGCAGTAGAAAAATGACAGAGCTGCAACAATAACTCGCCCAAAACGAGAGGGAGAATCCTGAAAGGAGTACGAACAATAAAACACAAAACAGTGTTATTAATAGCATCACCCACTAAATTCCCACTCGTAACAACATACAAGACACTTACCACACGAGAGTAATGTGCTCTATAATCCGTTCACAGGCCAGGATACACAGCCCACATATAACCCACTGCTATACTGAAGTACAGGGAACTGCACATTACTCAACCCACCAGCCAATCGGGAAACCAAATAAAGTTATGCCAATCAGGATCCACCTGACTTTAAAGAGCTTGAGCAGACGTGTGGCAGACAACAACTTAACTGCAGCGTGTATAATAATACATTGAACTTTATAATTTGTTGGTGTGGATGCCAAAATACAGTAGGTCTCATTTTAGTTATTGTTCTTGGCATGAACAGCTTTAAGTGATCTGATTTGGCCAAAGTAACTGAAGATCTGATTTGTCACATGACAAGTTAAACTAGCATTTCCAGACTCTTGCTTCTTAGACAGATGTGTTTAATACAAATCAACATGGACAGAAAGGCAGAATGTGAGGTGTGGACTGATATCATGTTGCAACGGCAAGAGATGACACCAATTTGTAAAGGTTAATAAAGAATCTAATGGACTTAATATAAACTTTATGATTTAAACACTTAAACTACTTATAATGGGCACAATCTGCATGAGAGTTGAAGCAATGCCAATGACAGCAAGAGTAAAAGTCCTAGAACTTTGTACGAATACGCTTGTACAATATCATATGAATTTGCTGAAATACTATGAATTATTACTACTTCGGTGTAACACTTTGCTGGAGGGTCTTCCTGACGGGGCCGTGGGATATGTAAACCAAATTTTAAGAAACATCATATGCCGTGCAAAATGTAACTGCCGTAAAGTTCAGTCAAAGGGTTATGACCAGCACAGACATACCATTGGAAATGTTTGCCTTTGCAGCTTGTGGTCTTCTCCATAAACACACACGATGGCCAAATTCATCCCTCTCCACAAACAAGGCAAGACAAGAGTTTGACAGGCCTTCCTTTGGTCTTCCTTTCTAGCTGAAACAAAGAAAACAGAAAATGTTAAATGTTGAACCTTTGAAGGACTTTAGCCTGGCTGGCAGCTTCTTCAAGTTCAACATTGAAAGCTTTGAGTACAAGTTACCTGTTAATATTAGCAGCTTTTTTACATAACTGATCAAAATTTGATTCTGAGTTTTGAAAATATACCATGATGAACAAGAAAGAGGAAGAAAGAGAGCAAATATGTGTCAATTAATTATAAATAACAGTTCAGAAAAATAGGAAAGGAAAAGCTGACACAGAGAGAGAGAGAGAGAGTTGCCCTGCTGAAAAAAAACAATAGAACCCTGCCCAAAACACAATAGAAAATGTAAAGGACTTAATGGTTATAATGGGAATGGTATTGGTTTTAATGGAAACTATAATGGTGTCCACTGGTTTGTGTTGGATTCTATTGGTGGGATGTTAAATCCTTGGAGAAATGCCCCAAAAAACATATGTTTGCCTCATCATCTGACCAAAATCCACTTTGGATCACAGTCAGAAGTTATTACAAACACTCAATAGTGATTGATAGTGACATTCAAGTAGAAGTGTTGTATTAATCTCATTAACTGTCATGTGTAGCTTGAAGCTAATTGTAATTTCTCTGTTACCCATATACGATTATATTTTATTATGTATTTTATCAGATCACATAAGTTTGTGAGAACATTTTTAGTTTTCCCAAAATATTTAGTAATATATTTATTAATTATAGTAATATAATGTACCACATGCTGATCAGAAGGATGATTTCGATATTCTTTTCAATATTCCAAGCTTGCCTTCTTTACTGGGGACATCACATGCATGTGCGAGTTGTGAAAATTATGAAAATAATTCTAGGAATGATTTGATTGTTGGATTTTGAATCAGCAGGGTTAAGGCATCAAAAGTAACTAAGTAAATAAGCTGTTTTATGGATGGTAACGTACTCGGTTACTATCGTAAACTCCGTTCCCTGAGATATGGGAACGAGTACTGCGTCGAAGACGCGGTATGGGAAAAACTCATTTTTTCCTCTTCAACTGAAGCCTTTTTTAATCACGCAGTGTAACTGCACGTCCATTGGTTTGTGCAGTGCTATAAAACGAACCAATGGCTCGGCAGCGTCATTGAGCGAGCCTATGGCTATGCGGCCCGCCATAGCCCACCAAAATGGCCGGGGTCTCAGGCTATTTAAGAGGCCGCTTTTTTTTCTTTAATTTTTAAATTTTTCACTCATACTGCGTCGAAGACTCTGAGGAGACATTGTTCTTTGACAACATGTCTGCTCCTTGGTTAATTTGGCCTGGCACATGCGTCGCCTTCATTGAGCGCAGATTGGTCTGAGTAAATGCAACAATTTGGTGTGATCTATATGTCGATTCTCAGCATCGTACAAATGATGAATACTTTTAGAGGTATTTCTTTCATGGAAAGAAGCCGTGTGGGGCAGGGCTCCACCCCAGAAGAACAATTTGATTGGGACAGCCACCCGTGGGTGGACCCAAATCGAGCCGTTTAAAATGTACAACAAAAGCTTTTAGCTTAGGCTTTTTCTTCTCACTCGCTGCTCACTGATTTGCTGGAAGGTTCGGCCTTGTCTTCATTGGTTGCGCTGGAAGCACCCGACCCCCGCCTTATCATCAGGCTGACTTGCAAAGACTTTGGCTTCGGCTCACTGATTGCACTTCGAACCGCCCCTGACCGTAACATCTGGTCGATAATATAACAACACTACAAATATTAGTCAAACTCCTGAAGAAACCTTGAAAGCCTGGAAACTACGCAGAAGGAACTTAGAGAAGAAATTCAAGTGTCACCTCTCTCTCAAAGAACCAGGCAACCACCGCAGGAGGGGTTTCCTCAGTGACATCACGCAACGAGCCAATCAGCTGCCGGGATTCCCTCAGCCATCTGAAGGAAAATCTGCGGCCAACTCAACTGAAAGCAAGTAGACCGAACATATCTCTATTTTTACTGAACTGATGAATTGATCTGTATGCAGAAAAGATAACAAAGTCTCTGCTGTGATCTTCCTCTAGTTAAAGTTACGAGATAGCAAAAGAGTGTTAGCTTAAAACTTTCTTCTAACCGCAAAACTCCTGTTATGTGTGTGCGTATGTTTATGTGTGCTTATGTGTTTTATTGAGTTTAGTCCATGTATTGTAAAACAACAGTTAGCAAATTAACCTTGTTTCATTTAAAAAAGAATGATGTCTTGGGCTGTGTGATTTTCAAGTTTTAAACTATTTGCCATAGATTGCATTACCTAGCTCAAATTGGATATAGTACTAATTTTGTTTATTTTTATTGTTGGCCACGAAGCAAGATACATTTTTTAAAAGATATACTGATGTTAATGGTTGCTGGATGAGTCGTTAATAAAGTAGAAATCATAAGTTAAAGATTAATATAACTTTAATCAAAGCAATATTGATTATTTAATAAATGATTCCCCAAAGCCTAAATAATAGCTTCTAGATTTATTACACATGGCACAATGCTAGCATTTCTATGCAGTTGATGTGCAGTCCCGACTCCTCTTCAGACCAAAGACCGAAGGTCGGTTTACCTTCGCACAGCGCTCTCCAACACTTGTTGGAATCGTCTGTAGTGACAACCTTCCTTCTGTGCGCCGTCCATGACGCCAAGCGTGGAACCCTCTGCTTCAGACAGAACTGGATGGGTCGCATGCAAAGCAGACCCAACTGAAGTAATGGCGAAGCTGCTGCCATAAGGCCCACCATTTTCTGGAAAGCTTTGAGCGGACAGGCGGTCCCTTCCTTGAAGAAAGCCATGTGGCGCTGAATCGTCGTGGCTCACTCCGCTGAGACAGTTTCTGTCATCTGAACTGAATCCATAACTGTGCCCAGGAATGATACTCGTTGACTGGGTAACAGTATGCTCTTGGAAAAGTTGACCATGAGCCCAAGGCAACATAAGTGGCTGAGTAGGAGGGTCTTGTGCGATGTTGAAACTGCCTCTGACTGGGCCAGAGTGAGCCAGCCATCGAGGTAGTTGAGGATGGGAAATCTCATCTGTCACAGAGGAGAGAGAGCCGCATTCATGCATCGCGTAAAAGTGCTTTTTACCAGGGTGTGATTCAGGAGTCTGAGATCTAGAAAAGGTCGCAGGCCACCGTAAGTTTTGAAGACGAGAAAGTAGCGGCTGTAGAAGCCTGACTCGCTCTGGGCTAGAGGAACGATTTATATGGCTCCTTTTTCCAGTAGATTCATCACCTCTGCGCAGAGGACTTGAGCGTCCTCGCTGTGCACTGTGGTGACGAGCACACCACGGAAGCGCAGTGGTCTTCGAGCGAATTGGAGTGTATAACCTCGTCTTATCGTAGCCATTAACCACTCTGACACACCAGGGATTACCTGCCAGGCCTCGGCCGGTGTGACAAGATGTTGAAACTAAAGACTAAAGACTGTCTGCCTAAGCGCAGGACGCATATGGTAGGCAAAAAAAAAGGATATTTGCTCTCTTTTTGAAAATGTGTTTTATTGTGGCCACTATCACAGCAGTTGGACGCCCGGGCGCTAAACTGGGCCCGTGGGGAACCAATTACACACTTTCCTCTGCACCCAGTGCTGAGCGGGGTGACAAGAGGCACATTAGAGACTGTTTGCGTTGTGGTCTGGTGGTGGCAAGACTCAGGCTCCTCCTCTTTCTGCCTGGCTGATCAGGAAGACTTCTGAGGCGCCGGATCCAAGGCAATCTTGGGCTGAGGTCCTTGGCGCTTCGGGAAGGGGTAGCATCGTGCCGAGCATGAACCTCTATCCTGCCAATCCTTAGGAGGTCGGGGCTCAGGATAGGCTGGTGTTGGCTTAGCTGTCTACTGAGTCGGCACAGGTTTAGGGCGACTGAAAGCAGCAGAAAAGCTGGTGCATGTTGAGAGGAAGTGTCGCATCACTTGAGATGACTTCTGTGCCTCCATGAAGCATTCCGCAAAGCCCTCCACAGGAATTAGTTACACTATAGTTACTGGAAAAGTTATATTATTTCAGTAACTAAGTTACTAGTAACTAATTACTGCCCAACACTCCAAATAAGAAGCACAAAATGAGGATTTGCAAAGAAATTTTTTTGGATGATTTTGATATAAGCCAAGAGGAGACTGGTTTTGCTCTGCTAAAGTAAGGAAACTTTGTTTCCTTTGCTCCTGCATATCTCAGAGGCGCCTGCACGACACCTACCTTCTGCCTGCAAGGCTTCTACATACGATAGTCAGAGGAAGTGAGACAAATTTGTTTATTACATTTGAAATATGGATATTTTTCTTACAAAAACACATGTATTCGCCACAGGAGACCTTTATTCCATGTGAGTCACATTTTATTATGGATGCCTGCACTTTATTTCACATTTGCTGGACTGTTGACAAAAGCACCCGCTTATTCACATTGTAAGGCTTGGAGGGGCCAGGAGAATTTTTTATATAACTCTGATTGATTTTGTCTGAAAGAAGAAAGTCATATATACACATAGGATATTTTGAGGGTGAGTAAAACAGGCTAATTTTCATTTTTGGGTGAACTAAACCTTTAAGTATTTAATTGGATTAAGTTGAATTAATTCAATGAATGAATCATAACATTCCAAATATTGCTAACTGTAATCAAATCAAGCCCAACTTTCCATGCCATAGAGACATCAGGCAGGAGTTGACAGTCTTGTTCTTTCTCTTCTGGCAAACAAACTCACACACACTGGGTCAGAATGAGTGCAGTTTTGGGCTAGAGGACAGGTCTGAGCAAACGGATGGATTTGTGTGTTAATGCATGGCTGTGCTGGGAGAGTAATGAGGTGAAGCGTATCAGAATAAGTGGCTAATGGGCTGTGAAGTCATTAGTGCAATGCCGCTCTCTTTTACTCTGCTTCTCCTTCTATGTCTTACTATCCCCGTATATTTGATAGTTTTGTGTTTGTGTTATATCTGTTTTGTCATATGATACATTAATATACACATGCATACACTCACTGTACAACACGTTTATATTATATCAGCCATGTGGACAAGTGAATGGTTTACATAATTTAAATCTAAATTTTGTCTCAATTTTTGAAACTTTCTGTGATGGTCATGTGGAAAACAGTCTCAACAATATAAAAAAAAAATCAATATCTGAATTTCTAAAGGACAAGTCTTTCTCATCACCAAAGAATACACTGGAATATTTTGACCCTCTTCAGCAAACAAATTGAACAACACAAAATAGCACACATTCAAGAAAATTGCCTAAATACACCCCACGACTGCCGCATCATTGGTTTGATAATAAAAGAACGTCCTGTGTTTTGAAAGGCTAACATTCACAAGAAGCCTGTATGAAATATGTGATATATGAGGAATCCATTAGTTGGGCCTTTGAGGAAAGGAGTTCCGGTGAAGATCAGGTCAATTCCTGTTTGACTAATTTTAACTCTGGAAATACTGCTGCATTCTTTGGTCTGTATTTGTAGAGTTTGCCAAGGCACACATCAATATTACTAGTGACTACATGCTTTAGCAAACAATAGGGTTAGCAATATGAACACATTTACACAGTCAGCATTATTACACATTCCAGCATTTTGGTGGAAGCACTTTATATTTTTCAATAAGTATTGGAATGGAATGTGTATAGTATGTGTATCATAGAACAGAAAATATAAAAGTTTTGCGCAGATGCAGTCATAGTAGAATCAATGACTACAACTGAATGTCAAATAGAGAATGTTAACAGTTTCAGTACTGTACATACTTTCTGCAAAAAAGAGTCTGTTAAAGTTACCTTCATCATAAAGAGATACACTCCAACAGATTTCCTTTGAGTAAGGCTGGATTTTTGTTATTTTTATGGATAAAGGTGACATCTGTGTTGAAACTGACAGTTCTTATATTGTTGTGCTCAGAGGCAGTTTTCATGCCTTCTCTAATGTCTTCTGTATTTCAGATTGCGTGACACACAGTTTGTATATGTTTATTGGTTATGCCAGTAAGAGGCAGATCACATCTAATTGGCACAAATAGTGTACATTATACATATATTAAGTTAAATCATGTCAAATCACCTTTACTTATATAACACTTTTAACAATACAGATTATATCAAATAGGAAAATAGTGTGTCAGTAATGCAAAAAGACAATAGTAAACAATCAAATTTTTGTTAAAGGCAGTTCATCATTGCATTCATTGATGTCATCATCCAGCTCAGTTCAGTTCTAATAGTATTTGTTCAATCAAATAAACAATATCGCTGGAAATTAAGTGTCCCCAACTAAGCAAGCCAGAGGTGACAGTGGCAATGAACCAAAACTCCATCGGTGATAGAACTGAGAAGAAAACCTTGAGAGAAACCAGGCTCAGTTGGGGGGCATATTTCCCTCTGGCCAGACGAACCAGTAGTTTGTTCCACCTGCAGCAAAGTCAGAGTGTAAGGGCTCCACTGGTTCCAGTGGTCTTTTCCCGATGGCTGTCTAGGTGACGAGGTCCTCACTGGAGATCTGTCTCTGGGGCTCATCTTGGTGCCCTGGTCTCCACTGACATTCAGAGCTGTAGAAGTCATCTCTAGGTGATGATCCACCATCTGATCTGGATACGGACTGGATCTGTTGACTGCCGTGATCATCTGGGCTGGATAAGGACCGGATCGGGTGGCTACGGTGACCTCAGAATAAGAAAACAAAAGACTAATATTAGCGTAGATGTCATTCTTCTTACGATGTAACAAGTACATTGTGTTTTATGGGAAGTGTTCCTGGTTCTGGTTGACCTAATTAATGCAGCCTAACAATCCTTTAATGGATTTGAATATTAGAAGCATATTAGTGTGTTAAGTGTACACCAGGTTAAAGAGATGAGTCTTTAATCTAAATTTAAACTGACAGTGTGTCTGCCTCCTGAACTGTGTTAGGTAGATTGTTCCAGAGTTTGGGCGCTAAATAGAAAAAGGATCTGCCGCCAGCAGTTGATTTTGATATTCTAGGTACTACCAAATGGCCAGAATTTTGAGATTGTAGCGGACGTGGAGGACTATAATGCGATAAAAGTTCGCTCAAGTACTGAGGAGCTAAGCCATTCAGAGCTTTTTAAGTAATTAACAATGTTTTAAAATCTATACGATGTTTAATAGGGAGCCAGTGCAGTGACTAATGTGGTAATTGTAAAGACGGGTCAGTGACGTTGAGATCCATCTGCAGCTTTATTGATACAAAGAGGAGGTCCGACAGGCAAATACAAAACAGTGGTGTCGAGGGCAACGTAGATAAGACAGAATCGTAAACAGAGGCAGAGCAATGGGTCAGGGAAGGCAGCAGACAGAGAGGATAACCAGTAGGCAGGCGGGGTCAGTAAGGCAGGCAGCAAACGATCAGGAGAGAGAGTCAACAGTCCAGGTAGTACACGGAAAGACAAACTATGAAAACCGCTCGGAAATGTTAGCCAGGGGAAAACAAGACTTCGCAATGGGTGCATGTGAGAGTGCTGCTTAAATGTGTGTGAGTGAATGAGGTGCAGGTGAGGTGAGACAATCAAGACTAATGAGTGAATGGTGACAGCTGTGTGATTGGTGTAATGGTGGATGGGAATGTGTGTGTGCAGTGCATGATGGGAGATGTAGTCCATGGGTGATGTGCAGTTGTAGTGAGTGGTAACCAGATTCATGACAGTAATACTTACTGGTTCTAGTAAGAACTCTAGCTGCTGCATTTTGGACCATCTGTAGTTTGTTTATTAAGCGTGCAGAACAACCACCTAATAAAGCATTACACTAATCTAACCTTGAGGTCATAATCGCATTAATTAACATTTCTGAATTTGACATTGACACTGTGTTAGACAGTGTTTTAGGTTATTACTTGTTTGATTTTTAGGTTCCGATAATTAACACCTCCGTTTTTTTAGAATTTAGTTGTAAGAAATTATTCATCATCTAGTTTTTTATATCGACTATGCATTCCATAAGTTTCTCAATTTGGTGTGTTTCACTGGACCGTGAAGAAATATAGAGCTGAGTATCATCAGCATAACAGTGAAAGCTAACTCCATGTTTCCTGATGATATTTCCCAAGGGTAACATGTAAAGCTTGAAAAGTAATGAACCTAGTACTGAGCCTTGAGGTACTCCATACTGCACTTGTGATCGATATGATACCTCTTCATTCACTGCCACGAATTGATGGCGGTCAGATAAGTATGATTTGAACCATGCTAATGCACTTCCACTAATGCCAACAGAGTTTTCAAGTCTATTCAAAATAATGTTGTGATCGATAGTGTTGAAAGCAGCGCTAACATCCAGGAGCACTAATAGAGAGATACAACCACGATCAGATGATAAGAGCAGGTCATTTGTCACTCTAATGAGAGCAGTCTTAGTACAATGAGATGGTCTAAATCCTGAATGGAAAACATCACAGATAGAATTTTGAACCCAAAAAAGAAATATAATTGTGAGGATGCTAGCTTTTTCATTATCTTTGACAGAAAAGGGAGATTCAAGATCGTTCTGTAATTTACTAGATCTTTGGCGTCAAGTTGTGGTTTTTTAATGAGAGATTCAAGGTTCTTTATTATTTGTCACATACACAATCATACAGGGTATAATCAGTAGTGAAATGTAAGTCAGGATAGGTCCTGACTCCAGGTCCTGGAGAGGCTTAATAACAGCCAATTTAAAGGTTTTGGGGACATACCCTAATGACAATGATGAATTGATAATAGCCAAAAGAGGATCTATGACTTCTGGAAGCATTTATTTTAGTAGTTTAGATGGAATAGGGTCTAACACACATGTTGTTGGTTTAGCTGATTTAACAAGTTTATACAATTCTTCCTCTCCTATAGTAGAGAATGAGTGGAATTGTTCCTCAGGGGATCTATAGTGCACAATTTGATGTGATACTGCAGTTGGCAGCTGCATGGTTACAATGTGATCTCTAATAGTATTGATTTTGGAAGTAAAATAGTTCATAAAGTCATTACTGCTGTGCTGTTGGGAAATGTCAACACCAGTTGATGTTTTATTTTTTGTTAATTTTGACACTGTATTGAATAAATACCTGGAGTTGTGTTTGTTTTCTTCTAAAAGAGATGAAAAGTAATCAGATCTAGCAGTTTTTAATGCTTTTCTGTAGGATAGGGTACTTTCATAAAATCACCAAATTCTTTAATAAAGTCTATATGGTGCCCTGGTGGCCTGTATACAGTAGCCAGTACAAACATCACAGGGGATTTATCATTAATACTTTTTTCTCTAGATAATGTTATATGAAGCACCATTACTTCAAAGGAGTTATACTTAAAGCCTGTCTTCTGCGAAATACTGAGAGTATTGCAATAAATTGGAGCAACACCTCCCCCCTTTGCCTTTTGGACGCGTCTCATTTTTTGTAACAGTAATCATGGGGGGCAGACTCATTTAAAATAATGTATTCATCTGGTTTTAGCCAGGATTCTGTCAAATAGAGCACATCTAATTTATTATCAGTGATCATATAATCTACAAAAAGCGCTTTCGTAGAAAGGGATCTGATATTCAATAAGCCAAGCTTTATAATTTTGTTTCTCTGTGTTATATACATTTTTCATTTGTTGAACATCGATTAAGTTGTTACTCATAGACTGGTTTGGACGTTTTTTGTATTTTCTAGTTTGGGGAAAGACACAGTCTCTATAGTGTGATATCTAGGTGAAAGGGTCTCTATGTGCTGAGAATTAACTGACTTCTGTGACGTGAGGCGGCTAGCAGACGGTCGGTTTAGCCAGTCTATCTGCTTCCTGACCTGGGCCCCAGTTAGTCAAGTACGAACTCTAAGACCATCTGCCATATTTCTAGAGAGAAGAGCGGCACCACCCCAGGAGGGATGAATACCATCTCTTTTCAACTGCCCCAAAAACTAGTCCAGTTGTCTATAAAACCTGTTATTCTGCGGGCACCACTTAGACATCCAGCCATTGGTTGATAACAGTCTGCTATGAATCTCATCGCCCCGGTAAGCAGGGAGCGGGCCAGAGCATATTAGAGCATATTATTTTCTTTAAGGGCATCATACTAGATGTTTATTATACATCATCAAGGCATGAATCCCCCAACCTGTCAATAACCAAATATTTCTTAGCTACACACGTATGCAGATATACGATTGCAAAACACACCTAGGTCTGGTGTGGGGTTGATCTGGGGTTGTTTATGTTGTGTCCTGGTCTGTCTGGATCACATGGCTGTCAGTTGGTATTTGTGTTTGCCATGCGCTCTATTGCTAGCCCGCCCCTCTTGTTACCTTATTATCTTGTTAGGGTTAACAACTGTTTTAGATCATTAGTCACCCTTTATATTACCCTCTTGTTTTCTGTCCTGTGCCAGATCGAATCTCTGCTATGCTGAGTTAACCATGCCCTTGTCTTTGTTTAACGTTATCCATATCCTATTACTACTGTTGTTAAGCCTAGTCTTGCTTAGTTTTATTTGCATTTATTTTATACCTTTTGATATTAGGGTTTTTCTTTTGCATCTAGTTCCTTGTTTTCTAAGCTCCTGCCTTTTAGTTTAGTTTTTCTTGTTTAGTTTTTTTTCCCTTTTCCCCCATTTGCTTCCCCCTTCGGCTCTTGGTGCTGGACTCCCTACTGCCTACCTCCTCCCTCCCATCCCTTGCTGCCCAGCTCTACCTGCTTTCCTGCCCTTACAGTTCCATCCATCCGGCTGCTCAGCTAAAATCAGTCTCATCCACTAGCCTCAGGAGAGTTCAGTTAAGTCAGCCAGGCTACTGCCTTCATCCTCCTGGAACCACTCACACTCTCTCTCTCACTGTCACCATCCCCTGTGCCCTGGAGTTCGTTGGAGAGCTCGTCTGTCTCGTTGCTCTCTGCCATTCTGTCTGAAACCATTTTCCTGGAGGCATCCTGCTGAGCTTACCATCTCTTCCCCGGACCTGGGGAATCTCTCCTGGTTATCCTCACAGACAGTGGCTAGTTCCTGAGTTCCTGTTTTTTTTAAAACTTAATAAATATCTGTTATCCCTGCAACTGATTCCTTTTCCTTACCACCCCTGACAGCGACAGACTGAAGAGCATGTGTTGAATGATCTTAAACACAGCTGTTGATTATGAGCAGGTGGAGTAATTGAACAGCAAATGAGCAAAACTACAAACAACCTCAAGAGTGATTAAAAACAAGACTTTTTTTTTTTACTGCACAAAACGCAAACTATTCTAACACACACACAGTTTGGTATAGGAAGAGGATTAAACCTGAAGCAAAGTAAATAATAAAAGCATGGTAATATTTGATATTTAGCAGATCTGCAGCCTCTTGGAAGTATCAGGTTCTTAATTTAAATGTACTTAAAAGGTGAAGGTGATAATTAATGTATAAATTAATGAGATTAAGTTTGATACGTGTATGTCTCACTCCTTTTGAAAGAGAGAGCTGATTCAGTTTGTTGATGCTCCAGTTGATATGAGTGTTGAAGCTGTGTTGTGAGAGAAAACCAGTTTGGTGCAAAAGGTCTTTGAAGATTGGAAAGAAAGGGCTACAATCTAGTGCAGACATAGATTTAACACCCCTTTAGGAGGTGAGCAATCAAATTAAGAAATGCCCCTTTGGAGGGAAATTTTATTATCCTTTATATTTTAGCAGTGTGCTTTGCATATTAAATGTTAGTAGGTGATACAGAAAAAAAGGAAAAAAGACTAAACACAGCTACACGTGAGCAGTTGTCTGGTGAGGGTCCTCGAGGGACCTTTGTAGACTACATTTAGACTTACATTTATTAATTTGGCTTTTAAAAGGTGACTTACAATTGAGAAATACAAAAAGTGATTTACCCTGTTATAGTAGTAGTAAAGTAGTCTGTTAAAGTAGTGAAAGCTAGGACAGCAAGGGATGATAATAGTAATAGAACATAAATAGTGAAGGAATATATATACAACCCGAATTCCGGAAATGTTGGCACTTTTTTTTTTTTATAAAATAAAAACTAAAATAATTTTAAAATCACATGAGCTAATATTGTATTCAAAATAGAACAAAGATAACGCAACAAATGTTTAAACAGAAATTGCACAATTTTATGCTCAAATGAGCAGATTTCAATTTTGATGCCTGCTACAGGTCTCAAAATATTTGGAACGGGGGCATGTTTTCCATGGTGAAGCATCTCCTCTTCTTTTCAAAACAGTTTGAAGACGTCTGGGCATCAAGGTTATGAGTTTCTGGAGTTTTGGTGTTAGAATTTGGTCCCATTCTTGCCTGATGTAGGTCTCCAGCTGCTGAATAGTTTTTTTTTTTTTCGTATAATGATACGCCAAATGTTCTCTATAGGTGAAATATCTGGACTGCAGGCAGGCCAATTCAGCACCCAGCCTCTTCTACTACGAAGACATGCTGTTGTAATAGCTGCAGTATGTGGTTTTGCATTGTCCTGCTGAAATACACAAGGCCTTCCCTGAAATAGACCTCATCTGGAGGGGAGAATATGTTGCTCTAAAACCTTTATATAACTTTCAGCATTCATAGTGCCTTGCAAAATATGCAAGTTGCCCATACCGTATTTACTTATGCACCCCCATACCATCAGAGATGCTGTTTTTTGAACTGATGCTGAACGCTGATGACACGCTGGAAGGTCTCCCTCCTCTTTAGACCGGATGACATGGCATCTGTGGTTTCCAACAATAATGTCAAATTTGGACTCATCTGACCATAGAACACTTTTCCACTTTGAAACAATCCATTTTAAATGAGCCTTGGCCCACAGGACACAACGGCGTTTCTGGACCATGTTCACATATGCATGTGAACACATATCCTTTTTGCATGGTCGAGCTTTAGTTGGCATATGCAGATGGCACGGCGGATTGTGTTTACCAACAGTGGTTTCTGGTAGTATTCCTGTGCCCATTTAGTAATGTCAATGTCAGAATCATGCCGATGAGTGATACAGTGTCGTCTGAGGGCCCAGAGACCACGGGCATCCAACAAAGGATTGTCGCTGTCCACAACACATTTGCATTTTACCCCTGTGCATGTTATCACCGTGTCGGAGGACGAGGTTCGGAGGGAACTAAAGAGAGTGAACATCAGGAAAGCAGCCAGACCTCATGGGATTGCTGGCTGTGTCTTGAGGTTCTGCGCTGATCAGCTTGCTGGTTTGTTTACTTCAATCTTTAATGAGTCCCTTGCTACCTCTGTGGTTCCCACCTCCTTTAAAAAATCTGTCATCATGCCTGTGCCTAAGAACAGTAAACCCTCTTGCCTGAATGACAATCATCCAGTTTCCCTCACATCAACAGTCATGAAGGTTTTTGAGAGACTTTTAAAAAACCACATTTGCTCCTCCATCCCTGCTACTTTGGACCCTCTTCAGTTTGCCTATCGGCCAAATAGATCAACTGATGATGCCATCTCTCAGGTCCTGCACTCTTCCCTTACACACATTGACAGCAAAAATGGCAACTATGTCAGGCTGCTTTTCATTGACTACAGCTCAGCTTTCAATACTATAGTCCCCATCAAGCTAGCTGTTAAACTCACAGACCTCAGCCTAAACTCTTCACTCTGTGACTGGATTCAAGATTTCCACACCGGCAGACCTCAAGTGGTGAAAATGGGCCAATTCACCTCCAACTCCATCACCCTGAACATAGGAGCCCCACAGGGTTGTGTCCTGAGTCCCCTGCTCTACTCTCTCTACACACACGATTGTGTGTCCTCTCACGGCTCCACTTCTATTGTTAAATTTGCTGATGATACTGTGGTTCTGGGCCTCATTTCCAACAATGATGAGACCGCATACTTGGATGAGGTAGAGAAACTTACACCATGGTGCCAGGTCTCTCTCTGAACGTGAGCAAAACTAAAGAGCTGATTGTGGACTTCAGGGAGAGACAGCAGCGGCCCTACACTCCTCTTATGATCAGTGGGACCCCTGTGGAGAGGGTGAGCAGCTTCAAGTACCTCAGTGTAAACATCTCAGAGGACCTGACTTGGACTGCACACATTCAAACACAGGTTAAGAAAGCCAGGCAAAGACTGTACCATCTGCGACAGCTGAGGAAATTCAGGGTCTCACCAGCAATCCTGAAAACTTTCTATTCAGGGGACATAGAAAGTGTATTGCATATCAGTGTGGTATGGTAACTCCTCAAATCAGGACTGTAAAGCTCTGCAGAGAGTTGTGCGCTTGGCTGAGCGCATCTCAGGGTCTGCTCTCCCCTCTTTGCTCATCTACCTCAAACGCTGCAAAATCAGAGCTGCTGTAAGATAATTAAACGAAGCTATTGTTTCAGCTCCGGGAATTAATTTATAAAAAATTAAATATTGCTTTGATTAAAGTAATATTAATCTTTAACTTATGATCATACCGTGTTAACGACTCTTCCAGCGACCATTAACATCAGCATATCTTTATCAATCTCGCTTCTCTTGCCTCGTGGCCATGATAACAATAAAACAAGGTTAATAAATCTCTCAACTTTTAAGCGAGGTAACGTATTCTTTTATGGCAATATAAGGTTAAAATACTTGAAAAATCACATCCCCAGAGACAATTCTTTATAAAATGAAACACGGTTTATTTATTCTACTGCTATTCTACGGTACATGAACTAAATAATAAAACACAGACATACATACATACATACATACATACGAGGGTTTTGCGAGTAACCTCAGAAAGTTAAAATAGCCCTCTTAACTATTTCAAAACTTAAACCAACAGGAAGATCACGAGCATTAAAAATGCTACTGCTTACAGATCAATTCACAGTTCAGTAATAAGAGATTTTGCTTGAAATACTTGCTTTACGTTGATTCAGCAGGTCAGATATCTTATTCGTACCACGTGTTGCTACACGAAAATGTCCGATCCTTTGTCTCGGATGCCACGTGGGTTGGTTCGTGTTTCTTTGGTGGCTTTGTTTGGGAGCACGTGGTTCCTTTGAAATCTTGCGTGACGTCACCGGGAAGCCGTGTTGGAGCACGGAGGCTGTTTGATGCTGGTTCTGCATTGAGATAGTAACTCAACTCGTTACGCTGCTGGTTCTGCGATGTTACGGCTTTTACAAAGTCTTGGATTCGCCTAGATAGTTTGTCTCAGCCGATGTTAAGGCGAGAGTCCAGCGGACCGGCTTCCGGGTCGTCCGTGCGCGAGTTGGAGAGCGATGAAGGGGAGAAGTCAGAGAGGAGAAGAGAGCGAAGAGCAGTGGCGCCTCGTTTTTAAACTGTCCGATTTGGACTCGCCCACAGGCGGCTGTTCAAATCAGAGTGTCCGTGTGGGGCAGAGCCCCGCCCCACACAGCTTCTCTTGCAACGCACTCATCAGCTTATATTACATTTTACATGATCATTAATCTCTTATCACATGTTTACCCATTTATAATAGTCACCAAATCTGCTGTCTAGCTGATCCATACTTTTCATGACAGTTTACACGAATCTAAATATATTATAACAGAGAACATTAATCCGTTTATAGATTAAAACAAATAACCTGGGTTCCCCTACACAGATTAAAACATCCTAAATAATAACACCAAGAATATGGGAAACAGAGTACAACATTAATATCCATATTGTTTCTTGAGTAGATTGTTTTAATAGTCATGAAATGAATGAATGCCTTTTAGAAATTCTCCATGTTAATTTCCTTTGTCTGTCTGATGAAGAAGCACGCGCTGGAAGAGGGGGAGGGGCTTTATAGAGGCACCGCTTCTTTAGCTGGCACCTTGTGACCTGTAGTGAAAGTTGACTTCCTGCCGACGTGGCATTACACTGCTAAAATCATCAAGAACTCAAATCACCCCGGTAACCGTATTTTCTTTCTACTGCCATCTGGCAAACGCTTCAGAAGCATGATGGCAAAAACTGAGAGACTTAGGAGGAGCTTCTTCCCTCAGGCCATCAGGCTCCTAAACTCAAACTTGGTCAAATAACATTTACAGGACTCAATTTTATAAACTGTAAAACATTCACTATTCTACATCATCCGCATTGCTGCTATGTATATATACCCGGTACAACCTGTTTGCACATTCCTCTTGCACATCCCTGTTTATATTATTATTTATTAAGTCCACAGTATACTGTATTGCACATTTTATTTTATGCACATTTTACTCTTTATTTGTTTACCTATGTTTATATATATTCTCTTGTGTTGAGTTACGTATTTTGCACTGTCCATTGAGCGGACCTGACCTGATTTCCATTTCACTACTGATTATATTCTGTATAATTGAGTATGTGACGAATAAAAGAACCTTGAACCTTGAACATAGCGAGTCCAGAAGAGTGAATCCGGAATGGAGAAGTATCTAGAGATTCTGATCTGTGAGTAATCAATCCTTTACTTTATCCAGGGAGACCAGCTGGAGCAGTGGAGCTTGGAGACAGTGGAGCACAGGAGTGGTGGAGATCAGGGAGCGGAACACAGGAACGACGAGACTGTAGACAAAAGGCAAGAGGGTCAGGTGAGTCAACATAGAATGTTTGAGACCAGACAGTGCCTGTTCGGGAGGAGTGCGTTTATATAGTACACTTGATGACTGGTGATAGGTGGTGGTGATCAGTAATCAGGTGAGTCCGATCTTGTGTGTGTAATGGTGGTGACTGAGGTGACTGTTGTAACATATGTCGGCAGGAATTCAACTGGCTCTACACGTCACCAGAAGGGGGGGGGGGGGGGGGGCAGCTAAAGACTCAGCAACCCTCTAAAGCCCCCTACGCCTCAGCGCAAAAGCACGCGTTTTCTTTCTATTATGGAACAAAGGAATGTGACGGGAACGTTTCTTTAAGACATTCGTTCATTTCATGACTTTCAAAACATCCACGCAAGAAACATAGGAATATTAATGTTGTACTCTTTCTCTCATATGCTTGTGGAATATGAATTATTTAGGAAAATGTGGGCTGATTTCTAATCGTGCTTTAAGCTGGAATGTTTAGGTTGTGTTTAGACTTGTATGAATGGTTGCAAAAATGTATGAATCAGGAAGATAACGAATGTGATGATATTATAAATGTGTAACCCTGGTAAGAGTTTTAATACAGGGGTAAAAGGTTATTTTTCGTCACATGAAAGTGCCTTGCAAGAGCAGCCGTGCAGGCGGGGCTCCGCCCCGTACCGACGCTCTGATTGGACCAGCCGCCTGTGGGCGATGTCCAAACCCGGACGGTTTAAAACAACGCGCTGTGTGCGCGCGCTCTCTCTTGAACTCGCTTGAATCTCTGAACTCTCGGGAACTCCTCGAAGCTACGCTTCCCGCTTTCGCAACTGCGCCCTCCAACGCGCGCCGGTCCGCTGGACGCTCGCCTCGAAGCCAACCATCTGGGGAGGTCCAGGACCGTGCCAAAGCCGTAACTTCACTGAGCAACGCTTGGAAACCCACGTGCGAGGACGAGCAGAGTTTTCCCCGAAGAAGCACGAACCGACCACGTGACACCCGAAACGAAGAACCGAGCAACGCGTGGAAACCCATGTGAAAACGAAACCAAACATCCAGCCTGCTTCAACAACAGAAAGCAAGTATAACAAACTAAACATTCCTAACTCTGACTGAACTGGTAAAAATTGATCTGAATGCAGAAAAGCCTAGGCATCTTTCGTGATCTTTTTCTGGTTAGTTAAGTTATAAAATAGAAAGAATGGTATTCTTTCAACATTTAACCTCAAAACTTTCGTATGTGTGTGTCTGTTGTGTGTATTACGTATGTTAGGATATTAGTATCATGAATAAACCTTGTTTCGTTTTATAAAGAATTGTCTCTGGAATGTGATTTTAAGTATTTTCATCCTTATTTGCCCAAAGATAACGTTACCTAGCTAAAACTTGAGAAATTATTAATCTCGTTTTATTGTTACCGGGGCCACGGGGCAATGGAAGCGAGATTTAATAGAGATATACTGATGTAGTAATCGCTGGACGAGCACTCAAAGTATAAATCGTAAGTTAAATATTAATATTACTTCGATCAAGCAATATTGAATATTTAATAAATAATTCCCGGAGCTGAAACAATAGCTCTGTATTAAACTGGCATTACAGAATGGTGGAGGATGCGGGCATTAAAGATTAAATCTGAAAATCAAACCAGAGACAATAAACTATTTCTCACTTTTATCCGGAAAAATTGAGTGAATATAGAGAAACAAGCGGTTATTTGTGATATTGCATTCTTGTTTGTAAAACACAGTGCGTTTTGAATGAAAGAGAGTGTAACTGTTAACTCGAGCTCGTTGAGAAGAAATTAAACTGCAGTAAATAATTAATATGAAGTCGCTTTAACAGCGCACGAGAGGCGAACGGGCGTGTTCCTCGTTTGATCTCTGTTTAAGGCCTGTATAGTTGATTTGGTAAGTGCGTGTCCCACTTTCAAACTCAGCTATAATTTTATTCTCCCGGCTGTAGGATATTAAATTAGCTATTTAAATAATCCTCAGCCATTATTTGATTTCACAAGAGTGAATTCCAAACGCGCGGCGCTCAGACAGAGGAGTGGCCAGGCGGCGTGAGAAGGGAGAAGAATTTGCAATCGATTGAA
This sequence comes from Schizopygopsis malacanthus, assembly GCA_027474115.1. Classification (NCBI taxonomy): domain Eukaryota; kingdom Metazoa; phylum Chordata; class Actinopteri; order Cypriniformes; family Cyprinidae; genus Schizopygopsis; species Schizopygopsis malacanthus. The sequence goes on from CM049873.1 coordinate 12,764,731, forward strand.
TTGTTTTATGTGTGCTGTCTGAACAGACAAATATTCGCATAATAGCCCGCCGAGGCTTTGATGATTTATAAGTAATCCGTAGATAAATTTATCTCGCCCTAAACGAGTGAGATTATGTGCTATAAAGGATTCAAGTCTGAACAATGCTTGTTGACTCTGAAGCGTGGAGCACATTTTCTTTTTTTCCTACAGGCACTGAGTTGCCATAGCGACCAGAAAACCCCCTTCCGGGCAGTGGCTAGTAGAGTGCCACGTGTAAATAGCATTAGCACTAAGCTAACAAAGAAGCTTTAGCTCGTAGCAAATGCCATGCTGGTAGCATTACGGCTAGCGATTAGCACATAGCATTTAGAGCTTGGATGAGGTGAATGCAGTGGGTGTGTGTGAAAATGCTACTCACATGTCTCTCTCTCTCTCTCTCTACCATTTAAAAGACTAACATATTTTAATAAGCTGGCTGTGTTAATGTTATACCCAGTCATCTGCCTAACAATCTCACAGGTTGGTTTAATAAACATTTAATTAAAGCCTTTTACCTTATCAGCTTAATAACTGGTGGGCTATTAGAAGATAATTCAGCATTACCTTGATAATATGGTGACTCACTCAATTATAATGGCTTTTCTGATTTTAAAACACATCAGTGGATAAGGTGCTATTGTTAAGAGTTTTTAATTGTTAATTGAATGTCATAATTGATTACAAATTAATTTGGAATTAATTTAATTTAATAAAATTTCAATTCCTGCCTCCAAGTAGCAACATTATCCAGTGATTTAATCACAAGCGATCTTATAATTTGACAACCACAGTAAAACCTTAATTATTATCAAGAGGGCCAGCAATTTTTATTTCATTTACAAGTAATTAGGATACAGATTAATTATTAATTTTTTTGATGTTAATGACACAATGAGGAATGATTAAGTTTGGAAATTATTTTAATTACTATTATGGGAATCCAAAACTAGTGATTTAGAAGCTGTAAATTAATTTAATAATTAATTATGAATTCGAAAATTCTAATTACATTTAATAATTAATTACACTTCCTCTTTACATTTTGCAACAATATTGGTTTATCAACTCAATTGCAGATTGCACTTGTAAATTCTAATCCTAAGTGATCCTATTAATTTTAATTATAACATCATAAATTTTAATTAGAAACCACAAATTCTAATTTCAGACTTAACAAGTCTGGCACCACCTGTAGGCCATACTTCATTTCCCTAGGTGATCTGATTAACTCGGAATTTTTTTTTTTATTAATTAAAATAATTTTATTAAGTTAAAATTAAATAAAGTCCTCTTTACTTAGGCCTGAGAGTAGATAGTGGTCCCCCTAGTGTTGTGTTGGTGAAGTGACAGTGACACCATGCAATCAAATGTCATTTCTCACCAAGCTTGGGGCATAGAGACGTTAACCTTCTAATTATAAAACCCCAAAAAGGGAAATTAAGGTTTCCTCAACTTAGGTCAGTGTGTTTACCCTGTAAACAGCTAAACCAACCTAAGCATATCGTCTCAACAGCACCACCATGCTGCCAACTTACTATTAGTTTTAAACCTTGGGAATAAATAAATCTTCTCTTACCTTTCCTCTTTGTTACTAACTTCTTCTAATTTGACTTGTTTACTAAGACTTTGCCAGTGGAAAGATCACGAATAGAGAGAAATGACACAATTGAACAGATGTTTATGAAACTTGAGAACTGTTTGCTATTTACCCTCTATTGTGAAATCCTACCCCTCCAAGTTAAAGCAGGTGCAATGAGAAGATAGACATCGGCAAATTTTTTTTTTTTTAAACATGCGCTAGAGACAAGCGAACCGGCGTTGCGGCGTAAAATCTTGCCATTAAGGGGACAGTACTGTCATTGCTGTCGTTTTCCTCCATCAAGGAGAAAATTGGAATAGCAATAACAGTCCTATCTCAAAAGAGAAAATTTCGCTTATTTTCTGACTAGAAGCGTCTTTCTAAATCAGACTTAACAAAAAGCGACAAGCAGAAAATCTGCTATTAAAAGAGAGATCTGTTTAATGTTATTGTCCTTCACCTTCGTATTCAGATTGATCTCCTTCCTAAAGGGAAAGGAGGCTTTCTCGTACAAGAAAAGGTGAAGCACACAATTGTTATCCCTGTTACTTATTCTGTTAGTGTGCTTTTCTTCCTCTGTTTCCCAGCTGTGCTGCCTCTACGTGTGCTCAATTTCTACGCAGAAACTGCAAATTACACGCACCCCACCACAGAGGACCACAGAAACAGAATCACACTCAACACTAGCATACACTACACTGTGCACATTCACACCCCTGTTGTTTTGTTTGTGTTTTTGTTTTGCTTTGTTTCCCATCCAAGGTCTGTGTCAGTTCGGTCCAAGATCCCCATCACCCGCCAGAACATGTCTCACAAAACAGAACATGTCGGTCACTGGGAAGGACTGGAAATGTGGCTAAGTGTTACAACAAACAGCATCCTCCCTAAAGCTGCTGAAGCACTCCAACATCAGACACAGGACCAACTAGATGACAACATCACAAGCATCATGAGACAAGACGCCATGAGCCGTCAAGGACAGGACGTGCACCAACCGCACCCCTGCCAAGCAGGACCAAGTCACCTGTGCCTGGACTGACACGTGAACATAAGACAGAGGGGGTGGTGTTAAAACATTCACCAGCGCCGTCTGAAGAACTTTATATCACGACAGAACCAGAAGAAACTGCTGTAGCCAGCCGCAGATCGTCGCACGGCTTGGACCTAAAAGACCTTGACAAGCTGGCCCGAAACGTTGGCAAATTCAACCCCAGTGTGCCAAACAGCCAAAATGTCCAAGCTTATCTGCAAGATATTAATTTCCATCTGGAAATGCGACCTAACGTTACGGACAAAGATAAACTCTACTTACTCCGAACGACATCCAGTCCTGAAGTACGCAGCTTCCTTGACCGGCAGCCTGTTAACACAAAGACTGATTATCAACGGCTGCGAAAAGCCCTCATTAAAGAGTTCGCCGACCCTGAGTCCGATCAAGGCTTAGTGGCTGCCCTGGAGACGAGACAAGGACGTCACGAACCTCCTCAAGCTTACTATAGTCGACTCAGACAAGCATATTTTGGAACTCGCAATGATTCTGACATGGAAGATGAACTGAACTTTAAAACTCTCTTCCTCAGGAACCTTCATCCTGGCATAAGCCACCATCTTGGCGTTCTCGCATGTCCACGAACGATGAACACTCAGCAGTTGCGAGACTTGGTGCAAAAGGCCTACTACAAACAAAAGATGGCCTCAGAAAAGAGTGCAAAAACCCCAGCAGTTCTTGATTTCAACACGCAACACCATGAACTGGCTCTAGAGGGCACCCAACGCCAAGACAGCGCTAAGCCACCACACAAAGAGTGGAATGCACCCCCGTCCAACAGAGAACGAGACTCACACGCTGGCACCCGACCTAAACAGAGGTATGACCGCTGGGATGGGCCGCGTGAACGTCAACGCTCACCTGGACGACACTGGGATAAGTCATGGGACCAAGCAAGGCTTCATGAGAATCAGTGGGAAAAGGAAGAGGAACCAGAGTCAGTCTGACTAGCTGTCGGACGAAACGGCAGTGACAAGCTGAACAAATCAGCCACAGAAAACAGCACTGTCACCTCACTCTCAGAGAACAGTAAACACCCTAACTTCAGATGGACATGAAACCCCACCTGAAAACCCAGCAACAGAGTTAAACACTAACTCAACACCCAATACTCCAAATCACAGCAGCGTCCAACAAACACCTGCTGATGAAACCCCTCAAGTTCCTGAAAGTGCTGTCTCAGTCACCTGCCATTCCTCCGAAGAACACCAGATCAGTTCTGACATTCTAAATGTTTCCTCCCAAACTCCAGCCCCTCAAATGACCAAACCGATGCCCTCACCACAGCAGGTGCATCACATGAAGAGTCCTGGACCTTTCATGCCCTCCCACCCAACCCTACAGTGGCAACAGTAACCCGCCGCCAGCACGCCACTGGCGAGCACACCCCTGCCCCCTCCCGCATTGCCATACCACCTCAGTTCGCTGCTGACGATCTCCTCATCCTCCGAACTGCGGATTCGTCACTGCGAACAATGACAGCTCACATGTCAAACCCATTAGAACACATCCTCCGAGCTCCGCAAGCTCCACTCTGTCAACTACATGCTGCATCTGCAAGACGGTGTCCACATGTATGTCCCTGAGCCACTCACTACGCCACAGCTCGTAGTACCTCACGGCCAGAGGGGGAGTATGCTGACACACGCACACGATGCACCATGATGGGTTGCCAGTGCCAACCGGCAAATCCAAACCACCGACAGGAAAAGGGGGAAGATCAGACCCACTGACACAGACCGACAACCATATGCACCACACAAGCATAAGTATTGTCATTTTAGGAAAACATATAGCAACCATGCTTAGACACAACCCATATTCTCTCCTCCGCAGCACTGCTAGGAGGAGAGACTAGACCGAACTAGCAGCTTATAACATCTCGACATCGCCCTTCGCAAGCATGTAGAGGTAACGTAAGGTAAATACTTACATCATTGCACTGGTGGTTAAAATGAAGCTTTGACGGTTTAGCAAAAGGTTTTGCACAAATGAGCCAAAAAGACAGTGGTGCAGGGTGTGCAATATCATCTGAGATAATATAGTAATTGTTGTTTTAACGATGTGCGATTTGACATTATCAGTATTTTGCCAAAAACCAAACAAATCACTCTAAACAGTGTGCCGTGAAATCTAGTAACGTTAGATTAGACTAATCCGCGTGCATCTGGAGTGCTTTCTTTCACTGCGTGATTCAGTCTGTTTAAATGCGTTTAGAATGATCACAAAATTGAAGATATAGAAGCAGAAAATGTATATATTTTATATAATTTAATATAGTAAGTCAACATCACATGAAGAATGCCGTTTTTCTCAAAAAAATCACCATGATTAGGCCTGTAGTTTTGCTTTTTACAACAGTTCAAAAAACAAGAAGTTAATTAAGAGACTTGCGTTTTAGTCACCATATTGCCTGTTTTTGTTCTATTTCGACAACAAAAATAATTCCAAACACAGCCACCATACACAGTTTTGCGTCTCTGACTCTGAGCAATGACGTGTTTCATTCCTTGAATTAACCGTTTAAATGATTTGTTCAATCGCATTGACTCACTTATGAGTGACTTGCTGACACCTACTGGTGGTTCTAATTTAACATTTAAAGTATCTTTTGATTTTTGTATTTCAAATGACTATTTAACATTTGTGACCCTGGCCTGGAGCACAAAGCCAGTCTTAAGTCGCTGGAGTATATTTGTAGCAATAGCCAACAATACATTGTATGGGTCAAAATTATACATTTTTCTTTTATGCCAAAAATCATTAGCATATTAAGTAAAGATCATGTTCCATTAATATATTTAGTAAATTTCCTACTGTAAATATATCAAAACTAAGAGCTTAATTTGAACAACTTTAAAGGAGATTTTCTCAATATTTGGATTGTTTGCTCCCTCAGATTCCAGATTTTAAAATATTGTCCTATCATAACAAACCATACATCAATGGAAATATTATTTATTCAGCTTTCAGATGATGTATAAATCGCAATTTAGGAAAATGGACCCTTATGGTTTTGTGGTTCAGGGTCACATTTTATGTCTTATTTATCAAAACATTATTTCTGCATTTGTAACTGCAGGCTAAATGCATTCATGTCAGTGTGTAATACATATATGCCACTTCAGATGAAGCTTCTGCGTTTCCTCTGCATTGCAAAGATTAATTTTGTTGATACTGATTTAATTTTCCTGGTAACAGCCTAAATGTCTTATTATTCTAATTAACTGATTCCTTTAATTAAAAACACCTAGTTGGAGATTTATAGGCCTATCCCAGGTGTGTCAAACTCTGGAGGGTGTTACTGGAGGGCCACAGCCCTAAAGAGTTTATTTCCAACCCTGCTCCAACACACACACCATGTAGTTTTCAAATAAGCCTAAATGATTAGTTTAGCTGTATCAGATGTGTTTAATTAGGGTAATATCTACACTGTGTAGGGCTGTGGCCCTCCAGGTACTGAGTTTGACATCTTTGGTCAATCCCATTTTTTCCTCCCTCTCATTGTTAAAATGTAACTAAGTAATTTTTACTCTGAGTAAATTTTAAATGAGCTACTTTTTACTTTTACTTGAGTATATTTTTAGACTGGTACTTTTACTTGTACTTAAGTAAAATTTCAGCAATGTAATGGTACTTTTACTTGAGTAGAATATTTTTGTACTCTTTCCACCTCTGACATTTGCAAATTCCAATTTTGCTAATTATTAAAATAGTAATATTCAAATTATGCTATCACAGATTTCCCATAAGTAAGTCACTCAAGGCCTCTATAGATACTGCAGGACTCTTTCTGTCTTTCTGACTTATTTCCTCACACCCCCTCTCTTTCCTTTTGGGGCCTCTGTCTGTCACCCAAGCCATGAGCCATACCTGATTTTCTCACTTGATAATACTGTTTGCAGGGGTTTAGCAGTTAAACATAGCAGCAAATATAATTTACCGGAACATGTTATCTTCTAATCGGCAGTAGGTTATCAGAAGCATAGAAATATGTGGCGGGTGGTATGCGCATTGGACATTTAAATGGGCTTATGAGCTTAAAGCAATTTGTAAATTTAAACACAATATGAAACACAAGAGGTACCATTGTTTTAGGTAATTTGTTTTAAATTTCATCTGTTTTTAGCCATGTATTGTCATGTATACACAGTAAAGGAAGTACAGAAGCTGGATCTGAGACTGCATTTACACATGAATTACAATTACAGAATTGTAATGCAATGGACTTTGCATGTTTTATAAATACAACTACAGTATTAATATAACAACATGTAATTAAGTTAAAATATGAAATTGTGAATAATATTAAATATTTTGTAAATATTAATGTTTTTACTATTTATACTATAGTAAGTGTATAATAAGTGTAATTCATAAATGGATGAAGCTTTATTGGGACCTTATTTGTTTTTATGCCTAAAACTCATCACCCAACACCTGCCTAATCCTAACCATACTGATCCGAAACTGCTGATCAGTAAAAGTGTCCTTGTGTTTCCTGTGTTCATTGTCTGGTGTGATCCAGTGTCCAGTGAGTGATCTTCTTGTCTAGTAATCAACTTTAGTGTCCAGTTTATTTCCTTGTGTTCCTTGATTTCTTGTTTTATCTGTACTTTTATTTTTGATTAATACACACACTGCAATTGGATCCAGCTCTCCGCCTCAGGATATTTGTTTCTTTTTTTCTTGAGTGAGATAAAATCACTGAATGCATTCAAGAAGTAAAAATTGATATTTGGCTACTGTGGGGGTTTTCATTAGTTGTCAGTTATAATCATCAAAATTAAAAGAAATAAACACTTGAAATATATCAGTCTGTGTGGAATGAATGTATACATTATACAAGTTTCACTTTTTGAATGTAATTAGTCAAATAAATCAACTTTTTGATGATATTCTAATTATATGACCAGCACCTGTGTATATATATATATATATATATATACACACACACAGGGCTTGACACTGTGGCTAGTGGAAATACAAATTTACTAGCCACTCAGCATTTTCACTGGCCACTATTTTCTTGTTGGGAAATTAAGTTTTATATGGCTTAATGCTGTAAACAAAAATGTATTTAAAAATATTTCCAGGTTATTTTTTACCTATTTAAAGGGCATTTTCCCCTAACCATATTAAATGAATGCATCATCTTTCATATCAAATTCTTACATTTTATTGATCATTTCACATATTATAATAAGATAATATAGGGCTGTTACCAATCATATGAAATAAGTATCTACAAAATCTACTTTCCACTGCAGAAGAAACGGAAGTAACTGGAGTGACATTCAGATGCATTTACACACAGTTCAATGTAGCTGAAATATAGAAAGAATGTATCTGCACTGCATACAAAATTATAACAGCATAAATAATGTTGTGAGATCGGTGTTTAAAATATAAAAAAAAAAATTAAATACAAATATAAAATGTTGGGAAAAATGTAAAGATAGGCCACTATGAAAGTAAACCGCCAGTAGGTGGCAGCAAGTGACTCTTAATTAATGAATTATCTTAATTAATGATTCCTTGAAGCATACCTTCAAATTATTTGTTCATAGATTTGTGACTGTTCTGCTGTTATCTTTGTTTGGAACTATTTTCATTAACCAACCAATCGCAGTTTCCACAGAATGTAATAAAATCAGAACCATTCTCGACAAAATTTCGGTGCAATTAAATAATTAAGCTCCAATGAGCTTTATTTGTCACATACACAATTATACAGAGTATAACCAGCAGTGAAATGTGATCTCTGCATTTAACCCATCCAAGTGCATACACACTTGGAACAGTGGGCAGCCAACACTGCGGCAACCGGGGAGCAGTTGGGGGTTCGGTGCCTTGCTCAAGGGTCTCACCTCAGTCGTGGACAATTCCTGCCGGAGCCGAGATTCGAACCCACAACCTCGGGTTACAAGTCCGGCGCTCTATCCATTAGATGCCAAAAGTGAGAAGTCACACCAAGGCAAAAGGTAGTAACTTCCAAATGATCAATATCTGGTTGCTTATCACCATTTACAAAATCATTACAGTAACACCTGTATACATGTTTTGACTGTAGCAGACTAAAATTAAAACGTGACCATTTTGCAACCAAATTATTTGCTATGCACTGTAACATAAAATAATGCTAGACATAGCACAATTGCTTTTATATTGACTTGAATGAAATAGCCTAACCTAAAATAACAACTTGTGGATTGATGTGAATTTGTGGATTAAACATCTCCAAAGAGGTTCATTTCCATTGATTGATTTTATCGGGTTACAAGAAAAGGTAGGATATGGATTTAATTGCGATCTGTTAGTAGGCTATTGATTTTATGATTGATCATGCTACATGCTATGGCATTCGAGTCCACACACGTCCAACTAGAAGTGATAGCCTGATAATCTGCATTATAAAAAGGGATTTTTTTTTTAAAAGGTTATTCAAGATTACGTATTGCTGCCAAGGTATCTAGTCTTTACAGTGCTTTTGTATGTGGAACTGTTTGGTAGATTGCGATCTAATTCATTTGTTTACACCAGGGGTCACCAAGTTCGATCCTGGAGGGCCGGTGTCCTGCAGAGTTTAGCTCCAACCCTAATCAAACACACCTGAAGCAGCTAATCAAGGTCTTACTAGGTATAATTCAAACTTCCAGGCAGATATGTTGAGGCAAGTTGGAGCTAAACTCTGCAGGACACCGGCCCTCCAGGATCAAGTTTTATGACCGCTGGTCTACACCATAATTTAAATGCGGCATACAGAAAAAAAAAATGACAGAACACTGTATAACTCCAAGCTAGTGGCGCCTCCAAGGGGGGGCCACGGCCACCCCTAAAATGACACTGGCCACCCCCAGTGGCCCCCCCAAGCAGAAATAGTTTTTTAGAATGATAATTTTATTTAATAAATTAACACAGATTTTAACGAAACACTATATTACTATAAATGTGTGTAATTGATGTGTACTATGTAGAATACGCTCTCAACCCATCCCCCTCTTTATGTGCTTTGCGGCGACTTCGCGCACTCACACGCACAGCCGTGGATAATAGACAAAGTAGCTGATGTGCTTTATATGTTTTTTAAATATTATAGGTTGCACATATACAATGCACTTATATAACATACACCTTTACACCCTATGCACAAATATGCAATATAATGCATTGGAACAACTGGAACGATAATGCATAATCAACTGGAACAGCCATGCCATTAATTATGAATTGATCAGTCTTTTGCACGCCAGAGTAAATTTCTACATAAGAATATCACGCCAAATAAAAACAGAAATTTGTGCTATACACTCCTTTATCATATAAGATCGGGTTAGCCTACAATAATCAAGTAGGCTAGCTATTTTACAAATGGGAATAGAGCGAATTCACGACAATGTGTTACATTCAAGCTAGGCTACCCATAAAATTGATCGTGACAAGTTATTTAAAAGCATCTGGAATGCAATAAAGTAATTTTTAAAGCTGTTTTAAAGCATTGGCTGCATGGATTAAAAAAAAAAATAGGCTAAATAATTCGCATTAGACAAAATTGTGTTGCAGCAAATCTTTAACATTTTAAGGTATTCAGAGCAGATTAATACAATCTGAAAATATAAGCAGCTATACAATTATAGGCTTAAATTGCTGATTTTTATGAAGTAAATAAATACTGGTACATGACTATTCATAAGCTGTTTTAATTACGGTTTAAATGCTTGGAAGTTATATTTAACGTTTTCAAGTCCATTCATTGCACGCAAGCCACCCAATAATCGCAATAAGCTTTGTGTGTGTTTTTTTTTTTATTATAACAAAGTCTCATCTTTCTGTAAATTTAGAGATCAAAAACAAACAATAAATGTGTTTTGCGTTTTTTTATTTGTAATGAGGTAACTATTCGCCTCAGTTCAAGCTGCATTTGGAATCAATTATATTTCCCTCTTTAATATTCGCATCATGAAATAAACAAGAATAAATATTTGAATGCATATTGGAAAAAAAAAATATGAACAATTTATACAAACAAATGTCTCGTGAAATCGATCAATTAGAGTTAAAAATATATATATAAGCCTAAATGTTATTGCTGATTGTGTAATGGAGTGTAATTTTCACATTCACTTTTTTAAGTTAAGCCCACCCCCATGCATTTTTTATTTTGCATGTTTTTCACACTTAAAAGATTCAGATCATCAAACAAATTTTATATTACTCAAAGATAATGCAAGTAAATACAAAATGCAGTTTTTAAATTATGATTTAATTTATTAACCCTTTAATGTGTACGATCCCACTAGTGTGATCAGTCTTGGCTGGTCCCTGGCCCATACGATCACACTGGTGTGGTTAGATCGTTCAGTGTGTCATGTCATCAACTGCTGAATTCAAATCTGCTTTCGCAGATCTGCTGAGCGCTTGTCATACTATCACAAATATTCAGTGTTTTCAACCATATAATGCTTATTTCAGGTTTCAGACATTTAAATGCACATAAGTACTAGCAAAACCATACATTTATAGTTTGTAAAATACACGCTGGTGTCTAGGGAAGCTGCGATAATGATCCTTACAAATACAATTTGACAACATGTTTAATTGATATCATATACAAATTGTGTAGATAACTTTAAAGTTTGCTCTGCTCTTCTCCTAGTTTAACTGGATACTTTAATGTGTTTCGGGAGGAGAGGATTAATTTACGTGTTGTTAATCCCACAGTTCGGATTCAGCGCAAACAAACATGGCGGCGCCCTCCTTTGTAAAATAATTGCCCCCTCCTGGTAAATCATGAAAGAGCTATGATTAAAGCACATTATTTTAAAAAGATGAGTTAAATTTCATTAGTCAAATCCAGGCCTGATTACTGCCAGACCTGTTTTTATCAAGAAAATACTTAAATAGAACCTGTCTGACAAAGTGAAGCATGCTTAACTCTTTAAGCTGCACGAGGATGCCATCGCACTGAACGCTATTTGTTTGCACATGTCATTGTTTACAAATAGATTAAATGAAACAAAATTAATCTTAACAAACTACATATAATTCTGAAGGTCTAAGCCTTAAGCATCGAAGATAGATCGCTGTTTTTCAATGGAAAGCTTATAAGGAATGTATTTGCAAAATTTGTGTAAGCAGTAACATCAAAACATTCATAATACAAAAGCAGTACCTACCAGATTTGTGTAATATTGAGTCACATACGCATCCACTGCTGAAAATCCCACTTTAGTTAGAGGTAAGGATCAATTGAACACCATCAAATCATGTATTTTAGTCCAATGAAGCAATAACGTTGTTATATGGACAGATATTCCTTTGTTTACGCCTCCTTTCTTCAGGGATAGTGTGACGAGCGTTCCGAGACCAAATCAGCGTTGCCCTGGAAACTCACGAGGAGCACCTGCTTACCAGTCATCACGGGCTGATCGGCCACATCTGTGGCTAATCAACCCGCCTACACATAAGCAGCGTGCTCACAGACGAAGGCTGAGAAACCTCTCCATGAGACAGCAGCCTAACCTTCTCTCTGTTCCATTCCAGACAGCAGCGTGTAACCGATGCATCACCGCCACGAGCCTTGCACGGATTCACCCGCACCTGGACACAACTGAGAGCACCACAGCAAGCAAGAGCACCATCACCTTTCACCCTCAATAATAAAATCCACCCTCTCTCTGGGGACTTAAACTGAGCTCTCCTTGTCGCGTGATCTTTTCACCCTGCCACACTGGTGGAGAATGCAGGCATGTTAGTGGGAGGAACACCGACAAGTGATCTTCCTGCATTTCACCAGTTTTTTGTGTTTCTCTGTCTCCCCTCTGCCAGGTGGCTACTCCTCCCCGACATGGATGAAATCCTCCAGCGACTTACGGAGGTCACCATCCGCCAGCAGCAAATTACGGAACATCTTGCCGCCTGACAGGGGCAGACCGAGCAGGAGCTCGACCCGCTGCGCACGTCAATTGCGTGATGCGTGATGCGTTCCGCTGCCGGACCCCCGTGTCCAAGTGACGCAAATACTGCCGAAGATGACGGCCCATGATGATGTTGAAGCATTTCTACAGATGCTTGAAAACACAGCGGTTCGCGAGGGCTGGGAGAGTGAAGACTGGGCGCAATTGTTGGCGCCCCTACTCACTGGTGAGGCTCAATGAGCCTACTTTGCCCTGCCATCTGCGGTGTCAGACACATAGCGAGCTCAAGAAGGAAATCCTGGCACCCCTCCATGACTGGGAGTACAAACCCTGCCTCCCAGCCCAAGACACTGAACTGTCCCATCTCGCTCAACATTGGCTATTGGATGGCGAGCCCACAGCGGCCCAGGTAGCAGAGCGCGTCTTCGTCAACCGACGCCTCCGTGCTCTCACAAGGACTCACCGCCAACGGTTGGGATGCGGAACCCCGCCACTGTTGCTGAACTCGTCGAGGCTATGGAGCTGGCCGATGCTGCCCAACACCGGGATGCTGGGAAGCGAGCACCGCCGTTACCCCAGAGGGTGGTCCAGGAGCGACGTGTGCCAGAGGGCACCCTGCGACCAGTAGAGCGACCGGCGGATCCCATACTGAGGGACGAGCCCATGCCAACGGAGGTTCCGACACCTCCCGTATGGACGTGGTTGGCAGGCTGTATCGTACACTGTGACCTACTCGCGGGAGCTCCAGAAGCGGAGGTCAAGATCAACGGCCGCACATTCCCCGCCCTGCTGGACTCTCTCACATTTCATCGTACGAATCGGCCTGTTCTACTGTGTCAAGCAGGTAAGGGGGGAAGAAAAGACCGAACTAGTGGTGCCACGGACGAAGACGGAGACGGTGCTGGAGTTGGCCCACTCGCACCCGCTTGCCAGCCACCTTGGAGTGGCCAACACCACCCAACGGATCCATGACCGCTTCCACTGTCCGGGAATGGAGGCTGAAGTCAAGCGCTTTTGTTGGGCAGGATGCTATATCACATCAACCTGCTGAAGAAATGGGTGGGGACAAGGGACCAGCTCGCCCCCTTCCCACCGTGGAGGCAGTGTAGTTTAATAGTTTGTAGAGCTCTTCAATACATTTGGTAAATATTTTTTTTTTTCCTTAAACGTGTGTGGGGGGGCTATATCTAGTCTATATATAAAAATGTTCATGGTATCTTCTTCAGATTTGAAATATAAACTCATGAGATGTGACTTTCAACCCATTACTTTTCTGAATTGCTCCAGGACTTATTTAATGCATTTGTATATGAAATACAATTATTATTATTTTTTTCATTCAGTGTGGTACACTTTTTTAAAGGCACTTCAGTCATTATAACCTTATCTTTTTTAGCATTATCAACTCTGGATGGATTGATAGTAAAGCCCAAAAGGTCTTCTTTGCAAAGACACTGAAATTGTGTGTGTAGGACACTGAAGACAGCACCTGTTATAATTTAAATGTGGAATGTCTTTTTCAACTGTGAGTCCCAAACTCCCAAAATCGGGAGTGCTGGCTAACAGCTTACAGAGAAACACACCATGCTGTGATCTAAATAAATTAAAGAACAGATTAGAAACAAAATAATTGACATGTATCAGTCTGGAAAGGGTTATAAAGCCATTTCCAAGGCTTTGGGACTCCAGCGAACCACGTTCAGAGCCATTATCCACAAATGGAACAGTAGTGGTCGGCCTACCAAAATTACTCCAAGAGCGCAACAACGAATCATCCAGGAAGTCACATAGCAACCCAGAACAACTTCTAAAGAACTGCATGCCTCACTTGCCTCAATTAAGGTTGAGTCACATTACCATGGACTCTCACACATCAAAGGAACACGATAAGATTATTTTCTTGGACATGTGCGAGTCGTAAAATGAACCAACTCCAAAAATGACGCCGCTCTGTCTGGAGGCCACCTTGCTTATCTCTGCAAAAGACACAGGAAGGGAGAGATTTATAGAGCCACATCCTTGAGTGACACAATAACTGACTAGTTATTGTGTCCGCCCTACAAGGACAATCTGATTGGGAGAAGCCTCTAGTGGGCGTACTGAAATCAGTCCATTTAAAATGGAGACAAAAGCTTTGTTCATAGCTTGCTGGCTCGCTGACTTGCTTGAAACTTCGGTTTCGTCATTGGATCGCGCTGTGGAGCACACTCAGCCATATACCATCTGGTGAGAATCAACATATGCCTCCAAAGTTCCAACCAGAAGAGCAAAGCGCTGCTTGCTTGCTCTAAAACTTTAGAGTGTCATCACTGATCGCGCTGGCAAAGCTCTAACCACCGTTACCATCAGGCTGACCATCTAAAGAACTCAAACACTTCGACAAACCTCTTTTACTGAAGAGACTGAGAGCCTGAAGCCACTCTAAACTCTGAGAAGAACTTCAAGGGAACAAGTCACTCTCACGTCACCAGCAACAGCAACCAATCGCAGGAGGGCTTTCCTAGATACACGTCACGCAAAGCAAACCAACAGCAACCGGAGGTTTCCATCGACCACGCGGAAACAAGAGGAAACACCAGATCAGCTGTCAAACTCAACTGAAAGCAAGTAAACCAAACAAATCTCTATTGTTGCTGGAAACTGGTGAATTGATCTGTATGCAGTAAAGATAGCAAAGTATCTGCTTGTGATCTACCTCAGTTAAAGTTAAGAGTGCTAGCCATAAACTTTCTTCAAACTGACCTGTATGTGTGTGCATATGTGTGTGTGTCTGTATATATGTTTTAGTATGTATAGTCCATGTATTGTAGAATAACATTTAGCAAGTAAACCTCTGTTTTATTTATAAAGAATAGTGTCTTGTGCTGTGTGATTTTCAAGTTTTAAACTATTTGCCAAAGATCGCGTTACCTAGCTCAAAATTTGATAAAGTACTATTTTGTTTGTTTTATCGTTGGCCACGAAGATAAACAAAATTGTTAAAGACATACTGATGTTAATGGTCGCTGGATGAGTCGTTAATAAGGTATGAATCATAAGTAAAAAATGAATATCACTTAAATCAAATCAATATTGTATCTTTAATAAAGGATCCCCCAAAGCTGAAATAATAGATTCATAAAATTATTACAGCAGAAACTGTCACAAATATTTGCAGAACAAGTGGGGACCCAGTGTGCCTGTAGCTTTATCTATTTCTGTTTTATCACAAGATAGAAATTCTTAGGCCATACAGCTGACCCATCTAATCTGCGGCATATTATGCATCAAATTAATATTGCTGTAGAGACAAAATGTAATTTCATCAAGTTAGCATTTTTAAACATTTGCTCATTAAAAACTAAATCGTTTCTGATCAATGATTTAATCACCACAAACAACCTGGATTGGTAACACTTTATTTTAGGTTCTCTTAACTAGTTGTTTATTAGCATGCATGTTTCTAGAATATTAGCAATTTATTAGTAAAATATTACAAATATTTTATGCCTTATTCTACATTACCTTATTCTACATCCCTAATCCTACCCAATACCTAAACTTAACAACTACCTTATGAACTATTAATAAGCAGAAAATTAGGAATTTGTTGAGGGAAAGTTGTAGTTAATAGTGAATAAGTGTTCCCTTTTCTAAAGTGTTACCCCTGGATTTTATGTTTCTCAATGAAATATGGCTAGAGGACAGCTGCAGTGCAACAGTCCTCAATGAAACAGCCCCTCCTAACTTCAAGGTCAAGGTTTCTTTATTTGTCACATAATAAATTATACAGGGTATAATTAGAAGTGAAATGTAATCGAATCAGGTCCGCTCAGTGGATAGTGCAAAATAATAAAAATAAAAATTATATAAAGTAACACAACACAAGAGCATATATATGGTAAAAAAAGAGAAATAAGCAATAAATAATGCAAACAAATAAGATGTGCAAAACTATAAGATGTGCAAAAAAACAGTGTACTGGGACTTAATAAATAGTAATGTGAATAAGAGGGATGTGCAGACGGGTTGTTCAGGGTATTGTACATAAAGCAGCAATATTTGAGAATATGAGAATATTTACAGTTAACAATGAGTCTTGTAAGTGTTTATGAGACTGGGTTTGTGTTTAGGAGCCTGATGGCCTGAGGGAAGAAGCTCCTCCTCAGTCTCTCGGTTTTTGCCATCATGCTCCTGAAGCTCTTGCCAGATGGCAGTAAACAGAAAAAATGGTTACCAGGGTGATTCGAGTCCTTGATGATTTGAGCAGCTCTGCTTTTGCAGCGTTTGAGGTAGATGCCCTGCAGAGAGGGGAGAGCAGACCCTGAGATGCGCTCAGCTAAGCGCACGACTCTCTGTAGAGCTTTGCAGTCCTGGTTTAAGGAATTACCATACCACACTGAGATGCACTCAGTGTACTGACTGAGTCAGTACACTTTCTATGGCCCCAGAATAGAACGTTTTCAGGATAGCTGGTGAGAGCCTGAATTTCCTCAGCTGTCGCAGATGGTACAGTCTTTGCCTGGCTTTCTTAACCTGTGTTTGAATGTGTGTAGTCCAAGTTAGGTCCTCGGAGATGTTTACACCGAGGTACTTGAAGCTACTCACCCTCTCCACAGGGGTCCCACTGATCATAAGAGGAGTGTAGGGCCGCTGCTGTCTCTTCCTGAAGTCCACGATCAGCTCCTTAGTTTTTCTCACGTTCAGAGAGAGACAGTTGTCCTGGCACCATGATGTGAGTCTCTCCACCTCATCCAAGTATGCGGCCTCGTCATCGTTGTTAATGAGGCCCAGAACCACAGTATCATCCGCAAATGTGACAATAGAAGTGGAGCTGTGAGAGGACACGCAGTCGTGGGTGTATAGAGAGTAGAGCAGGGGGCTCAGGACACAGCCCTGTGGGGCTCCTACGTTCAGAGTGATGGAGTTGGAGGTGAACTGGCCGACTTTCACCACTTGTGGTCTGGCGGTGAGGAAATCTTGAATCCAGTCACAGAGTGAAGTGTTTAGGCCGAGGTCTGAGAGTTTGACAGCTAGCTTGGTGGGGACTATAGTGTTGAAAGCTGAGCTATAGTCTATGAATAGCAGCCTGACATAGTTGCCATTCTTGCTGTCGATGTGAGTGAGGGAGGAGTGCAGTACCTGGGAGATGGCATCATCAGTAGACCTATTTGGCCGATAGGCAAACTGAAGAGGGTCCAAAGTAGCAGGGATGGAGGAGCAAATGTGTTTCTTTAAAAGTCTCTCAAAAACCTTCATGACTGTCGATGTGAGGGCAACTGGACGATAGTCATTCAGGCAAGAGGGTTTACTGTTCTTGGGCACAGGGATTATGACAGATTTATTAAAGGAGGTGGGAACAACAGAGGTAGCAAGGGACTCATTAAATATGGAAGTAAACAAACCAGCAAGCTGATCAGCACAGGACCTCAGAATGCGTCCAGTAATCCCATCAGGTCCTGCTGCTTTCCTGACGTTCACTCTCTTTAGTTCCCTCTGGACATCGTCCTCTGACAAGGTGATAGCATAATCATCGCTGCTCTGTCTGCTGCTTCCTGGCGCGCTGCTCGGCAGTGTCGTGCAGCCGCCATTACATTCAAAGCGGCCGTAGAAGGTGTTTAGTTCTTCGGCCAGCAACGGATCTGCTTTCACCTCTGCGGAGGAGTTATTTCCAGAGGAACATATGGTCTTCAGTCCCTGCCACATGCGTCGAGAGTCATTGAGCTGAAAATGTGACTCAATTCTCTCTCTGTGCCGGCGCTTAGCGGCTCTTATTGCACGTCGGAGAGCATAGCACAATGCCTTGTACTCGCTCATGTTTCCTGACAACAGACCGGCATTGTATGCGGCAGTGCGATGGTTAACCGCATCACGGATTGATCTGTCCACCCACGGTTTCTGATTAGTAAATGTCCTTATTGTTACCGTTTCAGTGGCTTGCTCGGTTAGCGTATTTACGAAGCTTAATGCTACATCTGTGAATTAGCTGACGTCAGATTAACTCGCCCGGAACATGTCCCAGTCGACGTCATCAAGAGACGCCTGTAGCATAGCTTCAGAGTGGGAGGACCAGCGCGTCACTTCCCTCTCCACCGGCGGTTCATGAACGATCCTTTGTTTGTATTCCGGTGTGAGGAAAATGGCGACATGATCTGATTTGCCTAAAGCCGGCAGTGAGTGGGCTTTGTAGGCATTTTTGAGCGGAGTGTAGCAATGATCGAGTGTATTCAGTCCTCTGGTTGGACAGGATATGTGCTGATGAAAGTTAGGGATGACCTTCTTGAGGTTGGCTTTGTTAAAGTCCCCCGCGATGATACATGCAGCGTCAGGATGTTTATTGATGTAGCCGCTGAGCTCATCGTGGAGTTTGGACAGAGCCAAGCTGGTATCTGCCTGTGGTGGTATATAAACGGCAGTAACGACGATTGATGAAAATTCCCGGGGCAGATAGAATGGGCGGCAGATAATGGAGAGATGTTCCAGATGAGGCGAACAGGAACGCGACAGAATGGAGATATTCCTGGAGTCACACCATTTCTTGTTAATAAAGAAACACACTCCACCACCTTTGTTTTTTCCGGCCTCGGCTGTTCTGTCCATCCGTAAAACAGAGAAGTAATCAGACGGCGTTACAGCGGTGTCCGGGACCGTCGGCGTGAGCCATGTTTCGGTCAAACAAAAGATGTTACAGTCCCTAATGTCCCGTTGGAAACTTATCCTGGCTCTAAGATCGTCCATCTTATTCTCCAAGGATTGGACATTAGCGAGCAGAATACTTGGTAGAGGAGGGCTGTGAGCCCTTTTCCTCAGTCTGTTGCGTATTCCAGCGCGTCTCCCGCAATGTTTCTTTCGCCTCCTGCGGTTGTTCAGGTGGTCGTTGTTCAACTCGGTGTTCCGAAGTATCTCCAATGGCCACGCTGGATCCGCGGATAAAGTGTTCTGAATCAGGTTAGTGTAGCGCTGTCCAATGTCCAAAAGTGTTCTTCTGTCGTACATAATCATTGCAGACGATACACGTATCAAAAAGAGAAGTAAAAAAACCACATAAAAGCACAATTCTGTTTAAATACTCAGGAAAAAATGTCTCTCTTGAAACTCTCTTACAAGCTCTTGATACCCCCTTACAATCCCTCTTCTAAACTTTAGCCATGCTTTTTGTCATCACTTTCTGTGCTTTTTGAACACCATGTGCTCTGGCCTACATGCCAGCTGCGACCACAATGAGAAGGAAAAAAATATTTTACTTTAGTTTCTTTTCTTTCCGTTGAGTTTCGTGTGCTAAGTTAAGTTTGTCAACGCCGTGTCTCAGAGTCCGACCTCCAGTACCCATCTAAACTTCAACCAGCCCACAACTCCGCAACTTCAGCCAAGAGCCCACGCCCAAACGTAATTTCAATGACTACTGAACTCTAAGCCAAACAGCAACTTCGGAGAAACCCTTTTCTGCAAAGACGGACGACAAAAGGGGAATCCCTTAACCACAAAAGCTACGCAAGTACAAACCCCAGATTCTTGCTGAGCTGGTGTATTTTGATATAAATTTTAGCTTCATTGAGAAACTCAATGCGAGGGTTAAATAAGTGATTAATGGTTGTTCAAGTCAATGCAATTGCACAAATTGCTGTAAACGTGGGATATCATTTTCATTCTCTTAAACTAATCCTTTCCTCACGTTCTCTCTTTCTGCAACGTATGGATATGTGAATGCTTGTGTTCATGTGTAGACTAGTTTACATGTCTTAGAGTTATATAAATAAAGTCTTATTTATTTTGAAAAGAGAAGTATCTTGTGTTTTGTACAATCGCAGATTTTGTTACTGTGCTATTTAATAGTGTTTTCACTATATTTTGGGATTTTAATATCCAACGATTGTACAATAAGGTCAGAGGTGAGTGTTTTCCTCTCTTTCTGTAATGCCTTGTTTTATAGCTCAATTGATGCCCTACGTGTTCCAGGTCATTCAATAGCTATACTCCTGAATCTCAGTCACTCTTAGCCGCATGAAGCTAAACTGCAGTAATTAAAAGGGAAATAAATCAGTGGCTAAAATATGTTTTTGAGCGTATTCCTCAGTTCTATTTATCAAAGCTTTGTTATTCATAGTTTGATTGTCAGTGCATGTCCCATTGTCAGATCATCTATGATATTTGACTCCCTAGGTTAAACATTAGAGAATAATGCTTGCCTGTTTGTGTACACTGCTCACAAAATGAATTAAATCTAACGCAACACTGCATGTGTCCGAGAGTGATTTGAATGGGAGCTTTAAAAGCTTTATCAAGTAAAGTTTACCTTTGAACCAACAGCGAAGAAAACCTTGTAATGCCATGTCAGCATGAAGACACACACGCAGAGAATTAAAAACAGACAGTATTAATTATTCCTCATCCTCTCACTGCAGAAAGTGAGATGGTCACCTGACTTACATCACTAACTTAAAGGCGCCTCGCTGTCTGGATATAAAGCCCCTCCCCCCTCCTCATCCAGACCCGAGCGCGCACTTTTCTGAGAACAAAGAGACTTAATCCACAAAGAGGATTTCGAGAATAACACTAATGGCCTTGAATATTAAAACCATCTACGCAAGAAACATTAATGTTGTACTCTGCCTTTCATATGCTTGGTGTGAATGTGAATTATTTAGGACATGCAAAAATTTTTAATCTAGACCTTAAACTGTGTAGTATATGCACTTTGTGTGCCAAATGTGGTGTTTAGATTCACAGAAACTGTCATGATTATTTTGAATCAATGATACAACAGATTTGGTGATAATTATAAATGGGTAAACATGTGACAAAACTTTATACAAGTATTAAAACGCTTATTATTCGGCACATGGAATTTTCATTACGGTACGCCCCAAAGACATGGGCGAGGCTCCGCCCCACAAGAACAATTTGATTGGTTCAGCCGCCGGGGGCGTGCTGAAATCCGTCTGTTTAAAACTGGTCACCAGTTCGGAAATCGCTTTTTTTCATCCTCTCGCTTCAACTTGCTTGCTCGCTGACGATCCGGAAGCTGGACACGGATCTATCGCCTCACCATCGGCTGGAGAGACCATCCAAAAGCATCCAACACGATGTTGAAGTAATACCAACGAGAAACAAACAGCTTCCGCTCTCTAACACAGAACAAAGACCGCCGATCGGAAAGAGGGCTTTCCAGTGACATCACACAGCAGCAACAAAGCCACAGAAGAAACACGAAGGAACCACATGCCCCGAAACTCAAGCATCCGAGATTTCCGTGAAAACACGAAGGAAACACGTGGCATCCGAAACAGAGCATCGGATACTTCCGTGGAAACACGAGTAAACCATGTGGAACGGAAAGATCTTCGGCAAATTTTACATGAACGCAAGTAACCCAAACTAAGTTTTTATCCTAACTGAACTGGTAATTGATCTGAATGCAGAAAAGGGTGACATCTCTTTCGTGATCTTATGTGGCTTCAGTTATGAAACAGCAAAGAGTGCTACCTTAACTCTTCTTCTAACGTTAAACCGTAGAGCTCTGAATGTGTGTGTGTGTGTGTAGGTTATGTGTTTTTATTAGTTTAGATCATGTACCGTAGAATAGCAGTTAGTAAATAAACCTTGTTTCATTTATAAAGAATTGTCTCTTGGGATGTGATTTTCAAGTATTTCAAACTTATTGCCAAAAAGACTGCGTTACCTCAAGCAAATTGTATAAAACCCTTTATTTTGTTTATCGTTGGCCATGAGAGCAAAATAAACTAAATTGATAAAGATATACTGATGTTAGTGATCGCTGGACGAATCGTTAATACAGTATAAATCATAAGTCAAAGATTAATATTACTTTAATCAAGCAATATTTTATCTGTAAGCTAATAATTCCTCGGAACTGAAATAATAGCTTCATAGATCTGTTACAGATATGGTGGAGAATGCAGGCATACAGATTAACTTGAAAATCAATAAAACATCCATCAGAGACAATAAGGGTATTTCTCGATTTTTATCCGGAAACATTGGAGTAAATACAGAGAAACAAGCGCTTGTTTGCAATATTGTATTCTTGTTTGTAAAACATAGTGCGTTTTGAATGAAAGATGCGAGTTATTGAGAAGAAATGAACTGCAGTAAATAATTAATATTCGTCTATTAAGACCAGAAGTCGCTTTAAGGAGCGCACGAGAGGCAAATGAGCATTTTTCCTCATGCCCCTCTCTTAAGGCCTTCGTGGTAATGGGTTGTGAGTGCGTGTTCCACTCTTAAACTCATCCATGTTATTCTCCCGGCTTGGAGTCTAAACAGGCAAATATCAGTATAAGGTTCAGGAATTTATAATAATTAATCCATAGATTAATTTATCTCGCCCTAAACGAGTCAGATTGGATGTGCTATAAAAAATTAATAATCTGAATAGTGCTTGTTGATTTTGAAGTGTGGGGCACATTTACAGGTTATGCACTGAAACCTAAAGTACCCCCTGGTGTGCGTCACCATAGTGATGAGCTCAAACCAGGAAGTCTTCGGAAACCCTCTTCCGGAGCATTTGCTGGTGTAGACTTAGTCACATCGCCACCTTGAGCTATTGTAAACGAATAGCATTAGCGCTAAGCTAACTGAAACAAAGGAGCTTGCATTTGAAGCAAATGCAAGGTTGTCAGCATTTATGGCTAGCGATTAGCACATAGCATTTAGAGAGGTTGAATGTGTG
The DNA here is from genome assembly GCA_027474115.1 of Schizopygopsis malacanthus. NCBI lineage: Eukaryota > Metazoa > Chordata > Actinopteri > Cypriniformes > Cyprinidae > Schizopygopsis > Schizopygopsis malacanthus. Next base: position 12,787,965 of record CM049873.1, read on the forward strand.
TGTGAAAATGTGACTCATATTCACTCCTTTCGCTCTCTCTCTCTCTCTCTATCTCCCCATTTAAAAGACTAACAAATGCAAAGTTAATAAACTGGCTCTGTTACTGGCTGTGCTAATGTTATAACTAATCATCAGTGTCTAACAATCTCACAGGTGGTTTTAATAAACATTTGTTTAAAGTCTTTTGTCTTTAGTGGGTATCAGTTTAATAGCTGGTGGTTTTATTAGAAGATAATTCGGTACTACCTCATTAACTTGATTATACGGTGATTCATTCAATTATAACTGCTTTCCTGATTTTAAACACATCAGTGGATAAGTTGTTATTTTTAGGAATTTTTTATTTTTAATTGAATGTCATAATTAATTACAAATTCGAAATTAATTTAATTTCATAAAAAATTTCAGTTCCTGCTTCCACGTAGCAACATTAGCCACTGATTAATCATAAGCTCTCTTTTAATTTGACAACAACAGTAAAACCTTAATTATTATCAAGAGGGCCGTAATTGTTTTTATTTCATTCACAAGTAATTAGGGTAGTACAGATTAATTTGGTTTGATGTTAATGACACAATGATGAATGAGTAACTTGGGAAATTATTTAATTAATTATTATTATAGGAATCCGAAACTAGTGATTTGGAAGCTGCAATTTAATTGAATAATTAATTATGAATTTGAAAATTCTAATTACATTTAATAATTAATTACACTTCCTGTTTACATATTGCAACAATATTGGTTTATCAACTCAATTGTAGATTGCTCTTGTAATTCTAATCCTAATCGATCCTATCAATTTTAATGATAACATCATTAAATTTTAATTAGAACCCACAAGTTCTAATTTTAATTGTATTTTCAATCATTCATTACAGTCTAGCTCTACTTGTTAGGCCTTACTTCATCTCCTCAGGTGATCTGATTAACTGAGCTAAAATGTAATAAGGTCCCCTTTTACTTAGGCCTGAGAGTAGATAACACTCCCCCTAGTGTTGGTTGGTGAAGTGACAGTGGCACCACGGAAGCAAGGTCACTTCTCACCAAACTTGGGAAAACCCCAAAAGGAAATTAAGGTTCACTCAAAACTTAGGTCAGTTTGTTTTATCCTGTAAAACAGCAAAACCAACCCCCTAAGTGTATCGACTAAACAGCGCCACCACGCTGCCACCCTTAGTAGTAGTCCTAACCTTGAGCAAACCCTCACTTTTCCTCCCCTCTTCTTTTTTATCCCTGCTACTGTCTTCTAATTTGACTACTGTTTGCTTAGACTGTACTTGTGGGAAGATCACGAATAAGAGAAATGTCACAATTAAACAAATATTTGTGAAACTTGAGAACTACCTTCAAAACTATTTGCTATTTACCTTCCTCTATTGTGAAATCCTACCCCTCCAAGTTAAAGCAGTTGCATTGAGAAGATAGGCATCGGAAAACTTTTAAAACACGCACGAGAGACACGCTAACCAGCGTTGCGGTGTAAATTTAGCCATTAAGGGACTAGCACTGTCACTGCTATTATTTTTCTCCGCCCAGGAGAAAATTCGGAATAGCAATCACAGTACTATTACAAAAGAGATAACTTTTTTTTTTCAATCCTCTGACTAGAAGTATTCTTCTAAGCTGAAAAGGAGGAAAATCTGCTATTAAAAGAGATATTTGGTTATTGTTATTGTCCTTCACCTTCATATTAGACTGACCTCCTTCCTAAAAAACAAGGAGACTTTCTCTTACAAGAAAAGGTGAAGTACCCAATTATTACCCCTGTGTACTCATTCTGTTGGTGTACTTTTCTTTCTCTGTTTCCTTTATGTGTGCTCAAATAATTTCTACGCAGAAACTACAAATTACAAGCACACCACCAGAGGACCACAGACGCAGAGAATCACACTAAACACTAGCATACACTACACTTTGCACATTTACACCTCTGTTTGTTTTGCTTTGTTTTGTTTTGTTTTGCTTTGTTTCCCATTCAAGGTCTGTGTCAGTTCGGTTCGAGATCTCCCTCACCCCACCAAAACGTCTCACAAAACAGAACATGTCGGTCACTGGGAAGATCTGGAAACATGGCTAAGTGTTGCGACAGTCAGCCTCCTCCCTAAAGCTGCTGAAACACTCAAACATCAGACACAGGACCAGCTGGATGACAACATAACAAGCCTTATGGGACAAGACCCAAGTCAAAGCTACAGCAACAAAGAATTAGCCAAGATCACCAGCTCCTTAAGTCACACACTCATCGCCTCCCTCAAACTGAGCGACAAGCATGCTGCACAACGCCAGCAGGAGCTGACAAGCGCACAACGACGCATAGAGCAGCTGGAACGTGAAGCTCAGGAACGACAGGAAGGGACGGATGAGATGGAACAAGGCGCTGAGGAGGAGATCAACAGGCTAAAAGAGACTCTAGCAGCTACCAGCCACGCAATGGAGCAAATCAAAGAGGACTTCACTGATCGGGCTGACAAACTACAGTATGCAGAGCAGCTACTGGAGAAGGCAAAGGCTGACTTCAGGGACAAAAACAGCAGAATCAAAGCCCTTGAAACCTGGATGAGTCAAGAAAAGAGATAAGCTGCCTAAAACAACAGCTCGACTACTTCAAAGAGGAGTATGAAAGTTTCCAAGAGGAACTCAAGCACGCTTACGAATTACGCTATGAGCCGTCAAGAACAGGACGTGCACCGACCGCACCCCTGCCAAGCAGGACCGGGTCACCTGTTCCTGGACTGACACGTGAACAAAAGACAGAGGGGGTGGTCTTAAAACATTCACCAGTGTCTTCTGAGGAACTTTATATCACGACAAAGCCAAAAGAATCTGCTGCAGCCAGCCGCAGATCGTCGCATGGCTTGGACCTAAAAGACCTTGACAAGCTCGCCAGAAACATTGGCAAATTCAACCCCAGCGTGCCAAACAGCCAAAACGTCCAAGCTTATCTACAAGATATTGATTTCCATCTGGAAATGCGACCTAACGTTACGGACAAAGATAAACTCTATTTACTCCGAACGACATCCAGTCCTGAAGTGCACAGTTTCCTTGACCGGCAGCCTGCTAACACAAAGACTGATTATCAACGGCTTCAAAAAGCCCTCATTAAAGAGTTCGCCGACCCTAAGTCCGATCAAGGCTTAGTGGCTGCCCTGGAGACGAGACAAGGAGAATGAGACTCACACACTGGCACCCGATCTAAACAGAGGTATGACCGCTGGGATGGACCACGTGGACGTCAACGCTCACCTGGACGACACTGGGATAAGTCATGGGACCAAGCAAGGCCTCATGAGTGTCAATGGGCGAGATCGTGGAATCAGCCAAGCTCGTTTGGAAACTCGAAAGAGAGAAAAGCTCATGGGAATTCAATGGAAAATCTAAGGGAAATCGACAAACTCACCCTGGAGCAATCAGCCCAAGGAATCGACGAATGAATTCACCAAGATTCCAAAATGACCGAGCTCAAACTGAATTCACACAAGAACAAAAGACACCACCATACTTCGACTCACAAAAGCTGATGGAAATGATGATGAAAGAGTCCTTCCAACGAAAAGAAGAGGATCGGAAGTGGGAAAAGAAAGAGAAACCAGATTCAGCCTGACTAGCTGTCGGACGAGAAGGCAGCGACAAGCTGAACAAATCAGCCACAGAAAACAGCACTGCTTCACCTCACTCTCAGAAAACAGTAAACACCCTAACTTCAGATATACACAAAACCCCACCTGAAAACCCAGCAACAGAGTTAAACACTAACTCAACACCCAATACTCCAGATCACAGCAGTGTCCAAAAAACACCTGCTGATGAAACCCCTCAAGTTCCTGAAAGTGCTGTCTTAGTCGTATGCCACTCCTCCGAAGAACACCAGATCAGTTCTGACATCCTAAACGTTTCCTCCCAAACTCCAGTCCCTCAACTCCTAGGCGAACTCATTGAAAAAGGTATAGCAGGAAAGTTTTACCTCTCCATCATCATCGAACGACACATCAGAGTCGAAGCCCTTCTTGATACGGGAGCCGACATCACACTAATGACCGCCGATCGGAAAGAGGGCTTTCCAGTGACTTCACGCAGCAGCAACAATGCCACCGAATAAACACGAAGGAACCACGTGCTCCGAAACTCAAGCATCGGAGATTTCTGTGAAAACACGAAGGAAACACGTGGCATCCGAAACAGAGCATCGGAGACTTCCGTGGAAACATGAGTAAACCACGTGGGACGGAAAGATCTTCGGCAAATTTTACATGAACGCAAGTAACACAAACTAAGTTTTTATCCTAACTGAACTGGTAATTGATCTGAATGCAGAAAAGGGTGACATCTCTTTCTGGGGTGATCTTTTGTGGCTTCAGTTATGAAATAGCAAATAGCAAATACCTTAACTCTTCATCTAACGTTAAACCGTAGAGCTCTGAATGTGTGTGTGAATGTTATGTGTTTTTATTAGTTTAGATCATGTACCGTAGAATAGCAGTTAGTAAATAAACCTTGTTTCATTTATAAAGAATTGTCTCTTGGGATGTGATTTTCAAGTATTTCAAACTAATTGCCAAAAAGAAGACGGCGAGGCTGCTCGCTAATCCGAGCGAGTGGCTGAGCAGTCCACAGCGAGTCCGCAGATAACCCGGAACGGCGGGTGTCGGGGGAAGCCCACGGTATCTGGACGCACAGAGGGGGTACAGAGAAACACAAAAGCAGCTACGAGCACTGGAGCCTGACAAGACAAGACGAGAGGTGAGTAATACAGTCAGTGCAAGCAGACAAAAAAAACACAACAGTCTGATAAAAGACAGAGAAACACAGGGGGCTATAAAGGGACGCTAAGGAGATAATGAGAACCAGGTGTGGAACGAGATGAGCTAACGAGCAGAGAACAAGGAGGGCGGGGAAACAATAAAGTAGACAACGCACATGGCGAGCTGTCAAAACAAATCATGCACATGACACCACAAAACAGAGACAGCAAAAACAGGTGATCAGACCCGAGACCCGACACATATTTGCTTATTTTGCCTATTACTTTAAAATGTTACTTTTAAAGTAACATTTTGGTGTTAATTCACACTCTTCCGGTTCCGGTTTGTCGCTGACGCATGTTCTGAATTGAATCTCCGTCAAGCCAATTATTTATCGTCTAAATTCCAATTTTATACACAATAATTTTTTTTCTATAACTTGTGAATACAGTATATCCCCGATCGCATTCTGCAACGAGAATAATCAGAGCGGCTTGTTATCGCAAGTTTTATTTTGATTTCCCGATTCCGCTATTAGCTTATAGCCCGTTAGCAAAGCCAGCGCGGGTGCCGCTAACACAGCTAATACCCCTTTTCACACACACATTTAACATTGTTTCACTGTTACTTGCTTTAATGGCGGATTTGTGTCTACCTTTGTGTGCAGGTGAGGACACGTTCGAGTTGCATTCGGTGCAGCTGGAGCTGGAGGCCGTGGAGAGACGGATCCACGAGCTGCTTAGGAAACAGGCCCAGCTGAGGAAATGGAAAGCAATGCTGGAAACATCCCGGGCTGACGCTCATAAGTCCGGGGTAAGTATGCAGCGCGCTACTAACACTCCCACTACCTCTACTCCGTGTGTTTCTCTGCAGAGGCCCCGTGCACCCGGGACGCGATCGTCACAGATGGCCTTCACTCCGGCGCCGGGAAACCACGGACCCTGGGTGCAACAGCGGAAGACGCGATCCAGGCCCCGGTCGATGACTTCTCCCCCTCCGGTCTTCGACATCTCATCCCGAAACCGCTTCGCCCCTCTCTGCGAGACTGAATGTGACGCTGTGGTCATCGGAGACTCAATCGTCCGGCATGTCCGTGCTACGTTAGCTGAAGGTAAAGTGCACACTCATTGTCTCCCTGGTGCTCGTGTTCTTGATGTTTCTGTGCAGAATTCCCGCGATCCTGAAGGAGGACGAGAGCGTTGCAGCTGTTGTGATTCACGCGGGGGCTAACGACACCAAGCTGCGGCAGACGGAGACACTGAAGAGGAACTTCAGGAGCCTGATCGAGACGGTACGCAGCACATTGCCCGCGGCGACGATCATCGTGTCAGGACCTCTTCCCACGTATCGACAAGGACACGAAAGGTTCAGTAGACTGTTTGCTTTAAATGAATGGTTGTTTTCATGGTGTAAAGACCAGAAAATTATCTTTGTTAATAATTGGAATATTTTCTGGGAGCGTCCTAGGCTATTTCGTGCTGATGGCCTGCACCCCAGCAGAGTCGGTGCGGAACTCCTGTCGGACAACATCACCAGAACGCTACGCTCTATCTGACTTGTAAGCCAATTCTCCAATAACAGCTATGATGACTTTTGTTCTACCCACTTAAATGATAAAGGTACTTGCAGTGTCCAATCTATACAGACTGTGTCTGTTCCCCGAATAGTGAGATCAAAATATAAATTTAATGCAGGATCTAGAACAAATCTGATCGTGATTAAACCAGAAAAGTGCAAAATAAATGAACAAAAACAGTTTTTAAAACTTGGGCTCCTAAATATCCGGTCACTCACACCGAAAGCAGTTATTGTAAATGAAATAATCACAGATAATAGTTTTGATGTACTCTGTCTGACTGAAACCTGGCTTAAAACAAATGATTATTTTGGTCTAAATGAATCTACTCCACCAAGCTACTGTTATAAGGATGAGCCTCGTCAGACTGGTCGTGGCGGCGGTGTCGCAACAATATATAGTGATATTCTCAATGTTACTCAGAAAACAGGATACAGGTTTGACTCATTCGAAATACTTATGCTCAATGTTAAACTGTCAGATAAGCTAAATAAATCTGTCCTATCTCTTCCTCTGGCTACTGTGTATAGACCGCCAGGGCCATATACAGATTTTCTAAAAGAATTTGCAGATTTCCTCTCAGACCTATTGGTTAATGTTGATAAAGCACTAATTGTTAGAGATTTTAACGTTCACGTTGATAATACAAATGATGCGTTAAATCCTGTCATTTTACATTTTTGACACAATTTGCCTATTTTGATACTGTGCAGTGCTTTGTTACAATTTGTATTGTTAAAAGTGCTATATAAATAAAGGTGACTTGACTTGACTTGACTACTTTGTCTTACCATTTTCTTTCCTCTGTGTATCCTAGCTTGGGAACGACCCACCTGAGCATTAATAGGAGACATTGTTATCCCTCACTACGAGTTCAATTAATTAGAGAGACAAATCTCTTTCCCCCAAAATGTATTTTTGTTGACAGTTGTGTTGCAACCGCTTGCTAGTGGACCCGATCCACTCAACTGACTGTCTCTTTCCCTTCTCTCTTGTTCTATACTGCTTTCTTTCCTCTTCACTTTTCACATTTGTAGGGAACTGTAAGAACCATCAATCTGTCATGAATCTGGTTGCCACTCACTACATCTCTTGCACCACACTACAGCTGCACATCACCTATGGACTGCATCTCCCATCATTCAGTGCACTCACACATTCCCATCCACCATTACACCAATCACTCATTAACCCTGACTGTCTCACCACACCTGCACCTCATTCACACACACACATATAAGCAGCACACTTCCATGCAAACACTGCGAAGTCTTGTTCTTGCCCCGGCTGACATTTCTGAGCGTTATTCATCCTGCTATTTGTTATCTCTGTGTTTGACCCCGGACTGCCCGACCTTGGAACTCTGAACCTGTGCCTGTGACCCCGACTTCTGCCTGGTATTGTTTACGTTTCTGCCCTGCCTCTGATATTCCTGTTTTTGCCTGCTGACTTTTGCCTGTTTGTTTCTGTCTATTAAACATCTTACTGCACATGGATCCACACGCCTTTGACCAGTCATTACAGAAGACTTCGCCAAAGATGAATCCAGCAGTAAGGATGATGTTACTTTGCCAAGGTACAAGGTCCATTGAGGAATATGTTGCAGACTTTCTGGAACTGGCACACCTGACTCAGCTCGATGAAATATTCCTGATGATATTTTTTCGAGGGGGTTTATCTGAACCACTCAGTTCGATCATGCCGCTGCATGAGGCCACCTGGACGCTGGAAGAGTATAGTGACCTAGCCTTAAAGCTGAGTGGCTCTCCTTTCACCATGGGAGTTGCGGAGGAGGAGAACCATCCCCCCATAGGAACCTCCACTGCCGAAACTTGTCACAAAATGGCCGCCGATCCTGAGCCTCATAACAGTCCTGCCAAGCCAGAATCTGCTCTCATCATGCCTGCCAAGCCAGAATCTGCTCTCACCAGGTCTGCCAAGCCGGAGTCCCCGGCCAGGATGGCTACCACGCCTGTGGATGCACCTCTTTGGCCAGGACTGATTACTAGTGTGTTGGACCCACCATTGGTGTCGGTGCGAGCAGCTGGCATCCCCAGGTCCGCTCCATCCCAGGAGCTCGCCGAGTCCGCTCCAGAGCCCGCTCCGTCCCAGGAGCTCGCCGAATCCGCTCCAGAGCCCGCTCCGTCCCAGGAACTCGCCGAGTCCGCTCCAGAGCCCGCTCCGTCCCAGGAGCTCGCCAAGTCCGCTCCAGAGCCCGCTCCGTCCCGGAAGCTCGCCGAGTCCGCTCCAGAGCCCGCTCCGTCCCAGGAGCTCGCAGAGTCCGCTCCCCAGCCGGTGCCACCCAGCTCTTCTTCGTCTCCGCTGGTCCCGCCCAGCTCTCCTTCGTCTCCGCTGGTCCCGCCCAGCTCTCCTTCATCTCCGCTGGTCCCGCCCAGCTCGCCTTCTCCGCGGGTTCTCTCCAGTTTAGCGCTTTCCGAGTGCCCCCGAGACCCAGCACCTCCAGAATGCCCCTTGACGTTCGCGCCTCCAGAGTGCCCCCTTGAGGTAGTGGAGTTCCCCAAGAACTTTCTGGGGGGGAGCTTCCCGCCATTGCTCACTGAGACCCCGAACCCGCCATGGCCCATGGAGTCCCCTGATTCATCTTGGCTGCCCGAGGCCCTGGATCTACCATGGCCACCTAAACTCCCTCGTCTGCTCCGCCCTGGTGGGCGTCTGTCTCGTCTGCTCTGCCCTGGTGGGCGCCTGTCTCGTCTGCTCCGCCCTGGTGGGCGCCTGTCTCGTCTGCTCCACCCTGGTGGGCGCCTCCGCTGACCTGCCAGAGTCACTTTACGTCACCGCTGCGCTGACCCTACAGAATCTCAAATGGCGGACGCAACAACTGAGCTGCCAGAGTCTCGTCACGCCACAGCGGTCTACCCAGTGTCCCTTCACGTCTCTGCTGTCTCGTCCACCCTGCCCTGGTGGGCTCCTGTCTCATTTGCCCCACATGGACCTGGCCCTCCGTTCCCTCCCCCGGTTCCACCTCCGCTCCACCGCCCTCCTAGATTGTGCTTTGTGTGAAGTGTCTGGAAGCCGCTCTTTGGGGGGGGGGGGGGGGCTCTGTCATGAATCTGGTTGCCACTCACTACATCTCTTGCACCACACTACAGCTGCACATCACCTATGGACTGCATCTCCCATCATTCAGTGCACTCACACATTCCCATCCAACATTACACCAATCACACAGCTGTCACCAATCACTCATTAACCCTGATTGTCTCACCACACCTGCACCTCATTCACACACACACATATAAGGAGCACATTTCCATGCAAACACTGCGAAGTCTTGTTCTTGCCCCGGCTGACATTTCTGAGTGTTATTCATCCTGCTATGTGTTATCTCTGTGTTTGACCCCGGACTGCCCGACCTTGGAACTCTGAACCTGTGCCTGTGACCCCGACTTCTGCCTGGTATTGTTTACGTTTCTGCCCTGCCTCTGATATTCCTGTTTTTGCCCGCTGACCTTTGCCTGTTTGATTCTGTCTATTAAACATCTTACTGCACATGGATCCTTTGACCAGTCATTACACAATCAATTCTAAGTGTATGAGATACACAATCCTGTCAAAAGGCCAATCATCCTTACGAATTTGATTGAAATCAAACCCTCTTTCATTCTTCCTAACCTCCCTACATTTAAAACGCAATCCAAATTTTAGCATCTCATTCAACGCTGAGATCAATTTAATAGAGATAAGTTTTGAGCAACCGTCGCCTTTGCAGCCTCCCTGGTGAGCAGTCCACTGTAAGGTGTGCATTGTCAATCCTGTCAGACTAAGAAAAGAGATATCAGAATTATTATTACATCCGTTTGTCTAAAACAAAGAATTAATAATATTGTTTGCCTCCTTGATAACAACATTTAATTGGAATTACATTTTTTCCTCATTTAAAAAAATAAAATTAATTGTTTCTTTTAATTGAATTAGTTTTCCACTTTTTTTCTTCTTTTGCCTCTTCCTCATTAGAGTGACGAAGTCTTCACATCTCAAGGTTCAAGGTTTCTTTATTTGTCACATAATAGTTATACAGGGCATAACTAGAAGTGAAATGCAATCGAATCAGGTCCGCTCAGTGGACAGTGCAAAACAATAAGAATACAAATTGTATAAGTAACATAACACAAGGGCATACATATGGTAAGAAAAGGAGAAATAAGAGTAAAATGTGCAATGAAATAAAAAAGTGCAAAACAATAAGATGTGCAAAAAACAATAAGATGTGCAAAAGACAATGAGATGTGCAAAAAAACAACAAGATGTGCAAAAAAAACAATAAGATGTACAAAAAAAGAAAAAAAACAGTGTACTGGGACTTAATAAATAGTCATGTGAATAAGAGGGATGTGCAGACGGGTTGTTCATGGTATTGTACATAGAGCAGCAATGATGAGAATGTGATGATATTTACAGTTGACAATGAGTCTTGTGAGTGTTTATGAAACAGAGTTTGTGTTTAGGAGCCCGATGGCCTGAGGGAAGAAGCTCTTCCTCAGTCTTTCAGTCTTTGCCATCATGCTCCTGAAGCGCCTGCCAGATGGCAGTAAACAGAAAAGATGGTTACCGGGGTGAGTAGAATCTTTGAGGATTTTTGCAGCTCTGCTTCTGCAGCGTTTGAGGTAGATGTGCTGCAGAGAGGGGAGAGCAGACCCTGAGATGCGCTCAGCTAAGCGCACGACTCTCTGTAGAGCTTTGCAGTCCTGGTTTGTGGCATTATTATACCATACTGAGATGCACTGAGTCAGTACACTTTCTATGGCCCCTGAATAGAAAGTTTTCAGGATAGCTGGTGAGACCCTGAATTTCCTCAGCTGTCGCAGATGGTACAGCCTTTGCCTGGCTTTCTTCACCTGAGTTTGAATGTGTGTAGTCCAAGTCAGGTCCTCTGAGATGTTTACACCGAGGTACTTGAAGCTACTCACCCTCTCCACAGGGGTCCCACTGATCATAAGAGGAGTGTAGGGCTGCTGCTGTCTCTTCCTGAAGTCCACGATCAGCTCCTTAGTTTTGCTCACGTTCAGAGAGAGACAGTTGTCCTGGCACCATGATGTAAGTCTCTCCACCTCATCCAAGTATGCGGCCTCGTCATCGTTGTTGATGAGGCCCAGAACCACAGTATCATCCGCAAATTTGACAATAGAGGTGGAGCTGTGTGAGGACACGCAGTCGTGGGTGTAGAGAGAGTATAGCAGGGGGCTCAGTACACAGCCCTGTGGGGCTCCTACGTTCAGGGTGATGGAGTTGGAGGTGAACTGGCCGACTTTCACCACTTGTGGTCTGGCGGTGAGGAAATCTTGAATCCAGTCACAAAGTGAAGTGCTTAGGCCAAGGTCTGAGAGTTTAACAGTCAGCTTGGTGGGGACTATAGTGTTGAAAGCCGAGCTGTAGTCTATGAATAGCAGCCTGACATAGTTGCCATTTTTGCTGTTGATGTGAGTGAGGGAGGAGTGCAGTACCTGGGAGATGGCATCGTCAGTAGACCTATTTGGCCGATAGGCAAACTGAAGAGGGTCCAAGGTAGCAGGGATGGAGGAGCAAATGTGTTTCTTTAAAAGTCTCTCAAAAACCTTCATGACCGTCGATGTGAGGGCAACTGGACGATAGTCATTCAGGCAAGAGGGTTTACTGTTCTTAGGCACAGGGATTATGACAGATTTTTTAAAGGAGGTGGGAACAACAGAGGTAGCAAGGGACTCATTAAAGATGGAAGTAAACAATCCAGCAAGCTGATCAGCACAGGACCTCAGAACGCGGCCAGTAATCCCATCAGGTCCTGCTGCTTTCCTGACGTTCACTCTCTTTAGTTCCCTCCGAACGTCATCCTCTGAAAAGGTGATTACATGATCATTGCTGCTCTGTCTGCTGCTTCCTGACGGGCTGTTCGGCAGATTTGCGCCGCCATTGCAGTCAAAGCGACCGTAGAAGGTGTTTAGCTCTTCGGCCAGCAGCGGATCTGCTCTCACCTCTGCGGAGGATTTATTTCCAGAGGAACAGATGGTCTTCAGTCCCTGCCACATGCGTCGAGAGTCATTGAGCTGGAAATGTGACTCAATTTTCTCACTGTACCGGCGCTTAGCGGCTCGTATTGCACGCCGGAGAGCGTAGCATGATGTTTTGTACTCGCTCATGTTCCCTGACAACAGACCGGCATTGTATGCAGCAGTGCGATGGTTAACCGCATCACGGATTGATCTGTCCACCCACGGTTTCTGATTAGTAAATGTCCTTATTGTTACCGTTTCAGTGGCTTGCTCGGTTAGCGTGTTTACGAAGCTTACTGCTACATCCGTGAATTCGCTGACGTCAGATGAACTCGCCCGGAACATGTCCCAGTCGACGTCATCAAGAGACGCCTGTAGCGTAGCTTCAGAGTGGGGGGACCAACGCGTCACTTCCCTCTCCACCGGCGGCTCGCGAGCGATCCTTTGTTTGTATTCCGGCGTGAGAAAAATGGCGACATGATCTGATTTGCCAAAAGCCGGCAGTGAGTGGGCTTTGTAGGCGTTATTGAGCGGAGTGTAGCAGTGATCCAGTGTATTCAGTCCTCTGGTTGGACAGGATATGTGTTGATGAAAGTTCGGCAGGACTTTCTTGAGGTTGGCCTTGTTAAAGTCCCCAGCGATGATGCATGCAGCGTCGGGATGTTTGTTGATATATCCGCTGATTTCATCGTGGAGATTTGACAAAGCCACGCTAGTGTCTGCTTGTGGAGGAATATAAACGGCAGACACGAGGATCGATGTAAATTCACGGGGCAGATAGAAGGGGCGGCAGATAATGGAGAGATGCTCCAGATGAGGCGAACAGGAACGCGACAGAATGGAGATATTCCTGGGGTCACACCATTTCTTGTTAATAAAGAAACACACTCCACCACCTTTGTTTTTTCCGGCCTCGGCTGATCTGTCCATCCGTAAAACAGAGAAGTTATCAGACGGCGTTACAGCGGTGTCCGGGACCGTTGGCGTGAGCCATGTTTCGGTCAAACAAAAGATGTTACAATCCCTAATGTCTCGTTGGAAACTAATCCTGGCTCTAAGATCGTCCATCTTATTCTCCAAGGATTGGACATTAGCGAGCAGAATACTCGGTAGAGGAGGACTGTGTGCCCTTTTCCTCAGTCTGCTGCGTATTCCAGCACGTCTCCCACGGTGTTTCCTTCGCCTCCTGCGGTTGTTCAGGTGGTCATTGTTCAACTCGGTGCTCCGAAGTATCTCCAATGGCCACGCTGGGTCCGTGGATAAAGTATCCTTAATCAGGTTAGTGTAGCGATGTCCAATGTCCAAAAGTGTTCTTCTGTCGTACATAATCATTGCAGACATACACGTATCAAAAGAGAAGTAAAATTTTTTTAAAAAATAGGTAAGAAACACACATAAATGCACAATTCTGAGCGGAGCTAATTCACAGGCGACTGAACTCAGCAGCGCCACCGGAAGGATGGCAAAGAGGTGCATGCTTTCCCATACCGGGAGTCGAACCCGGGCCGCCTGGGTGAAAACCAGGAATCCTGACCGCTAGACCATATGGGAACAGCTTAGACCATATGGGAACAGCTTCTAGTCTACCTAGACATCTCTAGTCTACCTAGATACCCTGAGACCAAAACAGTCATCACCACACTTCACAAGTGGTTCAAAATTCACTGAAGCAACACTTAGTTGTCGCACCACACATAAGCTTCTACTCCACACAGATCTGTGTCAGTCTCACTTCTCCCTAGCGTGCCAACATGGTTGCAGACCACTTTGCCCAAGGGAAAGATGTGAACACTTGGCTGAGAGGCACGACAGACAGCCTCACCCCCAAGATGTTTGAACTGTTATTATTTTTTAATAATAATCCTAATTCTAAGAAGATTCCTGACACAAGATTCAAGCCAGAACAACAACATGAGGAGCTAGTCAAAATCACCAGCTCCCTAAGCTATGCCTTCACGACCCAGCTGAAACTGAGTGACAAGCACGTCACCCACCCTCAAGAGGAACTGACATGTGCTCAACGCAGCATAGACAAGCTGGAAGTGAAAGTTCAAGATCAACTCAAAGCACCCAACGAGCGGTAGCAGGAAACAATGGAACAAGTTAAGGAGCTCAAAGCAGCCCTGACAGCAGCTCAGCTCGATCAACAACATGCAAAGGCTGCCCTGAAAGACCTGGTAAACAGACTTCAGTATGCCAACCAGCTACTAGAGAAAGCCAATAATGACATCAGCAACAATAAAGCTGAAATCAGTGCCTTGAAAGACCACCTTGAAAGGTACAGAACTGAAATGGACAATCTGACCCAACAACTAGACGATACCAACAATCATATATACATGGTCAGAAGAGAACTTAAACATGCTTATGAGCAGAAACAAGAGCCAAGGTCTAGAGAAACAACACTCAGCCTCACCACTGCTGAGCAGAGCAGAGTCCCATGTCCAAGAACTAGTGTACAGCAAAAGAAGCGAAGGGCCACAACCGAAAACCTCACCTGCCTTCGCCACAGAACTATTTCCTGTCAACGAAAGAAAACCTCCCATCCAAGCAGACCTTGGAGCTGCACATGGGATGACCATCAAAGACCTCGACAAGCTGTGTAAAAACATAAATCATAAGTTAAAGATTGATATCACGTTAATCAAAGCAATATTGAATCTTTAATAAATGATTCCCCAAAGCTGAAATAATAGCTTCTAGATTTATTACACTACAACCAACTCCGACAAGCCTACTTTGGTGCACACAATGAACCTGACCTTGAAGAGGAGTTGAACTTCAAAATCCTCTTCCTAAGAAATGTGCACCCTGGAGTCAGCCACCATCTAGGCATCATGGCCTGTCCACGCTCCAGTCATCCATGTTCAGCTTATCTTGAAGGAACTCGTTCAGTTGTCTCATGACTTATTCCATGTCTTCTGACGGTAAGCTGTATTGTTCTGGAGCATACTCAGCACTGTGCATGTCTGAGTGATGCTGAGGTGGGTTTCGTTGTCGCTTACCCCTACAAGTTGCTCTTGGATGAGTCAGGTGATTACCTTTTGGATGTCTGGGGCCCGTTTCAGAAAGGAGGTTAAGTGAAAACTCTGAGTATGTTAACCCTGAAATGAGGGAAACTCTGGGTTTTCCGTTTCAAAATGGGAGGTTTGTCAAACCCGAGAAAGCAGGGTAAGTCAAGCCCGTTTCTGAAAGAGAGGTAACTTATACTCAGAGTCAATTACAGTGATAACTTACTCCGTGAACCTAACCTGGTCGGGAGCAGGTTTTCTTCGGTAAACCCAGAGTTTATTTCGGTCTCCTCTCCCTTTTTATAGTTTTAGCGAGGTTTAAATGCCTAATTCAAACTGCAAAATTGATTTTCTTACTGAGTATTTTTTGTCTTATTTCAAGTACAAATATCTAAAAATGTAAAATTATATATGAAAAAAATTGTCAATATTTAGTCTTGTTTCCTGGGGGATTTTCCTTTTTAAGTGCATTTTACATAAAACAAGTAAAATTGTCCGCCGTTGGGTAAGAAAAATAATCTTAATGCAAACGGAAACAAGAATATGTTTAATGTCTTACCCCATTGGAAGATAATTAGCAAAATAGGAAAAATGCACTTTAAAACATCGGAGATGCAGAGCACATTATAAGTCCTGTATGCAGATTTTAAGGAAAGTGTGCATCGCTCTCATACTCATTCTGATCATTTGTCCTGGGCACAAATCCGTCAAAGAGGAGTTTCACAGGACTGTAGGTCAGTGGTGAAAAAATCGGTTTAAATAAGGCTAATCTGATAAATGATGTTCACTTGATAACATCTTTCTGTGACATCTGGAAGTAACGCTGAATTAGCCACCTCGTAAAATATGTACGGATTGCCGTGAGATCGGGCTGGAAGTAATGTGGTTGGATGCCTTGATGACAAGCATATCTCCACCATCATCGCACCTTCTGAAAATGAAACTAATTACTGTATGGAATGGAAGGATGCCAGATGGAATTAAAAAAATAAAATAAAATAAAAATCTGGTTTCATTGTTGTGATACTTTTTTAATGATTATTTTACTTCCTTTTCTGTAAATCACTTTGAATTACCATTGTGTATAAAATGTGCTATATAAATAAACTTGCCTTGCCTATTATTATTGTTATTTTATTGATTGTTTTTACTGAAATTATACTTTAAATAATAAACTAAATATGCCAGCAGGTGGTGGTACATGTCTTCATTCGATTCATTAGAACGACTGATTCATTCAGGAATGAAGTAAATGGCTCTCTGTATAAATTGTCTCACACAATTTGTTAAAAATGTGGATTCATTCAGAAACTAAACACAGCTGTGTTGCTCAGTGACACACAACAACTTTGCTGTGGCTTTAAAGGTAATATATAAATTGAGCAAAAACACACAATACTGTGTTTAAAATATAACATTATATCAACTTATTTCACTATAACAAGATATGAGACTGAAGGCACTGGCCCTGACCAGAGAAGGAAAGAAAGTAGGTCTGAAAATCAACGTCCCAAAAACAAAAGAAATGAGGGTAAGGTATGGAGCGAATGCGCCACCTATTCAGATTAAAGAGCAATAGGTCAAGAGGGTATGAGAGTTCATCTACCTGGGCAGCGTTGTGAGTACAACAGGTGGTACAGAAGGGGACATTGCTGCACGGATTAGAAAATCAAATCAGGCCTTCGCGATGTTGAGGCGGGTCTGGCGAGCCAGATATATAAGGCTTAAAACGAAGCTCAGGTTTTTCAACACAAATTTGAAATCCATCCTCCTTTATGGCTCGGAAACCTGGCAGATGACCAGATCCTTAGAAAACAAAATCCAAGCATGGGTCAACAGGAAGCTTTGATATATTCTGGGAATCTGGTGGCTGTTATTGATCTCAAACGAAGACCTGTAGAAAAGGACGCAGCAAGGACCAATATGGAAGGACATCAGAAGAAGGAAATGGGGATGGATTGGACACACCCTGAGAAAGGACGCAGAGAGCTTTTACCAGAAAAGCTCTCGACAGGAATCTTCAGGGGCACAGAAGAAAAGGCCGTCCAAGGAGAACGTGGAGATGGACAGTGACAGAAGAACTGTTGAATAGTTCTATTACAACCTCCGTGGTCATGACGAAACAGACAGACAGTTCAGGGCAGATAGGAGATTCCGAAGACAGCAGAAGACAGGGCATATTACTATGTAAATCCTAGTTCCCTATCTGTCGGTCACTATGAGTTATGTTGTGACGACATAGGGGATTTACCTGGAAGCCCCGATCATCTCTGACTTTAAGAGAAAACGCCAATGAAATTGGCTAGTGGATTTTGTATACCTGAGCCACTCCCCGTGCATACGGGTACAAAAGGGCGACAGGTGCATCCACTCATTAGATTTTTGCTTCAGAGCCGAATGGATGAGAAGTGTGCTGATCTCCACAAGCCTTTCATCTCTTATTTGTTCCTGGTTGGCGTCACGGTGCAGTCAGCGGAGTCCCTCTCAGCAGCGATTCCCCTGGGCACTTCAACTAAAAGAGCAAATTCTAAAAGAGCAAATCACGGATGATCGCGTCTTTTTCAAGATGCCGTTTCGTCCGTGTCCTTCTGGTTGCGGTCGTTTCCTGCATGGTCGTTGTCTTCAGTGTCTGGGCTTCCAACACGCTGAAGATGCGTTCGTGGATGACTCATGTGCCTGTTGTGGCGTATGAGCATGACTTCCCTGCGATCTCGCCTTTCCTTTGAAAAAAGGATTGGCACCCCTCTGATGAACCTTGCCTTTCTACGGGCCGGTGAGCTCCTAGAACAAGTGTCTCGGCATACTGTTGTCACAACAGATACCTCCAGCGCGGGCTGGGGAGCTACATACAACGGGCAGGCAGCCTCGGGGCTCTGGACGGGGTCCCGACTGCTTTGGCACATCAACTGCCTAGAGCTGTGGACAGTGCATCTAGCCTTATGGCAGTTCCGGCCACTGCTGTTGGGCAAGCATGTGCTAGTCTGCATGGACAACACTGTGGCTGTCTCGTATATCAACAGGTTGGGAGGTATACGATCACACCGCATGGCACAGCTCGCCCGCCATCTCCTCCTCTGGAGACACACGCAGTTCAAATCACTGTGCGCTGTCCACATCCCGGGGAAGCTCAATCGTGCGGCCAACACGCTCTCACGACAGCTTACGTTCCCCAGAGAATGGCAACTCCATCCCAAGACAATGCGGCTGATCTGGAGTCGATTCGGGGAAGCTCAGGTGAACCTGTTTCCAACGAGTCCTCCCACCGCCAGCTGTATTTTTCCCTGACCGAGGGCCCCCTCGGCACGGACACACTGGCACACAGCTGGCCTCAGGATTACGTGTATGCGTAATCCTCCCTTTGCAAGCTCAGGGAGGACGAGGAGCAGGTCCTGCTGGTTGCGCCGCTTTGGCCCACCCGGACCTGTTTTCCCGAACTAATTTTCTTTGCAACAGCACCTCCCTGGCGCATTCCTATGAGAAAGGACCTCCTCTCTCAGGTGCTCGGCACCATATGGCACCCACGTCCAGATCTGTGGAACCTGTCAATCCTTTTTGATAAAAGATCTCTCCTATAATGCTTGCTGAGTTTTGAGCTCACCTGACAAGAGATCTTTGGAGAGTCTTTGGCCACTCAAACTATCCTCCTCACCTTGCATATAGACAATAAACACACATCATCTTCCAGGCAGATTTGACATTTTAAACGGTACAGATTTATTTTTGTACAGGCTTCTTTGATCATATTTATTAAAGGTGCCAATAATTCTGACCACGTTTTGAGCTCACCTGACAAGAGATCTTTGGAGTCTTAGGCCATTCAAACTATCCTCCTCACCTTGCATATAGACAATAAACTCACATGATCTTCCAGGCAGATTTGTGACATTTTAAACGGTACAGATTTATTTTTGTACAGGCTTCTTTGATCATATTTACTAAAGGTGCCAATAATTCTGACTGTAAGAATGAGAACTTCTATGTGAGATCTCACATGACATATCAGAATGTGATATCCCACTTGTATGCTTGATTAGAATCTGAAATTTGATCAAACTGAACATAATTGGACTGAACAGAATAGGTAAGTGATAGTATTAATTTGTCAGGTGTTGATGAAAAAGATGTGTCTTTAGACATTTTTGAAAATGGCTAAAGACTTAAAGCTAAAGCTGCTTGAATTGAGATAGGCAGGTCATTCCACCATGAACTTATCTACAAAATACCACAGTTAAATTCTGGAAAAATTAAATATAGCCCTGCATAAATCTGGTATAACTGAGCCTGTGAATTTCGTAAATTTGTGATTTGTAGAATAGGATTTATGCACCTGCAGTGAAGATTTTGAGAAGGGTTTTGTTGGTTTGTGAGAGAGAAAAAAACCAAATACAAGTTTGCAACTCTTAAAATATTTTCTTGATGACTGTACTGAAATATTCTCTACAAATACAAATTTGTAGAGTCATAGGTCATTGGTGCTCAGTTTTGCTACAATGATTCTAGACACAATAGATGTACAGTATGCAAATATAAAAAGGGACAAACAACTGAATATTCAGGGATGCAAACTTATCACTTTTAACAGGAAAATTGTCATTTTCAATCTTAAAATAGATGCATTTCTTGAATCGTGTAGACCCAAAGTTTTTGAAAGTGTGAGTAGTAAAAGTAGTATTGACTCATTTAGATGTCATATGGCACATTTTACATGTTATTATCATTAATAAATATTAGAAATGTACATTTTACATAAAATGTTGCCATTTTATATGAAAATATACAAAACATGATATTTCTGATGCAAATAATAAAAAAGTCCCCTCCCCCCAAAAACAAAAAAAATGCTACACAACTTTAAAGAAAATGTAATAAGGGAGTGATATTACATGTATAAAAAAAACAATTAAAAGTGGGTTACATCTTCATCACCTTTTCCAAACCTGGCCTGATAAATTAACATCTCTGATCATTACAAAGAACTTAAGTTTTAATTTCAAAGGAAAACTGATAGATATGCTATTTACCTCTGTCTTCTATTTTCAAGGGTAAGATTTCTTTATAAATATGTCTTTATTAACACAAAAGGAGAGAGTGGCATAGTCTCAGTCACCATTCATTTATTTTATTTTATTTTATAGAAAAGAATCAATGATATTGAACGGTGACTGAGGCTGTCAGTCTCTTAATGTTCTGCCTTACATCTCCTTTTGTGCCCCACTGAAAATAAGTCAAGCACATTTGGTACAAAATATTTTTATTCTTAAGTGAATATAGCTTATTGTTTGTAACTTGACACTATTTAAATTAGCCTTTAGTTTGCTTAATACCTCTTTGTGTGTATTTGATTGTAAATTCATGATCTGTGTTATATAGGTTTGTGTTCTAAGGGGTATGAATACTTTCGAAAGGCACCGTAGTATCTGTGCAATCAAGTTGATGATATTGCTGGAAGTTACATGTCCCCAAATTAAGTGTACCCAAAGCTAAACCGGAGATTAACAGTTTATAAACTCTCAGCTACAATTTTTTTTAATAATAATAATAAAAATAGGTAAATAAATAAAACAGAGCAAACGAATTTGTAAAGTATTATAATGGCAGTGCATCAAAATTCAATGTCATCAGTTTGCCAAAAAAGAACACAGAACGTTTTAGGCACCATTTACACGTGGTAGGGAACAGGTGTAAATTTATTTTCGTACTAACTAAAGTTTTGAAAATACGAAAATTTTCATGAATCCAAAAATTTACGTCAAAACGATTTACACAACAATTAGTTTTGCTTGTGTTTCATGAATGAGGCCCAATGAGTGCATATATATACAGAACCAGTGATTTGTGCTTGTCAGCTTCAGATAAAGACAGACAGAGACTGTTACACTGAATAATGGTAGCTGTTCGATTAGCTAAGATTTTTTCTCTTGCTCTGCATGTGGTGTCTGTGCAGTACAAGATGGCTTGGCTGCCTTTAGGCACGCCCCTTCCCTAGCGTGTTCCAATTATGTCGTCTAGGCTGATATACTGACTCACTGCACACAACCATCAGTGTAAGGTCATGAGCTATTTTATCTGTGTTTAATTTAATTTATTGTTTTCATAGAGTGTGTTTTTATGGATTTGGAGGCTTTTTAGGTTGGGTAGAATCTGCGATGTCTGACGAAGTTTATTTGCTGCCTTAATTGGCTGCAACATGTTGTGTTTTCCACCAAATAATAACCTGGGGTGTTGAAATTCGGGGTAAACGGGTAGTGGGTGGAATCACAAAGACCAAAACAAAAACAGACATTAAGACAGAGAATACTGTTTTTCTGAGAAACAAATATCTGCAAGCATAATATGGCATTTTTATGTTTTAGTTCAGTCAAAAATTACATACAGCAACTTCAAACTTTGACCTGCTGCTTCCCTCTCCCTCAGTACTCCCAGATATACAATAGTGGGTTCGATAAGGCTTCAGCATTTCGGGAATAATGATTTTTCTTCATAAAGCTTTGACTACAAAAGGAACAGTGAGTCAAATGTGGCTACATGTTCACCAGCTCTCCCTCCCAAGCTGTCATGTTTTCTGGAAAAATTGCATACAGACAATAGTTATGCTGTAATTTTGGCTATATTTACATAAAATAAAATAATCCTTCTGGTTAGGATTAACACAATATGTATTTTAACTGAAAGTGCTGGTTCTCTCAGTCACTCACCAGAGAGAGAGAGAGAGCTGTACAGGCTTTATATAGACATGTTGGTAACACTTTACAATAAGGGTAAATGGATAATCATGTACTAATGCCTAAAATAATACTTAATTAATCACATACTAATGATTATTAAATAAGTGAACTAATTATGAACTACCGAACAGCTATCCTTAACTAGGACTGGAGTCCTGACTCGCTGTGGTCATTAAAAATCCTATGGCAATTCTCGTAAAGAGTAGGGGTGTAACTCCGGTGTCCTGGCCAAATTCCATCCACTGGCCTCTGACCATCATGGCCTCTTAATAATCTCCATACACTTGATTGGCTCTATGACTCTCTCTCCTCTCCACCTGTAGCTAGTGTGTGGTGAGCATACTGGCGCCGTTATCCTGTGGCAGCCGTCGCATCATATAAGTGGATGCTGCACACTGGTGGTGGTTGAGGAGAGAGGCTGTCCCAATCAGATTGTTCTTGTGGGGCAGAGCCCCGCCCCGCACTGTTCCTTTTGGACATACCTAATCTACTCTGTGATCTTCCATGTGGAGAATTCTAAGAGTTTAATACTTATGTAAAGTGTTATCACATGCTTACCCATTTATAAAATCACCAAATCTGTTACACCACTAATTCGTATTAATCTCGTTCCCTCTCTGCACAAGAACGAGAGAGAGCGCCCATTCCCTGGAATGCAACAGAGAAATGGCAGGTGTTCTGAGGTCATGGGAATGTCATTTCTGTGGAGATCTGTTGAACGTCTGCATCAACGTATATCCCTCATTGTTAATTAAATCTTAAATTTAGGCGTTAAACGATCAGGGGATCCCGGGACTGTCTGTCGCTGAAACATTTTCCAGATGCATCGTTCTCTGTACTGTTGCTTAGTCTAACGTTATTTATGGTAAGCCAGTCAGGAACAACATTGAAGTTTTGTTTCTAAGTGGACCTGGGAGCAAAGGTCAGTTATTAGTTCGCTCAAGGATGTGGCTCTATAAATCTCTCCCTTCCTGTGTCCTTTTCAGAGAATAGCAAAGGGGTCCTCCAGACGGAGCGGCGCCATTATTGTAGTTGGTTGATTTTTTTCGACTCGCAAATGTTAAACAAAATACTCTTATCGTGTTCCTTTGATGTGTGAGAGTCCATGATAAGGTGGGCCTGTCCACTCAAGTGCTACACTGTCATAATTTGAGCATTTGACATATTCAGCTTTGTCATAAAAAAAATATTGGGTGGCAAAAGATTAGTTGATCTCCCTCATCAAGTGTAGAAAATACTAAATACACTAATGACTGAACTTGTCTGTTTTATGTTCTTCTCTTTCCCTTTAAACTCACCCTATTGTGACCTATACACAGATTAATAAAAAATTAAAACCCACAACGAACATGTGTAGAACAATTCCTCCTAGTCCGCTAACCTTTAAATGTAATTCATAAAGAAATGCTCAAACTGGAAAGAGTTCACTCTCCATCCAGACACAGCCGTGATGATCCTGTACCTCTGTTCTCTGACTTCTTGAAAATTCACACGACATCTCTTAACCGGGCTGAATACTTACTGTGTTAGTACATGTGTGTTTGATAGAAAGTATAACATAAATCATGAGCTGAGTTTAGTAAGTAGTTAACAGTGAATTAATTATGATTGGGCCCCCTCAAGTAAAGTCAAGTCAAAATCTACTTTAACAAGTCAAGTCAAGTCACCTTTATTTATATAGCGCTTTTAACAATACAAATTGGGTTTAAAAACACAACCTCGGAATAAGAAAGAAAAAGACTAATATTAGCGTAGATGTCAATCTTCTTACGATGTAACAAATATATCGTGTTTTATGGGAAGTGTTCCCGGTTCTGGTTGACCTAATTAATGCAGCCTAACAATCCTTTAACGGATTTGAATATTAGAAGCGTATTAGTGTGTTAAGTGTACGCCAGGTTAAAGAGATGGGTCTTTAATCTAGATTTAAACTGACAGAGTGTGTCTGCCTCCCGAACAGTGTTAGGTAGATTTTTCCAGAGTTTGGGCGCTAAATAGAAAAAGGATCTACTTTACTTTACTTTACTTTATTGTTTATTTTTACAGGGACAATGCACAATTAAAAGTAATTGCGCCAGAGTTAGCTAATAGCTAATTTACATCTGCTGTCCCTGGGCAGGCAAAAACATAAAACAACATACAATATTACATATACACCACATAAGACATAACAATACATATATCCAGAGATGTAAGATTAATACAAAAGAACATGGTACTTACAACACAGTCATTAGTGGTTGCAAATTTGTTCCAATAATAGCCAGTGCTTAAGATTAATTTTAAAAACTGCGTATCTATCAATGCTTCTGATGTTTGTAGGCAAGGAATTCCATAACCTCACTACTCTAACCGAAAACGCTGTTTGACCAAAGACGGTTTTTCTATACTGTGGTACTAAATCTCCCCTAGCAGATGCTCTTGTCCTACCGGCACTGCCGTTATGGGCCAGGCATCCCCTAAGAGGAGGGGGAGCAAGATTATGGATAATTTTATACATCAGGCACACATCACTGTAAAATACAAAACTATCAAAATTTAAAAGATTAAACTTTTTCAAAATGGTACAATAATGATAATCCCTTGGTTTTTTGTCTAACACTTTCAGAAATTGTTTATAAAGAGAATACACAGGCTTAAGTGTGGTCGCACCTGCCTGTGACCAAGTTGTTATACAATATGACAAATGAGGGAGAATCAAAGTATGTACAAAAAGTAGTGCAGCTGATTGAGACAGTTGGTGCCTTATATTTTTAAAATTATTTATATTAAATTTAACATTATTTATAACCCTTCTTACTTGTTTTTTAAAAGACAGGTGTTGGTCAATTATTATTCCTAAATATTTGACATGCGTCACACATTTGATTGCTTCACCATTGAATACGATGTCTGGATTCACCGAGTTGTGTTTTCGAGCAGTAAAATACATGCAAACTGTCTTGCTTACATTAAGAGACAAACAAGACTTATTTAACCAATTCAAGACTTCTGCCGCCAGCAGTTCATTTTTATATTCAAGGTATTATCAACTGGCCAGAGTTTTGAGATCATATTGGACGTGAAGGACTATAATGCGAAAAGAGCTCTCTAAAGTACTGATGACCTAAGCCATTCAGGGCTTTATAAGTAATTAGAGACTTCCTCTCTGTCTTTGCTGAGTATTATTTAGCGTATAGCATTCTCCAAATGTTAGCTACAACCAAGCCTTTCCGTGTTTTGTTTTCTAGTTTTAGTTAGTCTAGTCTTTTTGTGTTGCCTTGCTGTCTGGTTCCTGACCTTCTGCTTGTTACCTGGATTTCTCTCTGCCTTGCCCTCTGGATATTGTTCACCGATCACAGACCACGCCTGTTTACCTGAGTACTCTTCTGCCTTGCCCTCTATATACCTGTTTGCCAGTTGTTCGACCCTGCCTGTGTTTTTGACCATGCCTCTTAATAAAAGTTTGCATGCGGATCCGCACGCCTCTCGTCTTGTCGGCCCCGTTACAGACCCCGGAGAGTCAGCGCCACCCGAGCGCCCCCGAGACTCGGTGCTTCCAGAGCACTCCCTGGGGTCCGCGCCTCCAGAACGCCCCCAAGCGTCCGCGCCTCCGGAGCATCCCCCGAGGTTGTGGATTTCCCCAAGAAATGTATTTGGTCCGCCGAGTCCCCGGATCTACCATGGCCGCCTGAATTCCCTGCCTCGGTCCTTGAGACCATATATGCTCTCTCTGTCTCTTGTGTCTCAGTTTCTCCTAGGTCCCAGTCTTCTGCCATGGGTCTCTGCCTGCCCTGGAGGGCGCCTGCTCCGTCAGCTCCGCACTGGTGGGCTTCTGCTCCGCCAAGGAGGTCTTCTGCCCCGTTTGCTCTGCCCTGGTGGGCTCCTGTCTCGTCTGTTCCGCCCTGGTGGGCTCCTGTCTCGTCTACTCCACCTTGGTGGGCTCCTGTCTCGTCTACTCTGCCCTGGTGGGCTCCTTTCTCGTCTGCTCAGCCCTGGGGGGCTCCAGTTCCGTATGTTCCGCCCTGGTGGGCTCCTGTCTCATCTGCTCCACCCTGGTGGGCTCCTGTCTCGTCTACTCTGCCCTGGTGGGCTCCTGTCTCGTCTGCTCCGCCTTGGTACTCTGCTCTGCTGGCTTTGCCTCGGTCCCTATCACTTCCACATGGACCTGGCCCTCCGTCCCTCCCCCAGTTCCACCTCCGCTTCACCGCCCTCCTGATTGTTGGTGTTTGGAACGTCTGGAAGCCGCTCCTGGGGGGGGGGGGCTCTGTCATGAATCCGGTTTGTGATCTTACGCCCACTCACCACCAGAGGTCACTCGCTCACTACATTGACTCTCACACCACACACACCGTTAAAATTACCCTGTACTACATTTCCATAATTCATTGCACTAAGTACACACAGCTGTCTCAATCACACGCTCACACCTGAGAATTATCATCACAATCACACACCCTACTTAAGCCTTGGACTTCCTCTCTGTCTTTGCTGAGTATTGTTTAGCGTATAGCATTCTCCAAATGTTAGCTACAACCAAGCCTTTCCGTGTTTTGTTTTCTAGTTTTAGTTTAGTCTAGTCTTTTTCTGTTGTTGCCTTGCTGTCTGGTTCCTGACCTTCTGCTTGTTACTTGGATTTCTCTCTGTCTTGCCCTCTGGATATTGTTTGCCGTTCACAGACCACGCCCGTTTACCTGAGTAATCTTCTGCCTTGCCCTCTATATACCTGTTTGCCAGTTGTTCGACCCTGCCTGTGTTTTTGACCATGCCTCTTAATAAAAGTTTGCATGCGGATCTGCACGCCTCTCGTCTTGTTGGCCCCGTTACAGACCCCGGAGAGTCAGCACCACCCGAGCGCCCCCGAGACTCGGTGCTTCCAGAGCACTCCCTGGGGTCCGCGCCTCCAGAACGCCCCCAAGCGTCCGCGCCCCCGGAGCATCCCCCGAGGTTGTGGATTTCCCCAAGAAATTTATTTGGTCCGCCGAGTCCCCGGATCTACCATGGCCGCCTGAATTCCCTGCCTCGGTCCTTGAGACCATATATGCTCTCTCTGTCTCTTGTGTCTCAGTTTCTCCTAGGTCCCAGTCTTCTGCCATGGGTCTCTGCCTGCCCTGGAGGGCGCCTGCTCCGTCAGCTCCGCACTGGTGGGCTTCTGCTCCGCCAAGGAGGTCTTCTGCCCCGTCTGCTCTGCCCTGGTGGGCTCCTGTCTCGTCTGTTCCGCCCTGGTGGGCTCCTGTCTCGTCTACTCCACCTTGGTGGGCTCCTGTCTTGTCTACTCCGCCCTGGTGGGCTCCTTTCTCGTCTGCTCAGCCCTGGGGGGCTCCAGTTCCGTATGTTCCGCCCTGGTGGGCTCCTGTCTCATCTGCTCCAACCTGGTGGGCTCCTGTCTCGTCTACTCTGCCCTGGTGGGCTCCTGTCTCGTCTGCTCCGCGTTGGTACTCTGCTCTGCTGGCTTTGCCTCGGTCCCTATCACTTCCACATGGACCTGGCCCTCCGTCCCTCCCCCAGTTCCACCTCCGCTTCACCGCCCTCCTGGATTGTTTGGTGTTTGGAATGTCTGGAAGCCGCTCCTTGGGGGGGGGGGGGGGGGGGGGCTCTGTCATGAATCCGGTTTGTGATCTTACACCCACTCACCACCAGAAGTCACTCACTCACTACATTGACTCTCACACCACACACACCGTTAAATATTACCCTGTACTACATTTCCCATAATTCATTGCACTAAGTACACACAGCTGTCTCAATCACACGCTCACACCTGAGAATTATCATCACAATCACACACCCTACTTAAGCCTTGGACTTCCTCTCTGTCTTTGCTGAGTATTGTTTAGCGTATAGCATTCTCCAAATGTTAGCTACAACCAAGCCTTTCCCTCTATATACCCTCTATATATCTTCTGCCTTGCCCTCTATATACCTGTTTGCCAGTTGTTCGACCCTGCCTGTGTTTTTTGACCATGCCCTCTTAATAAAAGCTTGCACGCGGATCCGTACGCCTCTCGTCTTGTCGGCCCCGTTACAGGAGTATTGATAAGCTCTGACGTTAAAGGTTCTGCTATCGTTACTGGAGAAATTAAGAAAACACTCATACATTTCATATTGCTATATATACACATTATCTTGCAAATTCTATTGCACCAGAGTTGCCAGCTGTTTTTATGTGCAATAATATTCAAACATTTGTCTATGATGCATTTTGCTATTCACAATTTAGAAGTGAGTTCACGCTCACGTGGAGGAGTTTCAGCATGCGCAACATGAAATCCCTTTTTAATCACGATAGAAGAGTGAACTGACCATTGAAACATATGCTTACACTTTAAGCCCGTGGCTGTTATATTAAACTATGTTTATTTAATGTTTATTTTTTGGCTTCTAAGGATTATAGCCGAGTTTCTTCTAGCACAACTTCCTTCCCTTCACAGCGGTGCACATTAGTTCCTCTCTGACCAAAACTTTAAGCCATCTTTAAAGTTGCTTAATTGTTGGACATGTTTGATAATAAAACGTTGAAAATACAATCTGCACAAGAGACACTGTTCCCCAGGCTGAAACGTGTGTGCGTTTCTGCACGGCGTGCTCTAAAACTGACAAGCAAAGTACACATTGAGTTTCGGGCGCGTCCAAACGATCAAATACACGCAAAATATGTAAAAACTTAAACACAGTTCATGTCTTAAAGTGAACGAGAACAGTTGGGAGAAAATCCTATGTGTGTCAATATTTTGTCTTAAAGTGATCACCCACAGCTCTTAATCTGAATAAAATTATAGCTTTAATAAGCATTAATCTATCAATAAATACAGTGAAAACTATGCAGTGTTCATTTACTTTTGATCACTTTTAGATTTCTTTTGTAGCTATTACTTACCTGAACATTAATGTTAGTAGACCTTCATGGAAAAATAAAAGCACTGTTTTTTTATTTCATTTGTTTTATGGTATGACAAATGTTATATTTGTCAATTTGTTTAATTTTTAATTTATTCATGTTCTTACTGTATCTTATTATATACATAAAACACAAAAAAATGCCTGCACACTGGTGCATTTAAAAATTGATGTTTTTATTTATTTATTTAATGAAATATTTATTTTACATTTCAGAATATAAAGCAATGTTAATTCAGCACCTAATCTGTCATATATATATAACAAAAAGTACTGATAAGCATACCGTTAAAGTACCGGATCGATAAGCGGTATCGATAAAGAGTAGTAATACCGTTAAAACCTTAACGATACCAATCCCTAGTTCTAGGTTATTACTTTTATGGCTTTTTAGGTCCGATAATTAACACCTGTTTTTTTTTCAGAATTTAGTAGGAAGAAATTATTTGTCATCCAGTTCTTTATATCAACTATGCATTCCATAAGTTTTCAATTTGATGTGTTTCCTTGACCTTGAGGCGCCGTGAATAAATATAGAGCTGAGTATCATCATTATAACAGTGAAAGCTAACCCCATGTTTCCTGTTGATATTCCCTAAGGGTAACAATGTAAAGCCTAAAAAGTAACAGCCCTATTACTGAGCCTTGAGGTACTCCATACTGCACTTGTGATCGATATGATACCTCTTCATTCACTTCTACGAATTGATGGCGGTAAGATAAGTACGATTTGAAACATGCTAATGCACTTCCACTAATGCCAACAAAGTTTTCAAGTCTATTCAAAGTGATGTTGTGTGATCGATAGTGTTGAATGCAGCCCTAAGATCCAGGAGCACTAATAGAGAGATACAGCCATGATCAGATGATAAGAGTAGGTCATTTGTCACTCTAATGACAAAATTAGACTTCACAAGTCATTAGTAAATGTTTGTGGGTAGTTAATAATGAGTTAGATATATTGGGCCCTCTCAAGTAAAGTCATGTCAAATTCAACTTTAGCAAGCCATTAGTTAATGTTAGTTTGTGGGTAGTTAATAATGAGTTAGTTGTGTTGCGCTCTCTCAAGTAAAGTCATGTCAAATTCAACTTTAGCAAGCCATTAGTTAATGTTAGTCTATGGGTAGTTAATAATGAGTTGACACATTAACAAATTATTTGTTAAAGACACATTAACAAATCATCAAATTAAATACCATTAAACATGCTGTAAAAGTGTCCTCCTTATTCCTTTACACCACCAATACAACAAAAATTGATTTTTAGTCATTTTATTATTCATTTACACAATTTCAAATATATGGACTCAAAAGAAAGTCCAATCATAGTGTTACCTCTAAAGACACACAGAAGGTCATATTTCACACATCCAGAAGCTCAAAACAATGCTGTTAATCTTGACATGACTTTACTTGAAGGGGCCCAATAATAATGAATTCACTGTTAACTACTTACTGAACTTCATGATTTCTGTTATACTTTCTATCAAACACACATGTACTAACACTGAGTATTCAGCCCGGTTAATAGATGCCGTGTGGATTTTCAAGAAGACAGAGAGCAGAGGTACAGGATCATCATGGCTGTGTCTGGATTGAGAGTGAACTCTTTCCAGTTTGAGCATTTCTTTATGAATTGTTCTACAAATGTCCCTTGTGGGTTTTGGGTTTTTACTTTTTTAAATGGTGTGTTTTACCAACATAACCAAGAACACAAGGACAGCAAATTAGATATACAAGTTCCATAGATGCACAATAAAAGAGTTGATTGTTTATTATTATTATTGTGTTTAATTTGTTTTTGTTTTCTCGGATAGGAACAAAAGTATTATTATTTAACATTATTATTACACTTTGCCCAAAAACAGAGGTGTGGATATTCCAGAATGAGTTTGGCTTATGTTCTTGTGAGCATATGATTAGGCCTGTTTTCTATGTTCTTTCAAAGAGTCTAGGTTTGTTGATACTCACAGCAAAGGGAAAAACTGTGTTATGTTGTAAGAAGAAAAAAAAAACTTCTTAAGTATTTCCAACATTGCAAAATGCTATTTTACACCAATTCCAGATTGGGCTATTGCCTGAGATTGACTGTCATAGTGGTTTAATTTCAGTCACAAACTTTACCAAAATGTAAGGTATATCCTTTTAAGGATGATATCTACATACGTTTTATTATACATAAGGCCCCCAGTGTTGGGGAAATCAGGACCTTTGAATGCTGGTATTTAAATTAACTAGTAACATGATACAAGCTCTGAAACTTTACAGCTGATGATTTTTTGTAAGTAAAAAAAAAAATGTTTTGATTGTGTCAACTCGAAAATGGGTAAACGCAGCAGGAGTAATGGGGTAACAAAGAAGAATTTCAACCATCACTGTCAAATGAAAAAAGGCTGATTACTGGGGTCTGTACATGGCTGCAAATACCTCCTCTTTTCCCTTTTCATTCTCTCTTCAAGATGATATATGCCTCTTTTTAAGAACTCTTTCACTCTCATGTCATTTTCTCTCTCAAGCTGTCTTTCTCTCTAACTCTAAGGTCGTGTAGCTATATTTGCTGTGGGTTAAATCTGGGGGAATAGTATGAAAGCATTAGAACTCTCATGATAAATCACTCTGGTTCCACACCACGGGGCCTGGACATATAGCTCTCTCATTCTCTTTATCTCAGTATCTTTTTCCTCTAATCCCTCTCTTCCAGCTTCTGCCCTCCCAGGAAAGAAGCAGAACCCCAGGCATCATTTGAGGGAATTGAAAATCCAAGCAAACAATGGCAATAATGGTGATAACAAAAACAAACTGTGGTTTTACAAAAATAACATGCATTCCTCTATACAGCTTTATGGGGAAAACAATAGATTGGCCCTTTGTCGAAGTAAACACTGTGAACAGTTCAGTAAATTAGCCTCTATATCATTATTATTACAAAAGAGCTGAGTGTAAAAGGGTGTGGGGGGGGGGGGGGCTTATATGTCCCTTATTATTCTCATTTTGCAAAGTGGAGGCATTTGTTCAGCATTTTTGTAACTTGAAGTTAAGACCTTGTGTGTGTGTGTGTGTGTGTGTGTGAGAGAGAGAGAGAGAGACAGAGAGAGAGAGAGATGAGAAATAAAAACAGTTACAATGCCCCCAGGGTAGGTTTAAACCTCACACATGAATAATGAACATATTTACATTTATCAGACGCTTTTATCCAAAGCGACTTACAAGTGCATTCAGGCTATACATTTTATGTCAGTATGTGCATTCCCTTGGAATTGAACCCACAACCTTTTGCGCTGCTAACCCAATGCTCTACCACTGATCCACAGGAACACATATTCAGCAAAAGGAAACACAGATGTGCACACCAGCCTGTATATATACAGTATACCTCCATTTTAAGGGGCTCAAAAGTGTTTGGACAGTTGACCAAGAAGAGGTTAATTGACCAGGTGATTTCCATTCCCTTGTTACTTAAAGACTAATAAATCAGATAAAAGATCTTGAGTTAATATGAGGTATCAAATTGGCATTTGGAAGCTGTTTGACTAGTGCTACCAATATGAAGTCCGAGGAGATCTCTAAACGAAAGGGATGGAGGCCATCATTAAGCTAAAAAAAAAAAAAAACAGAAATCTATAATAGCAAAAACCAGATCAACGTTTAGCTACATTCTTAAGAAAGTGAGCTCAACAACATCAAAAGGCCTGTGCCCAGTTGCATAAAGCACCTTAAGTGTAATTTTTCATTAAGATCACCCTTAAGCTTCCCTTACAATTAAGGGTGTTGCATAAAATACACACTTAAGGGTTTCTTAAGGTGAAACGTCATAAACCCTTATAATTTATAAAGTATCCCTTAAAGCCCATTAAGTGTTGCATAAAGCCCCTTAACTGTCATTTTCCTAAGTATAACATAAGGTATGGAAAATGTCACCTTAAATGTAACACATGAGCAGATTCAATCCTAAAGTCTTCTTCAAGACACAATCGGCCGCTTTATACAGTGCCCTCCACTAATATTGGCACCCTTGGTAAATATGACCAAAGGCGGCTGTGAAAATATATCTGCATTGTTTATTTTTTTTATCTTTCATTCAAAAAATTCACAAAATTCCAACCTATCATTGAAGTAAAACAATTGAAAGTGGGGAGAAAAACTCATGATGAAATAAATGCTTTCACTATTTCATGTTGGCCACAATTATTGGCACCCAATTATTGCAACGTCCTTTTCCCAGGGTAACAGCTCTGAGTTTTCTCCTATAATGCCTGAAGAGTTTGGAGAACACCTGACAAGAGATCAGAGACCATTTTCTTCATACAGAATCTCTCCAGATCCTTTAGATTCACAGCTCCATGACGGTGCTTCTTCTCTTCAGTTCACCTCACTCATTTTCTGTAGGGTTCAGGTCAGAGGACAGAGACAGCAATGGTAAAAGATTAATTTTGTGCTCAGTGACCCATTTTTGTGTTTATTTTGATGTTTGTTTTGGATTGTTGTCCTGCTGGAAGATCAAAACATGGCCTATTATAAGATTTCTAACAGAGGCAGTCAGGTTTTGATTTTTTATCTGTTGGTATTTGATAGAATCCATGATGCCATGCATCTGAACAAGATGTCCAGGACCTCCAGCAGAAAAACAGGCCCACAACATTAAAGATCCAGCAGTATATTTAACCGTGGATAAATATACTTTATTTTCAGTTTCATCTGACAATAGAAGCCAGTGCCATTTGAAGTTCCAGTCGTGTCTGACAACTGAATTTGCTGGAGTTTGTTTTTGGATGAGTGAGGAGAATTTTTCTTGAAACCCTCCCGAACAACATGTGGTGATTTAGGCGATGTTTGATGTTTTTTTTTTTAGGTTTCTGACCCCAAGACTCAACTAATCTCTGCAATTCTGAAGCTGTGATCGTTGGAGAGTCTTTGGCTACTCAAACTCTCCTCCTCAGCATTCATTAGGACGATATAGACACACGTCCTCTTTCGGGCAGATTTTTAACATTTTTAGTTGATTGGAACCTCTTAATTATTACCCTGATGGTGTGAATGGAGATTTTCAATGTTTTAACTCTTTTCTTACAGCCACTTTCTATTTTGTGATGCTCAACAATCTTGTTCAAAAAATATATTTTTAGTTTTTTCTCATTGTGATGGATGATAAAGGGAATTTGACCTTTGTGTTCCTCATATTTATAATCCTGTGGAACAGAAAGTCATGGCTGGACAATTTCATGCTCCTAGTCACCCTAGTGTGCTAAAAAATGTAAATATGAATGGGAATATACTTCAGAGATATTTTACTCATAATAATTTCTAGGGGTGCCAATAATTGTGGCCAACATTCATTGGAGAAAAACATTTATTTCATCATGAGATTTTCTCCCCACTTTCAATTGTTTTACTTCAATGATAGGTTAGAATTTTGTGAATTTATTGATTATAGATTTATTGATTGTAGATTTATTTTCACAGCCGCCTTTGCTCATATTTATCAAGGGTGCCAATATTAGTGGAGGGCACTGTAACATATTTTAAGGCACCACAAGCCAGCGCCCAGGACGATGCGACACCCCTAGTGGAGTGAGCACACAGCCTGAACAGGCTTCATAGGCTGAAGTGATAGCATCCACTGGACCATCCTCTGCTTAGAGACAGCCTTCCCCTTCTGCTGTCCTCCGTAACAGACAAAGACCTGTCCTGAAGCTCTGAGTTCTATCCACGTACTGTCACAGTGCGCGTACAGGACAGAGAAAAGGTTCACTACCTGGTGCTTGCAGGTTCACTACCTGGTCCCTGAATGGAGTGGTAGGAACCTTGGGCACATAGCCGGACCGGGGTCTCAGTTTTGCACTGGAGTCAGCCGGCCCAAACTCAAGGCATGACTCGTCGACCGAAAATGTCTGCAGGTCCCCCACCCTCTTGATCGAGGCCAACGCAGTCAGGAGTAGGGTTTTCATAGAGAGAAACTTCAAGTCAACTGACTGCAAAGGCTCAAAGGGGGCAGTCTGTAGGGCTCATAGCACCAATACAAAATCTCAAGAGGGTAGGGAGGAAGGCCTAGGCAGATTTAACCTCCTGGCCCCCCTAAGAAACCTGATGACCAGATCGTGCTTCAAGGTTCAAGGTTTGTTTATTCGTCACATACTAAATTATACAGGGTATAATCAGAAGTGAAATGTAAATCAAGTCAGGTCCGCTCAGTGGACAGTAAAAAAAAAAAAAAAAAAAAAAAAAAAACAAACCTTAAGTAAAAGTAACACAACACAAGAGCATATATATATAAATATAGGTAATAAAAAAAGAAGAGAAATAAAGAGTAAAATAGAATAGAATAAAAAGTGCAAAACAAATAAGATGTGCAAAATAGTATACTGGGACCTAATAAATAGCAGAGGTGGAAAGTAACGAATTACATTTACTCACGTTACTGTAATTGAGTAGCTTTTTTGTGTACTTGTACTTTTTTAAGTAATTTTTTTAATCTGTAATTTTACTTTTACTTAAGTATATTTTGTGTGAAGTATTGTACTTTGCTACATTTTAAAACACATTAATTACTGAGTAAAAAAAATCGCTCCGTGGAAACAACTGCCGTAAATAATGGGCAGAAGAAGAAACTGGCGCTAAAATCACAAGAAAGATGCAGACGTACTAGACAGGCGTTAATGGTGCAGACCCAGCTGAAAACCAGACCCCGTCGTACTCTGCTGAAGTTGAACTCAAATGAATGAAGTGAACCCCTGGCCATATATTCATGCTCTATTATGCAGTGTAAGCTGTGTTTGCCTCGGGAGACCGAACTAGCAGCTTATAACATCTCGACATCGCCCTTCGCAAGCATGTAGAGGTAACGTAAGGTAAATACTTGCATCGTTGCATTGGTGGTTAAAATGAAGCTTTAACAGTTTAACAAAAGGGTTTGCACAAATGAGCCAAAAAGACAGTGGTACAGGGTGTGCAATATCGTCTGCGATAATATAGTAATTGTTGTTTTAACGATGTGAGATTTGACATCAGTATTTTGCCAAAAACCAAACAAAACGCTTTAAACAGTGTGCCATGAAATCTAGTAACGTTATGTTAGATTAGACTAATCCGCATGCATTTGGAGTGCTTTCTTTCACTGCGTGATTCAGTCTGTTAAAATGCGTTTAGAATGATCACAAAATTGAAGATATAGAAGCAGAAAATTTATATATTTATATAATTTAATATAGTAAGTCAACATCACATGAAGAATGCCGTTTTTCTCAAAAAATCACCATGATTACATAGGCCTGTAGTTTTTCTTTTTACAACAGTTCAAAAAACAAGAAGTTAATTAAGAGACTTACGTTTTAGACACCATATTGCCTGTTTTTGCTCTATTTCGACAACAAAAATAACTTCAAACACAGCCACCATACACAGTTTTGCGTCTCTGACTCTGAGCAATGACGGTGTTTCATTCCTTGAATTAACCGTTTAAATGATTCTGTTCAATCGCAATGATTCACTTATCAGTGACTTGCTGACACATACTGGTGGTTCTAATTTAACATTTAAAGTATATTTTATTTATTTATTTTTTAATTTAAAATGATTATTTAACATTTGTGACCCTGGCATGGAGCACAAAACCAGTCTTAAGTCGCTGGGGTATATTTGTAGCAATAGCCAACAATACATTGTATGGGTTAAAATTATACATTTATCTTTTATGCCAAAAATCATTAGCATATTAAGTAAAGATCATGTTCCATTAATATATTTTGTGAATTTCTTCTGTAAATATATCAAAACTAAGAGCTTAATTTGAACAACTTTAAAGGAGATTTTCTCAATATTTAGATTTTTTTGCACCCTCAGATTCCAGATTTTCAAATATTGTCCTACCCTAACAAACCATACATCAATGGAAAATTATCTATTCAGCTTTCAGATGATGTATAAATCGCAATTTATGAAAATGGACCCTTATGGTTTTGTGGTTCAGGGTCACATTTTATGTCTTATTTATCAAAACATTATTTCTGCATTTGTAACTGCAGGCTAAATGCATTCAATGTCAGTGTAAATACATCTAAATGCCACTTCAGATGAAGCTTCTGCATTTCCTCTGCATTGCAAAGATGAATTTTGTTGATACTGATTTAATTTGCCTGGTAACAACCCAAATGTCTTATTATTCTAATTAACCGATTCCTTTAATTAAAACACCTAGTTTGAGATTTATAGGCCCATATCCCAGGTGTGTCAAACTCAGTTCCTGGAGGGCCGCAGTTCCAACCCTGCTCCAACACACACACCATGTAGTTTTCAAATAAGCCTAAATGATTAGTTTAGCTGGATCAAATGTGTTTAATTAGGGTAATATCTACACTGTGTAGGGCTGTGGCCCTCCAGGTACTGAGTTTGACATCTTTGGTCTATCCCATTTTTCCTCCCTCCCATTGTTAAAATGTAACTAAGTAATTTTTACTCTGAGTACATTTTAAATGATCTACTTTTTACTTTTACTTGAGTATATTTTTAGACTAGTACTTTTACTTGAACTTAAGTAAAATTTCAGTAATGTAATGGTACTTTTACTTGAGTAGAATATTTTTGTACTCTTTCCACCTCTGGCTTATTTAATGTAAACAGGATTAGATTACATATTTGTATGCAGAATTTATACTTAAAATCTGTACCAGCCACTGCTACTTTATTAGAGGAGTACCCTGCTGATGCAGGGACAGTAATTTAAAATCATACAAAATAATAATAATTAAAAAAATTATATTATTTATTAAATAAATAAATATTTATTCATGATAAAATAATTACTTTATAATTGTATTGGAGTCTTACACACATGCTATACAGTTAATATGAGCCATGCATTAATTTGAGTGGTGACAGCTATTATGGGAGTGGCTTGATGGAGCGTAGGAGATGATGGTGCCACACGCAGTGTCGGCTGCCCACTGCTCCAGGTGTGTGTGCATTTGGATAGGTTAAATGCAGAGAACATATTTCACTGCTGGTTATACTCTGTATAATTGTGTATGTGACAAATAAAGCTCATCTGAGCTTAATAATAATAATAATAATAAGAGATAACTTGATATTGTCCCTTAAGAAACTTTAATCAATGCTGTCATGTAACAAATCTGTTTCAAAGATACAATTAAATGAATTCCCAATTACAACATTAAAATACAATTTTAAAGCATGTACAAATAATATAAATCATGACACTGACTGTGATGTTACAGTTGGGATCACTAATAGTTAGGCCCCCAACATTTGCATATACCTGCCCATGTTCTAGGCCAGCCGCCAACTAAACCTGCACAGCCGAATCATCAGAATTTATGCAGGTATGGTGAAGAAAAAAAGCGAGGACAACAGCAGAAATGTCAGATCATGGAAATACATTTTATGTTTCAGGCTGTGCAGGGGATGTGAAGTGCTGGGATGGGTTGGTGTCTGTATTCAGAAAGGCACGAAAAGTGTTCTAATAAGTTAACGGGAGCCGCTAAAGGGACATGGTAGCTTCTTGCTATGGGTAGCCTGTTACATTACAGTACATAAGATGTGACTTACCACATAAACAAAGTAAAGAGAGATGACTGAGGAT
Organism: Schizopygopsis malacanthus; assembly: GCA_027474115.1. Lineage (NCBI taxonomy): Eukaryota > Metazoa > Chordata > Actinopteri > Cypriniformes > Cyprinidae > Schizopygopsis > Schizopygopsis malacanthus. Next base: position 12,826,476 of record CM049873.1, read on the forward strand.
GATGGAAGCATCTGATCTTGTGAAGTGTGTGGTAAGTACTGCCGCTCATTAGTATAAACAGAGTACGTGCGATCGCGAATCTCGAAAGTGAAAGTGAAAGCAGTTTCAATGCCCAGCATATTAATAGCGGCTCCCTGATGCCTGCATTTATTTACAGTATAATTTACCCAGATATAACTGTGCGAGAAAGTATTGACATATATATTTTCCCTGTGTTTCCTTCCTGCTGTGTGAGCTACTGAAATGAGCCGCAGAGCGGAGCTCAACATTGAGCCGCACTGTCAAACAGCCAAGCAGAGCAGAGCTCGACATTATTATTCATGACCCTTCCAAATGAGATAATAACAGACCATTTCATTCAAGGGAAAAAAATCCTAAGGTTGTAAATGGACATTTAAATCATTTCTGGAGATGTACATATCAGAGAACAATTACAAATATTGTATCAATGCATTCTATGGCACCTTTAAAGGGGTCATATGACGTTGCTAAATATTATTTAGTGTATTTGGTGTAATGCAATATGTTTATGCAGTTTAAGGTTCAAAAAACATTATTTTCCACATAGTGTACATTTGTGTTGCTCCTCTATGCCTGCCTTTCTGAAACGATTTTTACAAAGCTCATTGTTCTGAGAAGAGAGGCGTGCTCTGATTGGTGCATATCCAGTGCATTGTGATTGGCCGAAATCCTCAAATGTGAGCCGGAAATGGAACGAACCATACCATGTTGTGATGTCGTGTCCCGGCGCGACGAGACTAAAACAATATAACCTATTTATATTAGGCGTTTGTTGCATCCAGTGGGGACATAATTACTGATTATTATGACTTACTGTCTTTTTACGTGTTGCATTGCATTGCGCCACGTGAACATTACCATGTCTTTATTAGGGATCGTAGAAAGGACAAACAACAAGCACTACTCTACACTGCTCAAAGCTCACATTTGAATAGTCGGTGGCAAATTATTTAAATAAGAAAATGTACTTACAGGCTATGAGTCAGAAGCGCCAGACTATCCTTGCAAAGTTGGAATTTACCCACTTTATAGAAAAAGCCTTTGAGCAAGTCAGCATTGTAGGCTACTCTTCCAGGTTCAGGAAATAGGCCTCCGTAAAATGTGCTGCAGTTCTAGTTGTGTCCTCTTTTGGAAGCCCAAAGTACTTTCGCTTTTACAACGAAACACAGCGTCTCCACGACATGGTGCCGGAGGCAGCAACAATACTACAGCGAGAATAATAGTTCTGCCTTCTTTCATTGCTTATACTTTGAGCGGTCTTTGTCGAAGAGTTAAATTGATCAAAATATGATTTGTTTAAGTATAATCAAAGTGAATATAACCATTTATGTATCAAGATATTCTACTAATATAATATGGTACCTGCCTGTGTGTAGAGGCCTGCATGAATGGAACATGCAGAAATATGGTGAGGCTGCATGTCCTGTTTTGAAATCACACAAAATATATGAGGGGGCCCTTACTTTCACGGAAAACATAGAATTAAGGTCTCCTGTCTGCATTTTGGTAGCAGACTAGAAACACAGCCAAAAGAAGGTAAAATGCATATGTATGAAATGTATTGAACACGCCTAAAGGAAAAAACATTTAAAGAGGATAAAGAAAAATGAGATCTATCTGCAGAGTTTTCTCTGCCTTCTTTTCTAATGATAATACAATCGCTCTTATGGCATCAAAACCCCAATAATTCAAGAGTGATTCTTCATAGAAAAAGCCACCACGTGTTTTGCAAATCTTCCAACATCGTGATGTAGACATGTGGGGGCGTGCTTGAATGAGACATTTTAGGGGGGCATGGTCGAGTCTTACATTTTATAAAGAATATCTCTTTGGTTTTGAGACTTTAGTCTTTGCAACTTCAGGGATCTTATCCCTGCACAAACAGCTTGTAACACTCCAAAGAGAAAGGAAAACTTGAAATCTCATCATATGACCCCTTTAATTATATGATGTCATTACATTGCTGATCGGGGTTTCGAGTATCAATGCATCTGCCCTTTTCGAGGAAAACGTGAATGCGCAGTAATCTTAGACAACTTAATCCAGATATTTTTAGCAAATCCACAAATTCATTTGAAGAACAAAATTAGCCAGGAATCAGTTATCATGATTAGAAGATCTGGCATCTTTCAAATAATCTCAGATGTATTAAGCAAGGTATGAAGAACGGGCCCCAGGACATATTTAAGCTCTATTATGTAGTGTAAGCTATGTTTGCCTAGGGAGACCAAACTAGCAGCTTGTAAAATCTCGACATCAAACCTTCGCAAGCATGTAGGTAAGGTAACTTGCATTGTTCCATAGGTGGTTAAAATTAAGTTGAAAATTTAAGAAGAGGTTTTGCACAAATTAGCCAAAAAAACAGTGGTGTGTGATATATGTCATCTGTTTCATCAAAACACTCCTACAGTGTGCCGTAAAGTCTAGTGAATTAGACTATGCATGATTCAGTCTGTTGAAATGCATTTAGAATGATCACAAAATTGAAGCTATAGGGACATAAAATGTATACATTTATATAATTTCATATAGTTCATATCACACAAAGAGTGCAATTTTTTCTCCAAAAATCAGCAAGACTACATATAGATTTTTATTTTTTACAACAGTTTAATAAACAACAAGTTAATTAAGACTAAGAGACTTTTAGACACAATATTGCCAGTTTTTTGCAATATGGTGCAACATAAATAATTTCAAACAGCCACCACCCTGTCTCTGAGCAACATTTTGTTCCTGAATGAATCAATGGTTTACATTTTTCAGTTCAATCACAATCGCTTATTAAGAGTGACCTGATGCCCCCTACTGGTGGTTTTATTTTCACATTTAAAGTATTTTATATATATATTATTATATATAATTTAAAATATGAGTATTCAACGTTTTTTGTCTTATATATCAAAACATTATTTCTGAATTTGTAACTGCAGGTTAAATGTATTCATGTCTTGCATTAAACAGTTACATCAAAATGCCACTTCTGATGAAAGTTCTGTGTTTTCTCTTCATTACAAATATTAATTTAGTTGATACTGATTTAATTTGCTTAGTAAGTAATTTGCTTAATCTGCGGTGCCCGTGGAGCAGTTGGGGGTTTGGTGTCTTGCTCAAGGGTCTCAGGAATTGTCCACGACTAAGGTGAGACCCTTGAGCAAGGCACCAAACCCCCAATTGCTCCCCGCGCCGCAGAGTCGGCTGCCCACTGCTCCAAGTGTGTGTGCACTTGGATGAGTTAAATGCAGAGAACACATTTCACTGCTGGTTATAATCTGTATAATTGTGTATGTGACAAATAAAGCTCATCTGAGCTTAATAATTCTTCTTCTAAGAATAAGAAAGACTAAATATAAGAATTTGACTTAAAGGATGATGAACACTTTTAGAAAAAAAAATGGGTTTATAAAAAGGTAAAAATGCACATAAAAGGTAACTATTAATTTAAACATTAATTTATATCACTGCTGTGAACTGACCACACCGAATATAAAAAATATCAAAAACATTAAGAGTCAGTTGTTCACGGCAATCCTTCAGATACCAGCATAATAACACGCTCAGCAAAATATTGTCCAATTATCGTTATCGATAAAATCCCAGAAAATATCAAGATATCTTGTTTTGTCAATATTGCACACCCCTAGAAGGACTTATGATATTGGTTGAGTCAGAAATGAATGGGGGGCTTAGGGCAAAAATGTTGCCCACATTTATGATAGGTGCAAAAAGTGTCCCTGCACAATTAAGCAAGAACTATTAAGGCGGTCACGATTTAAGTGTAATGTGAAATAACGTAAAGTAATACTCATGTTGCATTAGATGTCTTTATACTTGCGTTTTGCAGTGTTGAGCATGATAACCATTCACTCGCCTTTCTGTTGAGTTTATGAATGCAATGTCCAATCAGAGACGTTTTGATTCATCACCATGGAGAATGCCAGAGTTGTTCAAGTATACGCGCTCATAAACAAAAAAAGTGCAAAATAAATGTTAGAGATTGATTTGCTTCAGTGATTATGGGATTTTTTGCATATGCATAAAAGTGCATAGCTCATATTAGACTGAAGTCATGGATTGCATTAGTGTCCATTGCTTTCTTTCTTTTTATAATAATATTAATTTAGCTTTTCATGCTACTGAAATAACCAATGTGAAGTCTTGATTTTCTAATCCTTCAAAAGCAATTAAAAATGTCATAAACAGTTCTCAGTTTGTTTTTGTCGGTAGCCAGAATATAACTTGCTTTTTCTGCCTACTTGGTGGGATGGTATGCATTTTAATTGCATACCTCCCTAAATGTTTTAAATGTCCTGTGTCGACAGGTTTTTTAGTTATTGTAGTTTAACTTGTAAAGGTGTTCCTTTAATTAAAAGCTAGTTTAAGATGTACAGGCCTATCCCATGTTTTGCCCCTCTCCCGCTGTTAAAATTTAACTAAGTAACTTTTACTTTGAGTACATTTTAAATTAGCTACTTTTTACTTTTCAGTAGTACATTTTCAGGCTGGTACTTTGACTTGTACTTAAGTAAAATTGCATTAATGTAATGGTACTTTTACTTGAGTAGAATATTTTAGTACTCTTTCCACTTGGTGGCCATCTTGTGAAAATGCTGTAATAGCTGCAAGCCCAGAGTACTCCCCAAAAGCAATTGAGCGTAGGATAGCCGCCAGACTAAGATCCCCCCCAAATACGCACTTGAGATCTGGCGGGAGCTAGTTCCGAGAAGTGGCCTGTATGGCAGGCTGGGGGAGCCTACGTGCTCTGAGGGAGCGGTTTAGCTTGCATGGGTAGGTACCACAGACCACTGGTGTGAACTGTGTGGTTTAGGGCGACCGGTTAGGGTACGGCTCGAACCGAGGCTCAACGGTGGCTCATCGTGTATGGCAAGGTGAGCCCTGCCCGCCGATGGAGGACCAGCGTGGTTAAGGCCCTGACCAGGAGGACCCAAGTTGCCTGCAGTGGGATAGTACATGGAGTCGGCATACGGGCCCTACTGACCATCAGCCCCTGCTAATCAGAGGACAGAGGGTGGTATCTGACCGAGTGGGCCCATGATGCCTCCGACTAGAGCACAATACTCCATCGTCGGATGGGTTGTTCCTATCGGCTTGGCAGTTAAAAAGTGTTTGGGACGTCCGACAAGGAGGCTCTCGCGACATCCAACTGGAGATTAAGACTCACGGCATCGAATGGATGAGGCTCACTTGCGGGCGGCAAGCTTGGGAGCCCACTGGGAGCCTATCGTCGATGCCTGAAACGAGATCAAGACTACGATGTCAGACAGATAGCCTCGCCGGCAGGTAGGGAGAAGAGAAAACCCAGAACTGGGAGGGCTCTCGCAGCATCCGATGTGAGATTGAGACTCAGGACATCGAAAAGGTAAGCCTCGCCAGACGGGGGGAAAAGGTTTGAGGATAGAAGAGAAAGTTGGACAGTGTTCGGCAGGCAGATGAGAACCGTAGCGATGGACAGCTAGGCCTTGTTGTCCATCGGACAGAAAATTAGGTGGGTGGCCAAGACCGACGCACTACGGGAGGCCAATACTCACTGAGTCGAATGGGTCAGTCTCGCCGACCGTACGATGAAGTAGTAAGTTGTCTGGCTGTGAGGCTCTTGCCGACGCCCGACGGGGGCACAATGCCCACTGTGTCGGATGGGTAAGCGTCGCCAGCATGGGACTTGAAGAGGCAAGGTTGTCTGGCCGGGAGCACCTCGCCGGGATCCGACGGGAGATCAAGACTCACTGTGTCAGACAGGTAAAGACGGAAAGGTAAAGTTAGGTGGCCGGGAGGTACTCGCCGTCATCTGACTGGAGATGGAAGCTCGCAGCCTGGATGGGTAAGACTCTCCGGCCGCATACCCTTATGGCCGTTGTCTGGCTGGGAGGCTCTGGCCAGAGTTAGACAAGGTGTGATGATTCACGGTGTCAGACAGGAGAGCCTCGCCAAGCACGCATCCAAAATCTTGGTGCTGCTTACGTCCGAAGGTTAAGCATACAACTAAATGGAATTACCTAGCGTCTCCCAAATAAGTGCCATGAATCTGGATGGAAAGGCATGGCTTGGAATCTGAGGTGATGTCAACTTTTGCCAGCCAGGTGCTAAGACTCATGATTTATCATGGATTGCATGATCAATGTCCTACTATTGGGAAAGAATTCGTCGGAGGGAATCGAGGTGTTTATGCTTGAAACGGGATGTGGAGCTGAAAATCGATTAGAAGGGTGTTTCTTACCCCAGAATTTCCTAGCAGCCACTCCGATAGGCTAGTTCTGAAACGGCGGTCAATGAAAGATCTGGTCATGAACCCTCGTTTAATTTTCGCGGCCTATAGGGGAAAGCTGAACAGATTTTTTTAGGAAACGGCTGAACGTGATGGAGAATTTGGTAAATGGCAACTTTGATGTCTATATTCAATGAATTACAAAAGTTGCAAAATTTCTGTCATGAAGAAATTACCACATGTTAAAGATAAAGTGGACAGTTTAATTAGGGCGATACATCGTGATTCTCTTTCAAACGATTCTGGATCGATTGTGAGAATTCTGGGTTTTTAACCAGATGTGCGATGACGCCGAGTTTGCTTTAGAAACACCCGTATGCTCCTTGCTTCCAATTCCTCACATACATGCACCACTTGAACCTTCCGTAAAATAATCTTTTATAAGGTTCGGAAAGGTTGGAGCAAGTTACAAGGACATTCACTGGCTTCATTGCGCAGAGACGCGCGCTTGTTTGATGTTACACTTGAAAGTGTGCAATCTCGCCAGTCTGTATTTTCCTTACAAATGCTCTGCGAAATCATAAGTATGTGGTTTGTAATGCGGTGGATTTATATATTTAAGATATGAACCTCACTAACAGAAGTCTGCTTCTATTTAAAATGCTGATGCGCGCTTGTTGTGTAGACTGCACGACTCAGTGTAGTGGTTTAATGTACTTGCATCTCAAAATGGTTTTATGACGCAAAATTAAAAGTAAACACAGACAGTTATGTCTTAAGGGATTAAACGGATAGGACAAACCACATAACTTCTTATATTTCAACAGATCCGTGTGTGAATGCAGCTTAATAGATCTCCTGCTGTCTATGATGTCATAGTAAAAACGACAGTAAAGATGAAGAAAAATCACTCACGTTTCTTGAATGGAAAATGTTCAGATAATCTTAAATACTGAAAGCACTCTTGTTTGTTATATGTTTCTATGCTCCTCTTTATAATTTGTTACTTGCTTGTATGTTTTGAAGTTATGTTAGTTTAAAATTCATAACATACAACTATTTTCAACAGAATCATGTGTTACTTATTTTGGTACTTTATTCAAAACTATTATAATGGCCTACGGCCTGCAATACATCCGTTACCCAATTAGTCGTTGGTGACAGCCTTGGAAGAGGGGTCTATGTCTGCACCAGCCAGATCAGTGCACAGATGTTGTAAGCCACTAGCGGTGGCACTGAGGTAACAGCATTTGGTGGGAGGAGCAGTGGTGTTGCTGTAAAATAGAATATTGTGACGTTAAATGAATTAGAGAGCGGAGGCAGTCTCACACTGAACAACGGCCCCTGGGGCTTGAGGTGGGAAACTGATAGAAACGTAAGAGAAAAAGCAGTACAAGGAAAGAGATGTGTGGGTCTGTGTTATGAGCGGAGGCAGCATTGCACTTGCTTCGCCAGCTGTATCTGTAGGCCACAGGAAGCGAGTCTGGAGGAGCTATCGTAGTCTACTCTGCTAACGGAGGTAGCATCACGCTAGTGTCTGCTACAGGAGCTGGAGGCCACTGTAAAGGAAAAAGAGGTTATTCATAGCGGAAGGAAAAAGATTGAGATGTGTGGGCCTGTGTTGCAAGCGGAAGCAGCCTCAAGCTTGCTCCTGCTGCTGTAGCTGTAGGCCAAGGAAAATGGTTTGTGACATTTAACGGTACCAGTAGTGGTCAGTAACGAAGTAGCCTTACTTAAATACATTTTTAAAATATCTGTACTTTACTGGAGTCATTTTATTTAGTAGCTTTACTTTACTTCACTACATTCCAAAGTATAAGATTGTACTTTTTACTTCACTACATTTCATGAAACATACCGTTACTCCTTATAATATATTACGTGCTCCAAGAGGCAGGAGGGGTGTCTGATTCATGAACGACCTATGCCTATGTCTGCTAACACAATACTTTATTTTTCTATTGGTCTCTGGAATTGTCAGTCTGCTGTCAACAAAGCTGATTTAATTACTTCCATTACTAGTCATTCAAGGCTAAACCTCATGGCCCTGACAGAGACCTGGATCAAATCAGAGGACAATGCTACACCTGCAGCACTCTCCAATAATTTCTCCTTTTCCACTGGTTACTCCACTGCACACCTTGGGCCACTTCCTCCTCACTCTTAACCTCAACATGATTCCTGACACATCACATACCCCTCCACATGTCACTTTTCGACGTAACTTACACTCGCTCCCACCCTCCCGGCTATCTGCTATGGTTTCATCTTCGCTTCATCCCCTTAAACAGCTATCATATCTTGATGCTAACAGTGCTACTGACACTTTTTGTTCCACTCTGATGTCTTGTTTTGATACTTTCTGCCCCCTTATCTTCCAGGCCAGCACATACCACTCCTTCTGCCCCTTGGCTATCTGTCATTTTCGGTGAACATCGTTGTAAACTCAGGGCTGCAGAAAGGGTATGGCGCAAATCAGAAAATACTACTGACCTTAATTTTTATAGATCACTCCTCTCTGACTTCTCTGTTAATGACTCCACTGCTAAAAGAACATAGTATCATGACAAAAATAAAAATTCACCTAACTCTTGCACGCTCTTTAAAACATTTTCCTCCCTCCATTGTCCTCCTCCTCCACCTCCTTCATTAACTCTAACAGCTGATGACTTTGCCACATTCTTCATTAATAAAATTACAAACCTCACTGCACAATTTTCCACACCACAATCTGTCAAACACATCTTACCAGCAAACATAAACTTGTTCACATACTTCTCTTCACTCTCTGAGGCAGAAGTCTCTAAACTCATCCTTTTCTTGTGATCCTACTACTTGTTTGCTTGATCCTATTCCATCTCATCTCCTTCAAGCCATTTCTCCTGCAGTTGTTCCTGCACTCACATCGTTAACACATCACTTCACACTGGAATTTTTACCTCAGCATTTAAACAGGCTCGTATAACCCCACTTTTTAAGAAACCCACTCTTAACCCAACTCTTTTAGGGAACTATAGAACGGTTTCCCTTCTATTTTTCATTGCAAAAACACTTGAAAAAGTTGTGTTTAACCAAGTTACTGCGTTTCTTACACAGAACAACCTCCTGGACAGTAACCAATCTGGCTTCAGAAGTGGACATTCCACCGAAACTGCCTTGCTCTCAGTTGTTGAAGAGATAAGACTTGCAAAAATGGCTTCCAAATCTCTATTAATTACATTGCTGTATCTGTCTGCTGCTTTTGATACGGTCAACCACCAGATCCTCCTGTTAACCCTATTGAGAAAGGGCATCTTAGGAACCGCACTCCAGTGGTTTGACTCTTACCTCTCAGATAGGTCCTTCAAAGTATCTTGGAGAGGTGAGGTATCCAAGTTGCAACATCTAGCTACAGGGGTGCCACAGGGCTCAGTTCTTGGACCACTTTTCTTTTCCGTCTACATAGCTTCACTAGGTTCTGTCATTCAGAAACATGGCTTTTCATATCACTGCTATGCTGATGACACACAACTCTACCTCTCATTCCATCCTGATGATCTGACGATAGCTGCTCGTTTCTCAGCATGTCTAGCAGAGATTTCTTGCTGGATGAAGGACCATCACCTTCAACTCAACCTGGTTAAGATATAATTACTTGTGGTTTCAGCAAAGCCATCGTTTCATCACAATTTCACCTTCCAATTAGGCTCATCAACCATAACTCCTTCAAAAACAGCCAGAAACCTTGGAATTGTGATTGATGATAAGCTGAATTTCTTAGACCACATTACTAAAACTGCCCGGTCCAGTAGATTTGCATTATATAATATTAAGATGATCAGGTCCTTTCTCTCGGAACATGCAACACAACTCCTTGTTCAGGCTCTTGTTCTGTCCAAACTTGACTATTGCAATGCTCTCTTGGTAGGTCTTCCAGATAGTTCGATCAAACCTCTACAATTAATCCAAAATGCAGCTGCAAGATTAATCTTTAATGTGCCGAAAATAATGCACGTCACACCTCTGTTCATCAATTTGCACTGGCTACAAATAGCTGCTCGCATTACATTCAAGGCTGAAGGATTACAAATGTTATTCTATGTTTGATTTGAATTCACGTCCTGACTAAGAGGTGTCGGGCAAGGTCGGGTGCTTGAGATCGTTTCCTGACCATTTGGGCTTGGGACAGCTGTGCCTTTTGTAATGGTAAGATCAATGAGTCAGACTACTGAGAGATTTTACCTTTGATCTGCAAATGGCTTTGTCCTGGCTTTTATTTGATGTTTTGTCTCCAAAAGTCCCTCCTCCAATTCTGCCTATAAGAATACCCTGTAAAAATTACTTTAGATGAGATTTCGATGACTGCAGCCTACCATCACACTGGGGTTTTTCAATAAAGAATCCTACGATCGAATCCGAAGTCTCCTGGTCTTCTCTTCTGAGTTTTCTACACTTTAGAAGAACAGAGTTCACAACAAGGCATTAATGTTTGCATACAGAACCACCTCTGGCTCTGCATCCCTTTACCTAAATTCATTACTTCAGACGTATATGCCCTCTAGAAGCTTGTGTTCTGCAAGTGAACAACGCATTACTGTACCATCCCAAAGAGGCACAAAATCACTTTCACCGACTTTTTCATTAACTGTTCCCATCTGGTGGAATGACCTGCCTAATTCAATCCGAGCAGCTGAATCCCTACCCATCTTCAAGAAACGGCTAAAAACACATTTCTTCCATCTTTATTTGACCCTCTTACTCTAGCATGCTCTATTCTAATTTAATTTTATCTAATCTGTCTTTTCATTTAAAAAACACACACATATTTGACCATCTATCAATTGCATATTTATTCTCTAACTGCTAGCTTTTATTGTAAAACTAACACTAGATATCTTTTTATATTCTATATACTCGTTTTCTTAAAAAAACTAACAAAACCTTCCTAGGTGTACTGCGTTAGGCTAACCAGGACTTGTAATAGCACTTGCATGTTGTTACTCTATTGTTGGTTTTGATTGCTTCTATAATATCCTCATTTGTAAGTTGCTTTGGATAAAAGCATCTGCTAAATGACTAAATAAATAAAACTGATTATATTTAATCGCACCAAAGATTAATTCGAGAATTGGAATGATCCGATGGCAGCTGTTCTCGAGTCGACAATTCACTGATTCAAATGATCCGTTTAGAGCGAGTCTCCGGTGAACTAAAACACACAAGAAAGAACCGGGAGATCTTGTGAGCGTGTGCAAAACTGATGCTGTGTAGTAAGTTACTACTGTCGAATTTTGGATTAATTGTTGTAACTGAAAATCATATTTAGGTCAAGACTGTCAGTTGTTTGGGAACTAAATCTGTTGTGAAGGGTGATCTATTTAGCCCTTTGAAATGCATGTACAGATCAATGTCAGTGTATCTATTTTTTAGGAATGCTATGTGTAAATTAAATACTGGTAAGAGATACTGGTGAAAATACAGAAGTTTAAGTAAATCCAGTGTGTATTCTAGGCACTGTGTCATGGTTACATGGTGACATTAACATCCAATGTTTTCGCGACATCCTTTAACGACTTTTATCGACAAATGCCTGCCTTTAGAGATTTTACCTGAGAATGATTTGGCAACACTGGTAGTTGCACCACTAACGGAGGCCTCGCGTTAGCATCTGGAAATAGGATCTAGAGGCCCGACTGCATGCTCGTGCGCTGAGGATGATAAAAGGATGGAAGTGACGCTGGCGGAGGAGAGTGTTTGGCTGGTTGAGCAGAGAGCAGCGGCCTTGACGAAGCCTGGAGCTCAGCGGCCGTGTCTGGCGGAGATAGACCAATCCTGGGGCCGGCAGATTGACCGGAGATTACGAAAAGATCCCCAGCATGGGTCTCGTTGTTTGGACAGGAATGTTGAGTCTGGGATGTAATGGAAAAAGGTGCCACCAGATGCTGCTTAACCGTCAAATGAATGGAGGAATGTCATCTATATTTAAATCCGAGTGTCGATTACCTTGATTGTGTACCACTTGTGTTTGATTAGGCTAAGTATCTGACGTGCTCATCCTGAACTCTGTTAATAAAACATAATTTTAATCAAAACAAAAAGAGGAAGTGGTGTTTGATATCATATTTCGTCTTATTGTAAATGCAGTGAGGAAAATTGCAGTAGCCAAGGTGAGCTGACTGACCTTATCAAGTAGCCTATACGCTGCTCTTTGCAGAATTACCAGACTTGTGTCGTCCCATCCGTGGGAGTTCACACTCCTGAGTCGAACACGCAAAGTCTGAACTACCGAGGATGCAAGTCCGAAATTTACATATATATTGAGAAACGCACACAGACCTACGTCACCAGACTATTTGCCTAATCTTCTTGGTACTTTAGACTGTGATAGAAACGCAGACAGCAACAAGCCTGGCAGAAAAAAAAGTTCCTGGGACATATTGTTCTAGGTTATTTCGGTGGCTAAAGAATCGCGGCTAAAGGTAGACAGAGAAACAATGGGACATGAGGGTTTAAATACACAAAACTAAATAAGCTAACAAGGTAATGAGGGGAAGGGCTTATCAGTGGTCATGGAAACACACGGTAACTATAGCAACAGACAAGCAAGCTAGGGAGACAGGGCAAAAACAGAGACAATGAAATTAGAAGATAAGACAAAATCAAAACAAGAACAAATTCCAAAACAGACATTACACTTAAACATCTCTAAATAATATATATTTTTGTTATGCTTTCCCTTGATATCAGCAACTCACATGACTTATCTGTAGAGAGAAAGAAAGACAAGCATGTGAGACATAATTAAAAATTCAACAAATATCCAAATACTTTTAAAACCGAAACGTATGAAAAAAAAAAAAAAACGTTTTCTGTGTGCCTGTTTATGCTTTAGTGAAGGCAGCGCATTGATTTAGAGGTGATTAAACTGACTGGAACAACAAGTGCATTCAACTGTTTGAACGCACACCAACCAGTCATAATGTGTTCAGACAGACCACGCTGTTGACATTAACTACAGTAAAAGCTAAATGTATAACTTGAATTACATATACTGTATTAAAGGTAAATAAAATGTAAATGTCTGTGTGAATGACACACGATGACACCGCATGAAATTATCTGTTAAAGTAGTTGACTCTGAACTAAAATTTTAGTTCATAGGCCTCCCAAGTCAGAGTAACGTTAGTCTAAAATTTTCACTCATTTAAACAACATTTTGAGATTTTTAGACAAAGTCTACATTGAAAAAATCAGACTTCACGATGCCTATGATTACCAGTGTTGAGAAGGTTACTTTGAAAATGTAATAGGTTACAGATTACAAGTTAGCCTTCTTAAAATGTGTTCCCCTTCATGGGAACTCGAACTGCGTCCCCTAGGGCTCCCTGCTGAGCGTCTGAGTTCCTTCTCATTCTGAGGGATGAGTTCTCCGCTCTCCAGAGCTCGATATAGGTAGCATTATAGGCTCTCATTCTGAGGAATGAGTTCCCAACTAAGAACTGCAGTCAGGCTGGACCTATGATGATTTCAGGCAGGTTCTGTATTCTCGAACTGCCTTACTGATGGTCTGGACGTGAGTCCCCTCGGAGGTTTCTGCAGATCCTCCTGGATCTTCAGTCATTCTGGTCACCACTGCAAGGGTAGAGCCAGCATTGCTCCCCTCAACCAGAGGGTCATCTATGAGCTTGCCGCTCCCTTCTGAGCGTCTGAGTTCCCTCTCACTCCGAGGAATGAGTAGTTCTCCGCTTCAGGGCATAGAACGTTCTTCTAATAAGTGCACACGCAAGACTTTGGGCACTTTCTAAAATCCACTCAGTGGTAAGTCCGCACATCAAGGTTCTGCGTTCTTTCTAAAAATCCCGAAAGGGTAGGGTTACGCGCACAGCTTCGTGCCCTTTTTTGAGTTGGTTAAAGCCCCGGCTTGTGCCTTGGGCCCCGCTCCCCTGTCCCATATATGTTGGGTCCAAAAAAGAAAAAAAGGGAAAAGAAAGGGGTGTACGCTACCAAGAGGTCTGTTGAGACAGTTCCCTCGGTAAGCTTGAGAGCAAGTGGTAACCCCTGAGTGATCGGCCAGGACCTAGTGAGCCAGGTGCCTGGCCATATCCCCTTAAAGGAATCTTTTTCTGATTCCAAGACTTTGAGCTCTACCCTAGGCCCGGTAATCCCGGCACCTAGAACAGGTAAGTACTAGGGTATGCAGCTCAGGCCTTTGGCCGAAGGGGATAATATCACTGACAGCCATCAGCCGTCCCAGGGGCAACTCCCTTAGCCGGGTAGAGCTGGCTTAGTGCTCGCCTTTTTTGAGAAATTGGCTTGCATTCCCCTCAGCATGGTGAAGTGGGTATAACGTTCCCCGTAGCGACCCCTAGGGGACGCAGTTCGAGTTCCCATGAAGGGGAACGTCTCAGGTTACGTATGTAACCATGGTTCCCCGAGTGGGGAACGAGACACTGCGTCCCCTAGGATTCGAGCCATGCTTCGGACGCAAGCTTCAGATGAAGAAGCTGATGATGTATTCTCCCGGCGGCACTTATATTGTGGCACGCCGGTAGTGACGTGTTTGATAAAGAATTATCAAACAAGCATGTTATAAACTCCTGAAACATTGGTGTTTCATATTTTAGAGCACTCATAAAACTACAATTTATGAAAGAAGTCAGTTAAATCTGCATGTGGGAGTGTGTGAAAAAAAAATCTGATGTCACCCCCTTAAATCCTTAACATTTTCATAAGTAACTTTATAAAAATTGTGAATTACAATTGTTTTATCAGTAACTGTAAACGATTACAGTTACTTTTATTTTGTAATTAAATTACGTAATTCTGTCACATGAAACTAGTTACTCCCCAACACTGATGATTACAAATCGGCACTATCATCATCTGGTGAGAAAATTTAAAGTCTGCATCCAAGTTTAAAAACACACAATAAAGATGCTTAATAACGACTTTAAACAATAACGGTCAAAACAAAGTTCCACATGTCAGAAGCAATTGTTCAAAAATATGCCTCCGTGAACGTTTGCTGACTGTCACGGTCAGTCTCTTGGCTCACCACCAGAGGTAGCCAAAAACATACACACCACATGGACTTTATCTTGAACTCCATTTCCTATCATGCTCATTTATTTACACCCTCACCTGTTTTCAATAACATGGACACTATTTAAGCCATTCTGACCAGCATTCTGGGCTCAGTATTCTGTTACGTTGAAATTGAGACAGAAACTTTTGGATCCAAATGCAGTTTTAATATAAAGAGTAGTCAAACAGGCAGAGGTCATATGCCAGCAGAACAGTATACAAATGAGCTAGGCAAATGGAAAATCCAGGTAATAGGTAAAAAAAGGTCAGGGCATGAAGCAAACAATCAAAAATCAAGAACAGGACAAGGCAGACCAAGCAACCTAAAAACAGGGAAAACACTTAGTACTGTATGCAGATAGATCTAACAATACTGAGCCCAGAATGCTGGGTCAGAATGGCTTAAATAGTGTCCATGTTATTGAAAACAGGTGAGGGTGTAAATCAATGAACATGATGGGAAATGGAGTTCAAGATAAAGTCCATGTGGTGTGTATGTGTTGGCTACCTCTGGTGGTGAGCCAAGAGACAGACCGTGACACTGACAGTCATATTCTGCCACACTGCTGCTCCATTGTGTGTGCTTAGAGGGTATCCTTCCACCGGGAAGTTTGAATATTTACAATCTTCATAGCTATCATAAATGCTGATTATTTTAACAATGTATGATGATATGATATTATGATATGATATTAAAAGTAAAAAGACTTAAAACAATTATAAAATGACTGTAAAAGGTCATATGTTAAATAAAAATTCATATTTCTGATGTTTTGATAAATTATTTTAACAATATTTTTATGTAAAAAAAATACATATATTTTTCCTTTTACAGTGAATGTATTATCAGCAAATCAGTATTTTTGGTAGATTTAATAAATGTAATAGTCACGCTACTGTTACCTTCAAAATGCTTTTCGAGCCTTCAGTTAAGAAAATAATTATATTTTATCAAGCTAACAACAAATTAATATTACACCATACATTTACATAAATTTAATTACTAATCATTGATATCAATTTGATGTCAATATGACATCAATTGGACATTTAAAATATTAGGTTGATTTATACGGAAACTGAACGTCAAACAAATTGGCCTACATATATATTAAACCAATTTCAGTGTGGGATAACTTCCTATTTTTACCCAATTAACCACCAGAATAAATTGCCATCCATGATTAATTTAACCTTCTGATACCAGGAAATTTTTGTTTAGGAAAAATATTTCATGTCATTATATTGTTTAGAGCATTCAAAAAAATTTAAATAAAAATATATATTTAATTCATAATTTATCCTATGTCCTTGGTAGAGGACATCAGGATTATTTTATTTATATTTATATATATATATATATATTACCTTTTTTTTTTATCACCAATACATTTTAGTTTTCTGGATTTTTTTATTTTATCAAACCTTGCATAAAAATGATTCTCAACTATGTTATAACAGAATGATTTGATACACCATTTTTCTTTTTGCAAAATGTGTGTAAAATGGACATAAACGGTTTCTCATGATATACAATGTATCTATAAACTAACTCTAATTTTCATATTAATGTGTTTTTGGGGCAACATGAAATGACAAAAAAAGTGTAATAATGGGAATGATAATTGACAAGATTTTCATAATAATATTAATATTTCATAGGAATATTAAAATATAATTTATTTCCCTATTAATTGGTTGTGTCTCCAAAAATGCAGAATTAACATGCTTGTAGTCCCAGTGTCCTCATACTGTGTCTGAAACATCTACCATATGATGTGGACATAAAGACGTTCTACAACTGAATAAATTCACTTCTTGTCAAGAAAAAAGAGACAGATGCCTTGTCCAAATACCCGGTCTTTGCACTTGATAACTTGACTACGTATATGATGTATTTCTTGTATTTGGCCCAAGTGTTCAGGTGAGGATGAAGGCCACAAGTGAGTGTCGAACTTTTCTTTACCTAATGGTACACACTTATAGTGTTGTAAAGCACCATTAAAATGTGCAACACATTGTTTTTCTACCAAATTATATGTAATATCTAATTATTTTATTAATATTTAGCTTAATGTAATATATTAATAGCTTAATATATTAATATTTAAATTAATATAAAACTGACCGCCACAAATAGATTTTCCAAAAGGCTTTGACTTTGTTGAATAAACATGAGCACTGCATGTTTCAAAATCGAAACCGAGTGCAATGTTTTTATATCACTGTATTTCTGATGGAAAACAACTGTCTTCAGACAATTTTGGATGTCATTTACATTTATGTAAATAAATGCTTCTCTTCGCTCTTCACCTGTTTTTGTCTACTTTTCTACTTTTTGTTCGTCTACCTTTTTGTTTAGTTTTTTTGTGAACATCTTCACTTATCGTTCTCCGGACTGTCCTCTGTTGGATGTTAACCTGCTACATGCCTCACACTCCTGCGAGACTTCTCCCGGATTGATGGTTTGTTTTTATCGCTTGACAGTGTTGGTGAGTGAGTCTTCACTTTCTCACTGATTCATCGTGCCTGGTATTGTCTACCGTTTTGTCTTGGGTTTGGCTAATGTGGTGCTACGCGGCCACATTTCACGGTGCTTCACGAGCCCTCGGCCCGAATATAACTTTGTGGGTTTATTCTGGGCACTACTGGTGAGTGGGTGTAGAATACACAACACTGGCCCATGTTAGCCAGGCCAGACAGTTGCACACAGGGCGAGAAGGTAGAAACCCACTCACCAGTAGTGCCCAAAATTAACCCACAAAGTTAGATTCAGGCCGAGGGCTCGTAAAGCACTGTGAAATGTGGCCGCGTAGCACCACATTAGCCAAACCCAAGACAAACAGTAGACAATACCAGGCACGATGAATGTGACAGAACGTGTATCGTTGTGGTGAATGTGGTGCTTCGAGTCATGCATGAAAAAATCTTCTCAAATAAATCCGGTTTGGCTGTGTGACTGATGGCCTCTTGTGTTTTTCTGCTATCACTGCTGTTTTCCATTCAAATGGAATTTTGTTACACATCGGCGCAGCCGATTTGTCTTTTTTCTGTCTGGATCCTGTCACATATGGACTGTGTAAATAGAAATTAATTTATTCGTCGGCCCTGCTATATCCATCGTTCACCTAAACGACTCCTGAACATTAACTGCTCTTCACCTGCTTCAATTCTCTCTATCTGGTCTCATAGATTTAAGCACATGGAAGTGGGCCTTTACGCATATACATCGCAGCGTTTCTTTATCATCACTAAGGCAACTAGAAAGGACCAGATATGTCACTATGCTTAGCAAGAATGTGAAGCAATGTGGTAATTTTTCCCTACTAAATACTTGGTCTCTAACTGGGAAAGGAACGTTTATTCGGGACTTCATCTCTGACAATAACTGTGATATGCTGATGCTCACAGAAACCTGGCAAGCATCTAATGACTTTGTTGAACTTAATCTGCTCTCTCCTCCTGGTTTCAGTTCTCTGACTAAGCCCTGAATTTGAGGCAGGGGTGGGGGTCTGGCGGTGGTCTATCGCCAGAGTCTTCATATTGATATATCTCCTTTCCAATAGGTGACATCGTTTGAATATTTGGCATTTAAAATCACTAGTCACTCTTCACTGCTCATAATACTGGTGTATCGTCCTCCTAAAACGAACATGCAATTTATATCAGATTTGTGTGAATTGCTAACAATTGCTTCTGCCCAATCTACAGCTATGCTATTGCTAGGGGATTTCAATATTTATGTTGATACTGATGCTGTTCATGCTCTAGAGTTCATGTCTATCCTTGATTGTTTTAATCAGCAGCAACATATTGATTTTCCAACTCATGTACATGGCCATACACTGGACTTGGTTTGCTCCACAGGTATTGATATTATTGCCTCTAAAGGCTCTGACATAGGTATCTCTGATCATAAACTGATTTAATTTTCTTGCAATTTTTATATTCCAAATCCGGTTACTAAATCTTTGATAGTTTATAGGGGGCAGTCGTGGCTCTAATGGATAGAGCGTCAAACTTGTAACTCGAGGTTGTGGGTTCGAATCTCGGCTCTGGCAGGAATTGTCCACGACTGAGGTGAGACCCTTGAGCAAGGCACCGAACCCCCAACTGCTCCCCGGGCACCGCATTTGCCTGGCTGCCCTCTGCTCCAAGTGTGTGTGCACTTGGATGGGTTAAATGCAGAAAACACATTTCACTGCTGATTATACTCTGTGTATATGACAAATAAAGCTCATCTGAGCTTAATAATTATTAAATATGTATGGAAGTTGGTTGATCCTCTGTCATTCTCTTGAGGGCTCTGATCAAATGTGTGATGCTTTCCTGAACTTTTTTCAGAGTAAAGCATCTTATACCCGTCTACACCCTACCTCTGCCCACACTACTGAACTTCTCTCTTTATGCCATGCTCATAGTTTCCCTAATTTTAACTCTATTGCCCCCACAGCGGTTGATGAGTTAATCAGGCTGTCTAATTCCATTACCAGTCTTCTTGATCCTGCACCTACTTCTTTACTGAAGAATTGCTTGCCTGCTCTGTCATTACCCATCACTCATTTTTTTTATACGTCATTGGCATCCAGAACAGTACCATCTAAGCTTAAGATTGCTGTTGTCACTCCAGTTCTTAAAAAGCATGGTCTCAAACCATCTTCTTTAAGTAGCTATAGGCCTATTTCGAGCTTACATTTTCTCTCTGAGACATTAGAAAAAGTTTTTGCCTCCCTGTTACAGGCCTTCTTAGCTGCACACAACCTCTACGAGCCCTTCCAGTCTGGCTTTCGCCCATTACACAGTACGGAAACAGCTCTGGTTAAGGTTCTTAATTATCTTCTCTTAGCTTCTGATTCGGGTGCTCTTAGCACTCTCCTTCTGTTAGACCTCAGCTCAGCTTTTGACACTGTTTGTCATGATATATTCCTCTCACGGCTTTCAGCAATTGGAATTACTGGCACAGCCCTTGAATGGTTTTCCCTCCTGATTATGCCCTCCACTAAAGTTTGCAATTTTGGTGTTCTCATTGATTCCACTCTTTCATTCAACGACCACATTGGTAAAGTAATAAAGACAGCTTTTGCACTATGTGCAAAAAGCATTTGCATAAAAGAGACCTGCGATCATCCCCTGTGTGACCTCCGCTTTCGCTACATGATGAATTATCCCCAGTGCCTGGACATACTGTATTGAAGGGTCAGTGACGTTGCGATCCATCTGCAGTTTTATTCACACAATAGAAGCAGTCAGACAGGCAATGGTAGTACAGCAGTATCAGGGGCAACGTAGACAAGGCAGAGGCACAAACGGAGACAGAGCAATGGGTCGAGGCAGGCGGCAGACAGAGAGAATAATTAATAGGCAGGCTAGGTCAATAAGGCAGGCAGCAAACGGTCAGAGGGGAATAATCAGTCCAGGTAATACACAGGTAAACAAACAAGGGATAAACGCTCGGAAATGTTAGCAGTAGCAAAACAAGACTTCGCAACGAGGGAATGGAGAGCTCTGGTTAAATAGCCCAGCTAATAATCGGCACCTGTGCAGGTGATCAGTCTCAGGTACGGGGTCATGGGAAATGAAGTCCGAAAGGACTGGTTAGTAGTCCGGTGATGCCTCCCTCTGGTGGTGATCGGAGGGAGCCACAGAGGCTGGATTTGTGACACATACATTTTTCTCCCCAGGAAGTGATCCCCCAATCTAGAGTGGGGGGCACTAGCTGTGGGAAATCTTGTTGGAACAACAATAACAATGAAAACAACAATGACAACAATATGAATCATCTTCACACAGGGATCTCGTGGGAAAAGGCTGGTTTTAAGGGGGTAGTCGACGTGAGTTGTATGTAGGAGATTTTGGGTTGCAAAATGCTGTGATTATTTTGAGAGTTCGTTTTGAAAACAGTCGTGGATCAGAAATAGAAAATTGTGTCAGTTCTTTTACCCTGTCATATTAGGAGAGACAGTTTCTCAATTTTCCACAGAGCTAGCAAGCACATTCATTTGAAAGACTTTCATAACATCATAATTTGTTATACGATGAACAAGAAGCAATAATGTTCATACCTGGTGATTTGAAAACACAAGTCTGGAGTACTTTGATATGCTTGATAATTCTGTTTTGTCATTTTCATATAATTTTATGGTAGAAAAAAAATTATTTGCTCCTTCGCAAAATTCCACTGCAATTCAGTTTTGTAATACTTTAAACTGCCTTATTGTTATGTGTTGAGTGGTTTCTTCAATATACTATCAGGTATTATCATGAAAAACAGCATATTAACACTTGTTCACTTGTCAGGACATAAATTGAGTCTGCAGGTGTTTCACTCAGATTTCACCCCTGGTACTATTTAAGGCATGATAATTAGGTTTGTTAAATTCAGCTCTTTAAGCTTAGTCTGCCCCCTTTGGAATATAGCACTCACTGATCACAGACAAAAGCTTATGAGATACAGGTTGACTTTACGTAATGGACAGATATAAAATAATATTCCTGCCCCATGAGGTAATTTAAGGTTATGATTTATAGCTTCCTCACATCTGAAGGAGTTTTTGTTGCTGTGTAAAGGATTTGTTTTTGAAGTGTGATGGCTCTTAATGTTTGACAGGTTCTGTAGTTTAGCTACTGCTTTAAGCATCACAATTTCCTCAAACTCTGACCTTGACCAACAAAGCTTTCTTCTTGACTGTGTTTTTTATTACCAGTGTACTAAGCACACAGAATAATGCTAAACTTGTCTCAGAGGGGCTTGATTTACAAAACAAAAGCATACACTTTATCTGCTCATACCTAATAAGTTTTAAGATTGCTTTGTTCACACTCATTACTTGTTTATGTGTCAAAAAGAAAGACACAGATTAACACATGAATATAAAGCAAAACTATACTGTCAGTTTAATCTGCATGCAATTTTTTCCTCAGTCACACTTTATTTAAAGTTCAATTCTCACTATCAACAAACTATTAACTATGACCTTTGCCTCAGTAAACTCCTAATTTGCTGCTTATTTATAGTTAAAAAGGTAGTTGTTAAATTTAAGTATTGGGTCAAATTGGAGATGTAGAATATGGTCATACAGAATATCTGCTTTATAAGTACTTATGAACGGCTAATAATTTAATAATAGGCACGTTAATAAGCAACTAATTATTATTGAGAATTTGCCCCTATACTAAAGTGGTACCTGTTCCTCAAAGTAGTGTTGTTGTTTTAGTGATTGACCTCATTGACATGATAATTTTATGTCATCATTTGATGAAAAAGGTGATCTTGTTTGAGATGCCAATTTGTAATACCACATTTATATAAACTACACAAAAAAGGAGGCTGAATATCCAACATGCCCAGTTCCTTAGATTTCTCCCTCACTCAGCCTGGGGAAGCATGCACAAGTTCTCTGTCCCATCTCTCTCAACTTTTCCCCATTCTCCCTTGGCTCTTTATACGGTCCTCTCCACGCCAATTACTACAATCAGACACAGGTGTTCGTCATTTTGCAATTGACCTACCTACTACTTACACCACCTGTGCACATTAAACGACTTAACGTTGCCGCCTGTCCCAAATATCCTGCCATGAAATTACAATGAGCTGCCTGGAAAAGCATTTCCCGATGGCTTTTTGGTACCAACAACTGAGTTGTATATTGTCTTGATACAACCTTTCTTTTAAAATAGCAAAATAAGAACAAAAAGGTCGTCGAGCTGACTGGAGAAGTTGCTTGTCAATAGAGCAGACCTGATCAAATGCATTTTTCAGCATTTCATCCTGAGACTGCTCCAGGGGGAATTCATCATGCTCCGTGAGGGTTAGCCTCTCGACAGCATTCGGTTCCCCTGGCTCAGATCCGGTCAGTTTCAGTTCAACCTCTCCCGTCTGCGTGACTGCCTCCATTCCCTGCTTTTCCCTTTTCCAAGAGACACCCACACATAAATATTCCAATTAATGACTAAAGGCTGGCCAGTTGGTTCCCAAATTCAGTGGATGCCTGAGGTGCAGGTTAAATGCAACCTTCACATTATGCTTCTATCCTCCGAAATTGGATAGCTACGAACATTAAAGGATACTTCACCACATCACCGTGCACGCACTGATGGTGTTCCTGATGGAGTCCCGTAAACGAGTGGATGAGTGGATGTATTTCTAAATGTATTACCATCTATCAGTAATGGGCAATTTCCCATAATGGGCAATATTTTCCCCCTCAATTTATTTTATTTTATTTTAATTTAACCTTGTTTTGGATTCTTTTTTTCAGTAAAAATTTTTCAGTAAATTAAATTAGACTAATACAACGTTATTGTCAGTCCTGTGTCATGTGTGTCATGTGTTCCCACCTCTTGTGTCCTTATTTGGTTTGTTTCCTGTCCTTAATTTTGATTATGATTTCGTCCAGCTGTGTGTATTAATTATCCCTTGTATTTAAGACCTGTCTGTTCAGTTAGTTTTTACCTGATCTACTTGTTATTCCCGGTGTTCCTGTGTATCTACCCTGCCTTGTCTACATTAAAGACTGTTATTTTGAGTTATATCCTCGTCATCCTCGTATATCCTGGCAGTTATAGGCTATAACCGATTAAATTATATCAATATCAACCAAAGCCTTTCCATCTTTTCACCACAGAGGTGGCACATAAGCTGCACCTGAAATTGTCTTTAAATTTGACAATTGTATAATGTAACATTTTGAATACAGAAATATAAGATGAATGAAAAAAAGAAAAACTATTTAATACTGCAACCAGTGTGTAAGGGCGAATCCAAACGCTTACACAGGTTTAATAAAAAAAAGGCTAAACATAGGAAATACAGACTAAAGATCCAGGCAATTAGTCCAATAGAGAGGACAAAGATAAAATCCAAACAACTTTGTATAAAAAAAAAAACATTAGGCATATTTGATTATAATACTTGAATCCGGTGAGTGAGCTCGTGCAGAAAGAGACTCATAATTTGCCAGAAAATCCCTAATTTTAACACAAGGCATCCAGCTATCGATGTAGCTAAGCTTAATAAAAAAATGTGAAGACGACACAAGCATGATTCACTGGTATGTGTTTTTCAAGTCATCTCCAGGTAAAAAATTTAGTGTCTGGATGACGCAGTGATAAGTGACATAGAATTTATAACAGTAGCCATAGAAACTATAAAATATACAGTATTTTCTGCCATATTCTTTGATATAAATTTTAAATAAAATGTGTAGTATATACGTAAACAAATCATAAAATTGCCATTAGGAATATAGATAGTTTCAACGGTAACAACATAAACAAATATTACTGTGCATGTGTGCTTTTGTGGCACAAACTCAACTTCCAGTAGCCTTCCGCAAAAAAATCAATAACAACAGCAAAGTCCCTCTACAGTTGATTATTTCTGATAACAAGCTAAAAATGTTTGCTACGTAAATCAGATGGGCTTATTGAAAATGCTAATTCATTATCTGCCAGCAGGAGGTTCTTTTGGAGTGGCAAAGATAGAGGTGTCCCCAGTAATGACTGTACAAATGCTCACAAATACTGTTTTATCACTCATTACAGGCAAGATTAAATTAAAATGACATTGAACATTTTCTGAAGACAGTTGGCTTCCTTCAGAGATAAAGGGATATAAAATCACCCCCACCGTGTTTCGATTTTTAAACGTGCAGTGCTCATGTTTATTTGATGAAGTCAAAGCCTTTTGCTAAATCTATTTGTGGCAGTCAGTTTTAATATTGTGATAGGTCCCGCCACAAATAAATCGATGTACGGGAAACATTGCATTCCACAGCACAACAACCTGTCAGGGTTCTGTCACTTCGGTCAAGTGTTATTCATGGTTTTGTGACAGAGCCCTGATACTCCCGTCATGTCCGGGTTTTCATGTGAGCGCGCGGCTTCGAGTGTGCTCGAGTCGTGCGCTCTCTCGTCTGCGTACATTGTTTTGTGTGGAGCGTGGTGTTTGGATCCCGGCACTCATGTCTTGAGTTTCGGTTCGTGACGGGGTTCGGACCCTCGCGCTCCATTTTCTGTCATTGTGTGAGTGCGCAGTCTCGAGTTCGCTCGGCACCGCGCACTCGTCCACGTGTGTTTTGTTGTGTTGCACGCAGTTCGTGTTTCTATAGGCTGCGTGCATTTATGTTAAATCTTGTGCTGTATTGCACACAGCTGGTGTTTTTCATTGGCTGTGTGCTTTCGTGTTCTCATGTCTTGTGTAAACACGTGGCTTATGAGTTTTCTCATTAGCTGCGTGTTCGTGTCTTGTTTTGCACATGGCTGGTGAATAGTTTGCTGGCCATGTGCTTGTGTGCACGTGGCTTCTGTCCTAGTTTTCTGTGTGCCAAGTGCTCTCATGTCAATTTGTCTTGACCCCACCCATCTTGTTACCTGTTTATTGATTCATTTCCCCCAGCTGTTTTCCCTCATCATTTGCTCCCTTTATAATCTCCTTGTGTTTGCAGTTCCGTGTGGGTTCGTTACCTAATGTTAGATGTCGTCTGTGCCCTGCCCTGCCCTGCCCTGCCCTGCCCTGCCCTGCCCTGCCCTGCCCTGCCCTGTCCAGCCTTGTCCTGCCCTGTCCAGCCCTGCCTTGCCTGCTAGCCAGCCAGTCTGTTTTTCACCCTACGGGGTGGTTTTGTTTGTTTTGTTAGTAGTTTTTCCCCAATGTGGTATTAAAAACAAAAATCGCAACACATAGCAATATCGAATCACAATACTTGTAGAAGTGAAAATCTTAAAAGTAGTTTCCTAAAGTATCTCAATATATATTCTACCAATTACTAGGGATGGGACGATACACCTACCTCCCGATTCGATACTATCATGATACTTGGGTGACGATATGATATGTATTGCATCTTTATGTTTTTAAGAATGTAAATTCTACAAGTATTGTGATTCGATATTGCAATGTGTTGCAATTTTTTTTTGCTTTAGAGTCTAGACCATGGGGGAAAGTTGAATGATACACAATATACAGACTGTCAAAATAAAAAAACACAGCTTAGTAGTTACTATTGTAATTCAATATTACAATTTATTGTGATTTTTGTTTGTTTATTAAAGACTAGACAATGGACATTAGTTGATTATACCCTTACAAGAGACTGTATATGATGAGTAATATTAACAAAAACAATGCATAACATATTTATAAACTTTTATTTCAGGAGCATACACATACTCAATAGAATATATTTAAAATATAGGTAAGAATAAAATAAAAATAAGAAAAAATAAGGAGTAAAATGTGCAATGAAATAAAATGTGCAAGACAGTATACTGTGGACTTAATAAATAATAATATAAACAGGGGTGTGCAAGAAGAATGTGCAAACAGGTTGTACCGGGTATGTACACAATAAATTGAGTCATGTAAATGTAAATGTTATGAGACTGAGTTTGAGTTTAGGAGCCTGATTGCCTGAGGGAAGAAGCTTCTCCAAAGTCTCTCAGTTTTTGCCATCATGCTCCTGAAGCGCTTGCCAGATGGCAGTAAAATGAAGAGACGGTTACCGGGGTGATTTGAGTCCTTGGTGATTTTAGCATCTCTGTTTTTGCAGCGTTTGAGGTAGATGTCCTGCAGAGAGGGGAGAGCAGACCCTGAGATGCGCTCAGCTAAGCGCACGACTCTCTGCAGAGCTTTGCAGTCCTGGTTTGTTGCGTTATTATACCACACTGAGAGTCAATACACTTTCTATGGCCCCTGAATAGAAAGTTTTCAGGATAGCTGGTAAGACCCTGAATTTCCTCAGCTGTCGCAGATGGTACAGTCTTTGCCTGGCTTTCTTGACCTGTGTTTGAATGTGTGCAGTCCAAGTCAGGTCCTCGGAGATGTTTACACCGAGGTACTTGAAGCTGCTCACCCTCTCCACAGGGGTCCCACTGATCATAAGAGAAGTGTAGGGCTGCTGCTGTCTCTTCCTGAAGTCTACAATCAGCTCTTTAGTTTTGCTCACGTTTAGAGAGAGACAGTAGTCCTGGCACCATGATGTAAGTCTCTCTACCTCATCCAAGTAGGCGGTCTCATCATTGTTAGAAATGAGGCTCAGAACCACAGTATCATCAGCAAATTTAACAATAGAGGTGGAGCTGTGAGAGGACACGCAGTCGTGTGTGTAGAGAGAGTAGAGCAGGGGGCTCAGGACACAGCCCTGTGGGGCTCCTCCACAGGGCTGTGTCCTGAGCCCCCTGCTCTACTCAGGTCAATTAGGGTGATGGAGTTGGAGGTGAACTGGCCCATTTTCACCACTTGTGGTCTGCCGGTGAGAAAGTCTTGAATCCAGTCACAGAGTGAAGTGTTTAGGCCGAGGTCTGAGAGTTTTACAGCTCTCTCTGTACCTTATTTACCCCAAAAACTTTCATAGTTGTACATTAATGTACATATTGGTACTCTAAGGTACTAATGTGCACCTTTTTGAGTATAAGTTACAAAGATGTCCTTATAAGGGTGCTATTGTTTACATATTTCACATTGTATTTTGTGTATGTTGTATGTACAGTACATGGCACACAGTAATGGATACTTGCACATTCACATACTACTTTATTCTGTTCTGTTTTATTATACAGTCCATGTTTCATGAATTAAATTAAAAAAGTAATTCAAAACAAACTATTGCAAAGAAACTATGTATTGAGCTCAACTGACAAGCATGTCAAGGTATGTAGACCCTATATCAATTAAACAACGAGATGAAATAAACATTTAGTGACATTTTCTTTAAGCTTTCTGGCTGGTTAGTTTAAAAGTAGTAGCTTTTTGACACAGTATTAAAACTAACATATCTAAATATACAAAGCTACTTAAAACTGAAGTATAAAAAAGTACAAATTAGTCTGATTAATCTACAACCCCGATTCCAAAAAAGTTGGGACACTATACAAATTGTGAATAAAAAAGGAATGCAATAATTTACAAATCTCATAAACTTATATTTTATTCACAATAGAATATAGATAACATATCAAATGTTGAAAGTGAGACATTTTGAAATGTCATGGCAAATATTGGCTCATTTTGGATTTCATGAGAGCTACACATTCCAAAAAAGTTGGGACAGGTAGCAATAAGAGGCCGGAAAAGTTAAATGTACATATAAGGAACAGCTGGAAGACCAATTTGCAACTTATTAGGTCAATTGGCAACATGATTGTGTATAAAAAGAGCCTCTCAGAGTGACAGTGTCTCTCAGAAGTCAAGATGGGAAGAGGATCACCAATTCCCCCAATGCTGCGGCGAAAAATAGTGGCGCAATATCAGAAAGGAGTTTCTCAGAGAAAAATTGCAAAGAGTTTGAAGTTATCATCATCTACAGTGCATAAAATCATCCAAAGATTCAGAGAATCTGGAACAATCTCTGTGCGTAAGGGTCAAGGCCGGAAAACCATACTGGATGCCCGTGATCCTCGGGCCCTTAGACGGCACTGCATCACATACAGGAATGCTACTGTAATGGAAATCACAACATGGGCTCAGGAATACTTCCAGAAAACATTGTCGGTGAACACAATCCATCGTGCCATTCGCCGTTGCCGGCTAAAACTCTATAGGTCAAAAACGAAGCCATATCTAAACATGATCCAGAAATGCAGGCGTTTTCTCTGGGCCAAGGCTCATTTAAAATGGACTGTGGCAAAGTGGAAAACTGTTCTGTGGTCAGACGAATCAAAATTTGAAGTTCTTTTTGGAAAACTGGGATGCCATGTCATCCGGACTAAAGAGGACAAGGACAACCCAAGTTGTTGTCAGCGCTCAGTTCAGAAGCCTGCATCTCTGATGGTATGGGGTTGCATGAGTGCGTGTGGCATGGGCAGCTTACACATCTGGAAAGGCACCATCAATGCTGAAAGGTATATCCAAGTTCTAGAACAACATATGCTCCCATCCAGACGTCGTCTCTTTCAGGGAAGACCTTGCATTTTCCAACATGACAATGCCAGACCACATACTGCATCAATTACAACATCATGGCTGCGTAGAAGGATCCGGGTACTGAAATGGCCAGCCTGCAGTCCAGATCTTTCACCCATAGAAAACATTTGGCGCATCATAAAGAGGAAAATGCGACAAAGAAGACCTAAGACAGTTGAGCAACTAGAAGCCTGTATTAGACAAGAATGGGACAACATTCCTATTCCTAAACTTGAGCAACTTGTCTGCTCAGTCCCCAGACGTTTGCAGACTGTTATAAAAAGAAGAGGGGATGCCACACAGTGGTAAACATGGCCTTGTCCCAACTTTTTTGAGATGTGTTGATGCCATGACATTTAAAATCAACTTATTTTTCCCTTAAAATGATACATTTTCTCAGTTTAAACATTTGATATGTCATCTATGTTGTATTCTGAATAAAATATTGAAATTTGAAACTTCCACATCATTGCATTCTGTTTTTATTCACAATTTGTACAGTGTCCCAACTTTTTTGGAATCGGGTTTGTATGTTAAAAGGTATAAGAAATATCTTATCATAGACAATGCTGTAAATAATCTGTCCTTACCTCTGAAGCCTCATTGAAACTTTCTGCCTCATTCACGCTCTGAATTCACTTCTGTCTATTGCAAATAAAGTAGTTATACTTTATTTGCACAGTAGTTTATAGTAGCGTTAATAACGCGTTTACGCAAATTCCTTTTAACAGCACTAATTGTATTAACGAGCGATTAACGCAGCGCATATTTTCTGTTTGACCTGTGGCCCAACCTGTAGTTGGAGAAATGGAGATGCACAGTGTTGCCAACTTAGCAGCATTGTAGAGCCCTTTAGCAAATTGTTCCCCAAAAAAGGTGCCCAAACCTTATTTAGTCTCCGAGAATCGCCGATACTACCGCGCGAGCGAGAAGTCTTGCTTTCCCAGCAGGCGCATACACACATCTCTCTCTCTGCATCTGCTCAGTTTCTGTTCAGTGCGCGGCAGAGAAGAGCAGAGCTTAATTCAGTTAAACACAGATATTATTTGCTTGCTTCTCTAATTTTACATGCAAGTATAGCCAAAATCACAGCACAGTATTTTAATTAATAAGACAACGGCTCGATTATAAGGATTTTTGTAAGATTAACATCTTGTAAAGGAGAGCTAGTCATGTAGTCTTAATGGGTCACGTTTCAATCACGTTTTCATATTCATTCCGTTGTCTGACAGCAGAAACAGTAAAATATATTAATGAAAACTGTTTTATTGAGAATTTAGCTGCATCAAATTACAGTATGTTGGCACAGTGAGGGAAACAAATGTAATAATAAACAATATAGGCAATGTACATTTTGCATGTTGAGAAGAAGTGAGCTGCCCTGTTCTGCAAAAATGTAAACCGGTTTGTCAGTAAATTGCTCAGTGCAAAGAAAGAGAAGTAATGGGAACCTGGTATTTCTTTTTTCATGTGTCTAATAGACATGAACAAGTTCTTTGAAAAACATCTATTACCTTTGAAACATGTCTAGTCTTCATGCTGTTGACTATGGTTTCAATAATAATAAACATACATTTGCTTAAAGCATCCATATTTGTCCATGCGCATGTTGATTAGAGTATTAAAAACTTGAAAAGAATTAATTTATGGTACATTTAGAACAAATAAAATGTGCGCTTAATCGCAAGTTAACTCGTGACATTCATGCGATTAATCGTGATTAAATTTTTTCATCGATTGACAGCCCTAATATATAAATATAATTTTTCATTTTTGGGTGAACTACTCCTTTAAAACTCATTATCAACTATGCACTAATTTAGAAAAAAATGTAAATCATATTGGCATTTGCAATAGTTACATTTACATTCCTTTTTTTAACATATTTGAGATGTTTATACACTTTGAT
Source organism: Schizopygopsis malacanthus (assembly GCA_027474115.1). NCBI lineage: Eukaryota > Metazoa > Chordata > Actinopteri > Cypriniformes > Cyprinidae > Schizopygopsis > Schizopygopsis malacanthus. The sequence continues at coordinate 12,857,589 of CM049873.1, forward strand.
TGGAATCCTCTTGGTTATATTGGTTTTCTCTAATTGACAATATCTTAAATTCAACTGATTGGACATGTGTATTAGTAATTGATACATGAAAACATATTTATGTAGACAAGCTGCCAATAAATGTGCTAATGACAATGTTAATTTTGAACTTTTTTAATTGGAGTTTAAACAATCAAAATGTTTACATTGTTTAGTTTCAGACCCACTCTTCAGATCAGTAGGTCTCAACTGGGATACAGCTCACAGCCTGCAATTAAACATTATTAAATAAACTTAAGTATAATCTTCAACTTGCTCTGCTACCTTATTTACGGCAAGGGTCATAATAAATTAATCCTCACAGAAAAGCATTCCAGATTGTGTGTCCAAGCACCCTAACACCAGAAACTAGTTGATGTCTGGAGTAGTTTTGTTCTCCAAGGGGGCGATGTTTGATTCTAGGGATGCTCTTTTGGTTGTTCTTTTAAACGCTGTCTCATTTCTTCTGCGTGGGCCTTGCTGCGCTCCCTCTTTGCCTTATACTGTGGGGACAAAGAGAGGCAAATTATTTAGCCCAAGACAGCTAGACAAGTCAGAGGAATACTTACAGACTGACTTTACAAATCTTTTGATTTAGTGCTCATCATGGGTGAAAAAGGTGACAAATATGACCATGCCCCCTCCCCCAATATTATGAAAATAAAACGAAATTACCTTTGAATAACCAGTAGAGAGCAGCAGAGGATCATTCATCTCAGTTGCCATTTGTACTTTCTAGACTAATTGTTTTTTTTTTACACATATTGCTTTTGGATTTATTACAAAATGACTATATAACGAAGTCACAAAGTCTCATGTCCTCACCTCTTTCTTGAGACAGTCCCGCATTGCACGGTCCATATCATTACATGTGCCAAAGAACTTGAGGACGTTATGCTATAGACAGAGCCAGACAATAATTACTTACATTCCTGTTTTCAAACCAAACAGTCTCTTATTTGTGAACAGGTTTTATAACAGATTATCAGAAAACAATTAAACAACCAGAATAAAAGGTACAATCCAAAAAGTAGCATGATGCACCCAATACAGATTTAAAGTAATAGATTACTTAGAAAATATGTCATCATTAACTTATCATCTTGTTTTACCTGTATGACTTTCATAGATAGTTATTAAAGCATAGAAAGCATCTTCAGATGTCTTCCTTTTTTGGTCCACAGAACAAAATCATGAATGTATGAAATTACATGAAGCTAAATATATGAAGCAAATGATAACACATTTCATTTATTTGTTTGCTTCATTCACAAAATTACATTTTCATGTGAAAGCAAATTTTTGCATTACTGCATTGTTTGTGGATTGTACAATTAAGGAGGTGAAATGTTAACTCTGAAAAGCATGTTTGCATGAATATGTTTCCATACCTCCTTGTGGCACTGTTTGAGAAGTGTTATAAGTTGATTGCACTCCTCAGTATGTAGATGGGGCGACAGATCAGGATGCATCCTGAGTTAAGGCTGAATGTCTTCCAAACTGTGACGGCACTTGCCCTGCTGGTGACTATCATTCTTAAAGTAAGATAAACGTGAAGAGGGAGGCGAAAAAAGTAAGTGCCTAAAATTTTCTAAATGCTGTGCTTTCCATGCAAGTCATTTTCAGATTAAGATGAGTTGGTCTTAGTTATTCTATGGATTTATTGTCTCAATTGCCTTTGTTAATTCATGTAATCCCTGATTCTATGATGGTGTGTGGGACAAAGATATAATCATCTTCAAATAAAATGTTTTTGTGAGACATCTAATGTCCTTAAGACTGTTTCACAGTACTATACAAACGGTTTAAAGAAAAGTTGTCCAAATTAAAAAATCTGTCATTGTTGAAAATCTGGAATTTGAGGGTGTAAAATATTTTAAACACTGAGAAAATTGCCTTTAAAGCTATATTAAGTTTTAATATATTTACAGTAGGACATTTACAAAATATCTTCATGGAACATGATCTTTACTTAATATCCTAATGATTTTTGGCATAAAAGAAAAATAGATAATTTTGACCCACACAATGTATTTTTGGCTATTGCTACAAATATACCCTGGCGACTTATGACTGGTTTTGTGGTCCAGGGTCACATATATATACATTTTGATGCTTAAAGGTTTTGGTTGCGTGGACACTTAATGGATGGAAATAAATAATTGGAGAAAATGAAAAATATCCTCATTTATGTTATGAAAATGAAGTCTTATCGGTTTGAAACAAAATAAATGAGAGTATATGATAACAGAATGAAAATTTTGGGGTGAACGATTACATTAATTGAAGTTCACTCAAACGTATTTGAAAACAGAAAATGTCTATTGTGCATTATTCATTAACGAAACTGACACACTTCTGTAAATCTGGCTGTTATGTGCCTATGCTGATTAAAAAACAAATAGGTTGATTATCAGACCAATGATATTAGTTTATCACTGCAGAAAACAGGAAATTTGACATGACATTAAGGATACTACTGCCTCCCCATCCCATCCCATCACTCATTCTAAAATCCTCTGAAATCTGGGACACTTACCTGCAACAGAAGGAAACATTTATTAATATTAATCCAATCAATATACTCAAATTTAATTCAAAATGTATTATATAAATAAGACATAAAAGTGGCATTCACAGAACTGTTGGTTACTATGACTTTACAATTATCTTTATAACAAAAGACAGCAAAGTCACCTTTCACAAGAAATATTATGTTGGACACAGAAGCTCTGACACGTGTTCCAAAAAAATCAAAAACAAAAATCAAATGAAAGCATCTGTGCTTCAACTCTATTTCTAAATACACTCCTATATATATATATATATATATATATATATATATACTCCTGAGGACTTTTCACACCATGGTGAACAAAAACACATTAATTAGAGACCATTTAATTCATAGATTTATAGTCAGAAATGTCAGGAAAACTTGATAGTACAGTTGGCAATATGAGCACTAGAGCCAATTTCATCCTCATCAATGACCTCACAAAAATTAAAAAAAAGAATGCTTACCCTGGGTTTATGACTGTACAATATGAAACGTCTGTTTATGAATACAAAAGCTTTTTAGTAAACACCTATTTTGTTAACTATTTTAAGTGTAAAACTAAAAAGCCCTTTTTGTGTCTAAAAATCATAGACCGCTTTGTTGCAATGTTACGTGCACCGTGTCACCATAAACGTTATTTTTTGTGTTCCAGCTACTAGCTCCCCATCTGAAAGAGTATTTAGTCCCAGGAGCAACACAGTATAATATCATTAAACATCTCTTAAAACAGAAACTGCTGATTGACTTGTTTACTTGCTTATGAAAACTTATGAAACACTTGCATATTTTTCCCCAGTTGCACAGTGAAAAATTATTTAATTAGTGCTGTCAAATGATTAATCGCATCCGAAATAAGTTTTTATTTACATAATATGTGTGTGTACTGTGTACATTTATTATGTATATATAAATACACACACATACAGTATATTTAAAAAAAATATGTACATTGTACATGTATATATTTCTATTCATATAATTTGTCTTATATATACATTTATTTAATATAAAAACATAACATATTTTTATTAAATATATACATGCATGTGTGTGTATTTTTATAAATATAATAAAAATACACAGTACACACACATATTATGTAAACAAAAACGTTTATTTTGGATGATTGCGATTAATCGTTTGACAGCACTAATTTCAATTAATGTTTATTTTAGAACCAATATGTTCAAACAAGTGAATTACTTCAAGAATAATTTTTATCTGTCAATAAATCAATCAATCTATCTGATGATTATGACAAAGAAGAGATGTGAAGTGAAACAAGCTGCTGTAATGGGACACAACAGTTTGTTGCGTACTATTAATCATTTTATCCAGCAGATGGCAACAGATACCACAAACCGTTTACACTGTATCCAAAACATTTTGCAGTGTTTTAAGCACTAATCCAAATTTCAAAGTTTTCCCTCATCGGTACATTAGTCAAATCAACACGTTTTAATAAAAATAAGTCATTATTTATTAAGTACTTCATTTTGAATGGTGTATTTTGCATATAGGGTTATCTAAACTATTATCCCAGCTATGCTAAAATGCTTTATTAATATACGTTTAAATGTACAAATCTACGTTTAAATGACGTTTAAATACGTTTAAATGACGTATTGTGATTGATCGTATTTTTTTATTTAAATCATCACAGCATAAGGCTGCAACATAACAAATAGTGGAAAGGAATCTGAACACCTGAATTATTTTTTCAAAAAGAACTTGTAGCAGTACTGAGAGAACTGTGTTAGTACTAATGACTGGGGGGGGGTGGACATTTTCTTTTAAATACATGATAACTAATAAAGTAAGTAAAGTGACATTCTGCCATTACATTTTTTTATTAATTACTTTAATGTTGCTGTCACACACTTTATACCTTTATCCATAGTTATTTTCTCGGTGGTGTATGCTTGTTTATTTATTTATTTTTTGCCATGACAATTACGTTAGAAGAAGCGGTCAATTACACATTGAAGTTATGAAAGATTATCAGCTCACCAATCTTATAGACGTTTCATCTGAGAACAGAGGCTGAATTGACTGCTCTGCAAATCAATTACTCCAATCCAGAAGTTTGTTGCTCGTGAAGGGCATCACAGTTCACGTGTTTACAGAGTGACATTCACGTGTTTACAGCGATTTAGAAAAGTATTTCGCTCAGCTCCTCGTCTATATTTGATTGTCTGACAGAGATGTCAGTTATTTACTTTGTAAATAATAACCCGTTTTAAAACCACACTATCCAACTAATCATTACATATGTGGTGCCTTCCTATGGTACATTGCGTTCCCTTTTTTCTTCTTCTTGTTTATACGCTAATCGGTCTTTTGGAACACTATTGCCACCTACTGCACTTTTGATTATAGCGTTCCCCACTCCGGAAATTGTATTTTTGATTTGCAAAAAACAGTCGGTGAAACACTTGGTTCTTCTCATCCTTGTAGACAAGTCAAATTAATAATAAATAAAATACTTTTATGTCTTTGCGGACGGAAAAAATCCACGATCTCTTACTGCTGTCCAGTTGTAATGGGGTAAATGTATTAATTTAAATAATCCAAATGTATATATATATATTTTTTTTTTAAACAATCCTTGCATGATGTAACTTTAACAATATAATTATACTAATACAATTAAATATAAAATAATACAAAATAAATCATTTCTAATATTAATAAAAAAGGGCATTCATGGTAATTTAATCCGAACGATATGAACTATGTATACAATGTTATTTTTCTTTCACTTCATAACGAAGAGCTGCATAATGCACATTAGATTATTGTATAATGTTTTATTATCATGTTGTTATGCCGCAGAGAATGATGGGTAAAGATTGAATGCACAAGCCAGATTAAATAAGTAGTGTTTTCTGACAAGCTTCGCTGTTCTTTATGAACAGAACATTAAATATGAACAGACTAAATTGTGTCATCAACATTCCCAATTACATTCGCTTTCAATTAGTGAGGACTTGAATGCACTATAATATTTATATTGCGTATGAAATACTTTTATGCATTCAAAATACCAAAGTCAAAATTGAATTAGAGCTGTAGAACATCCGATTGTTTATTAGTGTTTATTGGCAAGATGTTTGCAATAATTATGGCAATAAGGTGGATTAGTGAAGTTAAAGTACCAAAGATATCTGTCCTAGTTATGGGACAAAGATACCAAAGGTAGGCATTTGTATCAAATTCAGTCAACAGTGGGTAAGGGAAGAGTTTCAGGAAGAGCAGAGCTGAGGAGAACATGATTACAAGGTTACGACTTGGACATACAAAGTTGATCAATACAATGAATTTAATAGATAAATATCCAACAGGGCTATATGAGGTATGTTATGTTAACGAAAAAGTCGAACATGTTATAATACTGCAGGAAATATAATGCTGAAAGAAATGAGTTGAAAGAGGAACTAGATAATAAGGGTGAACAGTTTACAATTAAAATGTATTAAATCCAGAAAGAAATACTAAATCATTATTTTTACAATATCTAGGAAGAACTGGTTTGAACAAGCGAGTATAAGTGGTAATATATATGTTTTTTTTGTTAGTTTTTTTTTCTCCTTCAAATCCTGCTTGATTTCCTGCTTGCTCCCGTGCGGGTGGACGGAGGAGCTGAACACGCAGCGCCGAGTTAAGCTCTATGAAAACTCTGGACGGGTGGAGGAGAGAGAGGATAGAGGGAAAGATAAAGGTGTTTGAAGATGGGTTGGGAGGTTAATTAGGAGATTGTAGGTAGAGTGTCAATGGTCCATTTTCGAGATAGGTGGCGGTAATGTACTTATAAGTCTGCGATCCGCCGTAAAACTAGAAGAAGAAGAAAGGCCCGCCCGCTTTAGACCGGAACTTCCGGTTCAGATCTCTGTTTGATTTCTGGCGGTTTGATTGAACTTCTAAAACGCGAAAGATATGATGACCATTTCTATTCATTTTTAACGTAACTTTAGAACCCTTTCTTCCGTACGATGGACGCACAAGCCGCATCTGTTCTAAATCGGATAATCCGGAAAATACCGAACAAAAATATAGAAAATCTTTTGAAGAAATGGAACTGTTTATCAGCAGATCAACTGAATGCCCTGGATTACACACGACCTAAATGGATGATAGTGGAACAGGTTATCCATTTCTGTGAGGTACATCCGTTTAAATTATGATTTTTTTTCAACAGTTTTATGTGTGAAGTAACGTTACGTAAAATCCATGAAATGGCATACTACCAAAGATTTTTTTTACCACACCTTTTTTTACTCTTTTAAGTCTTCTAAGTCTTTAAGTCATTTTTTTAAATAACGATTTAACTATCATTTCAAATTAATGTATGTGTTCGGTAAATGTATACCTAATCCAAACCCAGTTGACAGATTTCATGAAGGCTTTAGCTTATGTTCTAACAAAAAAAAATACAGAAATAGGATTGTTAACAAGTAAGTTAACGTTATATGGTAACGTTAGTGGTAAATTGTCACCCAGCAGACTTATATATCATTTGCATAGCAGTGTTTTGTAACATATCATGAATTTCTGATAAAAAAAAAAGATTATGAAGCAACATGACATAATTATTAAATTGTTTTTGGGATTCCTATAAGAACAGGCAGCGAGTTTTACCATTAACTAAAATGATTGTGTAAAATCTCTCTCTTCCTCTCCCTATTGTAGGAGAACAGGCTTAACCTGAAGCACATCACTAATTTGGAAATGATCTGTGAGTGAAATTGACTTTTTTTTTTAAACAAACATTTATTGTAATTAAAAAATGTTTTGTAAATTAACCCACTGAGCTTGAATTTTTTCTCCCATTAGATCATATAGAAAATCCTGATCAAGGCACCTGGCATGCATGCCAGCTTACTGAGGCACAGGGTAAGAGAGTTTTATTTACGCATTTCATTGTTAAATTGATTTGAAGGAATGTACAATGAGTATAATTTGGCATGTTATGTGTATGTTTTTTTTTTAAACTTTTTTTAGAGAACTGAATCATTGACTAAGGCAGTTCCTTTTTGTTTTCTCTACAGATGATGCAGTTTGCGTAGAGTTGACACAGTTTAAAGAACAGTTTAAGGCACACTTGCATGGAGTCATTCGGCATGTAATAAAACAACTTAATTTGTTCTTTAAGCTTTCAAATCCAACTAAACTTTTTTTTCAGTTTAAGAATTCAAAGTAACGTCACTTAATAGTCTATTAATTAAAATCTTTTGATTTTGCTTTTGAAGATTTCCATTAAGATGAAAAAACATGAGGATGAGGCTATATGGATTCGGGTTGCATGGGGAGACAACTTCAGCAAACCCAACCACCTAAAGCCAACTTATGTTGTGCACCACCTGCACACTTCCTATGTGTTTATATCCAACCTCATGGCCAAACACAAGATATTTCTTTGTCAGGTGACACATTTCATATGTATATCCTTTTGGCTTTCCTTAGCCATTTTCTTTGGTGTGATATGTTTGTTTTTTCGACTTTGCTTTAATTTAAAGTGTATAACCAGATGTTGAGGCAACTTGATGATCAACAGATTTAATAAATTAAAAGAAAAAATAAATTCTTCCCACAAAAAAAGTACAATTTATTTTGTGTGTTTTTGTTCACTCACGTTCATAGGCATTAGTAATAGCCACTAAACATGGCTCTATAAAGGACGGCCACCTGACAACCAAGAGTCTCACTGCAATGAGGGACTTACTTCTGAGACGTTATCAGCAGGTAATCTATCAGGGCTCTCCAAGTGGCAGCTTGTAAGCCAAATCCAAATATGTGTTTATCTTTATAAATAAAATTGACCTTGATTATCTGATGTTTTTTAAAATAGTCAGCCTAATTACCTGCATGTGTTTGTTTGCATTTTCATATAAAAGTTTATTAAAATGTACTTGTTAGATGGAAAATATAATTCAAGCATATTTTTACTCTATACTTAGAATACACCACAAAAGACAAATGTGGCAGTTTCTTTATCAACAGAAGTTTGATATTTCAGATATAAGATGATTTTTCTTCTCATGTGTAAAGGTATTGAGGCATGCTTGTTATTATAGATATAACAACCAAGAGAGTGGTTGCTACACTTCCGAAGTTGAGGATTTTAGTGTGCAACTAGGATAAATACTAACTGCATTTGTAAATTACATTATATTTTTCCAGCAGTATTCCTCAATAACCTAAAGCATTTTCCTTTTCATGATTTTTGCACTTAAACGCTATTGCCATGACAGTCTGCAGCAGAAGCCATGTTCACAATATCAAAACACCTGAGGTGCGTTCCAATTGACAGGGTCTACTCCCTAAGCACGGGATATCCGTTGAAATGAACTTCACTGACTATAATCATTCATTTGGAACATCAAGAAAGGCAATAATGGGTTCACACAGATTATGATATAACAAATTTTAATTAATTTTTCTTTCAAATTTAAATACATATACAATTGTGTATGTAATAAATATAGTCAATGTATACGTTTAGACTGTTAACAGATTGTAGTGGTGTCATCTCATACTTTCCCACACGCAGCCTCAGAACGTTACTTGAGGTAAATAAAAAAATGACAGAGCCTCAGCTGTTTCTTGCCGGTTTTACTTAGTTTCACTTATTCATATAATACAAATGTAACATTCGTCGCCATAACCATTCATAAATACTCTCATTTGTATAATAACAACATTTATTGCAACCCCTCCATTTGCAGAGCCTTTGAAATAGCTCTGCTCCATCATTAGTTATACTGGTGCCGCTGTGCGCATTGCCAGTTGGGTGATTTTCCTCCTCCACTTCCTGTTAAGTGATGAATCGATGTTCTCTTATTCCCAATGCAGTTTGCAGTGCCCTTCAAACTGAACATGTTCCCTCTCTTCCCTTGGAATCTCACTTAAGATGGCGGAATAATCTGTGAAGTCCACTTTCTGGTCAAATGGAACGCACCTCTGCTTTTCACTGCCTCACTTTTAGTCCCCCAAAGATGACATAATTTCCATTTATGTTGTTTTACCTACTAGAATGTGGACATACCCTGACCACTTCCTGATGTGGTTTGAGTTGTATAGTTCCAAAGATGTCAAGGTCAAGAATGCATTGAAGTCAGTTATTGAAGAATGAAAATATTGTTAATTTTAATTTACTAATGAATTGTTGTTTGTGATTTTTCAAAGAAACAGTAAATGCTTGCAAATTGTATTTATATAACAAATACTAAACTTGTTTTATGTATTTTTTTCTTTAATTATTATTTATTTTTTACTGATAGGTTTTTCCAAATGCACACTCGAGGATCCTACAGGACAGAAACACCCTTTCATCCCGTATGTACATGTTTTTATTTTATTCTTATGTATCTTACATAAGAATCAAAGCTGTTGATAGGAGGTGATAAATGTGGATAATCTCTCCACAAAGAAATGAGATGCTACAGAAAACTTGTATCAATTCGCAGTGAGAGCTTTAGGATCATGGATCAAGGTATAAATTAAAAGGACACTAGATATAAGTTTATAACTATATAGAGTATTCCTGTCAGATATCAGATTTAAATACTATTCCAAATTGGCAATGAAATTTGTTCAAAGCAGATTGCCCACATTACACTTTATGGAACTTCAAAAGAAAAGGTGTTCTTTGTTTTGAGTTAGCAGAAATTCTTATTTAAATTCATCACTGGGCTATGCTTTGCTTTTGTGAAAGCAGTGAGTGAAAAGATTGAATGTATCCTTAAGTTATATCCTGTGATATAACTTACCTATAATTAATCTATGTAGTTTTGTTGGTCTTTCCTTGTCTTTTGTACAGATCCCTGTATTGGAAATGAACACAGTGACCATAAAGAGATGAGACATCAGATGTCCTGTGAGGCATTTGGACATGGCCCTTCACCAAAACTAGAAACAGCAGTGTATAGAGTGAGTGTGTAAACCGCTGATCTCACATAACCAACTTTAGATTGAATATCAGTAGTTTATTTGTTATATAAAATTACATGTATTTCTTTTGAACTAACCACAACAAACAAGCCTCTTGAAATTCATAAATTGGCTTTACTACACGGATCCTCTGTTTTCTCCTAGCTTGAGACAAGGTACAGGGGAAATGGCAACCACACCCTCGGTGACAGAGAGGAGTTCTTCAGAGGGGTGGTCAAGTTCTCAAGCAGCAGTCTGCTAGATTCCTTGCGCCACTGTGTTGCTTCAGGTGAGAGGTGACGGTAGCCTTTCACTTGACAGAAGTCAAAATTATCTGAAAATGCCTATACTTCCCACTCTGCCTTTGTTTTTATTCTTATTTTATTTTTTGCTTCACTGCAGTTAATAAAGTATTTATTTTGATTTTGGCAGGCATGGCTGAAGGTCCAGTTACTCCACTATTGTCAGCAATCACTCAGAGAGGGAGGAATTATTTTGTGATCACAGACAAAGGCCCTGGTGTTTCCAGCCAAGCATCAGCACAGAGAGCCTGATCACAACATACATTTTAGAGAAAGATCAGTTCAACCGGGATGTGCACACATGTGAATATATATTTTGCATCCTGCAAACCAAAAAAACATTAGAGTAGTCGTGTATATTCTATCAGTGTCACAAGAGGACATGTCTGAGATGGCTGTAATGATCACTTATCCAGCATGGAGAGACTAAATGTTTTTACAGTTAACCTTGGTAATACAGCATGTATTATTTTTAGTATCATTTGAGCATGGGTTAAATAAAGGTTTTGATAGAAAAAAATGTCCACAAATTATTTTGTATACGTGTACTAAACAACTTGGACAAACTGTCTTGCATAATGCAACCAGTCAATATTGCATGACAAGACTTGCTATTTTGTAACCATGAATCCGTGTTTTGCAATACCACATTTTTGGCTAAAGTAAAACTGCTAACTAGGTTTCAAAGAAAAGCAAATCTGAAAGCCTCTGACATTTGTCTGAAGATTTGCATTTGTTCTATAAAAGTGTACGTGTTGAAAATACACTAAACCTGTATATCTGTATATCAATTTTCTGGGGCCTTTTATGAGCCAGCATCAATTAATGGAGGACTAGAAATGCTACTTAAAAATAAAGGCAAGAAATAAATTATCAACTTAATTTAAACTAAAATTGTAAGATTTTCATAATTAAATGTAAATTAATATATCAATACATATGTGGAAACATAAAGTGTTTTGAGGACAAGTACCACAGAGAAAAGATGCATGTCAAGTTTGATTTCTTTCAGTTTTGTTAGATTGAATCTCCGTACCATGAATTTTTGATTTTTTACCAAATTAATATTGGACTCTCAGAAGATGAGTTTTGTCTGGTATCCAAAATCATTCAGCAGAGATTTGTCTGAAACCAAAATCAGTTAACAGCAAGTCTTACCGTATTTCCAAAATCAATAATGCTGTCTATTTTGTCTAAAACCGTATTAAGTCTTCTATCAGCTTGAAAGGATGATAGAGAGAAGGAAAGAGAAAGCTACTTTGACAATCTGTATTGTATAAAGTGCTATATAAATAAAAGGTGACATGACTTGAAAGCAGGGGATGAAGTTAGTATAATAAATAACAAGCAGCCAGGGTTTAAGGAATTATATTAGTTGTTATTTGCATAGGCTTATGCTTTAACATTCAGACCAAAACAAATACAAACAGTAGTTGTTATACCAAAGCTCCACAAAAAAAAACACCATTCAGTAAAAAGTACAAGTCAGAAATACTTTCTCACTCAGTGAAGGTGAACCAACTCCAGTGTAAGGCTAAAAGTAGCTTAATAACTCACATCACAAACCTGTCATTTTAGGCACATGTACCAGATGGGTGTCTTGTCATAAAATATTTTTATATGATTGTAACTATTTAACGTGACTACAAATAAAAAAAATAAACATTGTAAGTTACACTTTTATTTCCACATGCAAACAGCGAACAAAATATAGGTACAGAAAACAAGAAAAGAACATTTGAATTATCAAAGAACTTTATGATTGACTTCAGTCTCTAGCCAGAGTTTAAGCACTCTCAATAACTCCCACAATAATCAGTGAAGCTGTCTACATTGTCAAATGAGTCTTGCATCGGTCCATGTACCTTCTGATGAGATAATTCACCAGAGTGCAGAATTCAGTGAGCAAGCTCTGCACTGAACAAAACTCCAGCGTTTATGACTCATCTGAACGTCTCAATTGGCTGTTGCATTCATAATGTCAACAATCGTTTGCGATTGGTTATGATGCGCAACGCAAAAAAAAAAAAAGAAAAAGCAGCAGCATGAGCAGATCTCAGTTTAATGGTGCATTAGTTGACACTTTTCATTTCATTTTCACTTTATTTTACTTGAAAAAAAAAAGTGTTTGCTGACACAGGACAACAACAATCAAATTTTAGAACATACAGGGGGTTGTAATGTGTTTTTTGTGTTTTTTTTTACAAACACACTCTCAGGGCAGTTAAGCATGTCCTCTCTGTCTACAAAACCAATCTGTTGAAGCACATGCAGAATGAGACTTGGCATTGTCTTGATCTAATAAAGACGTCATCTTGATGGCAGAATATGTCTGCGCAATCCCAATTTCTGCAATGTGAATAGGACCTTCGCAGTAGTTTCCTCTGTATTATTACATTACAAATGTAATAATAAATGTAGCCTGCATTTTGCATTTTCAGAAGAACTGAAGAAGTAAACTGACCTGTAGTACGAAAATATAAACAGGCTTATGTAAGAAAATTGCTCAGTGCAAAGAAAGAAATAATAGGAACCTGGTATTTCTGTTCTTTTTTTCATGTGTCTAAGACTTGAACAAGTTCTTTGGAAAACATCTATGACCTATGAAACATGCTCTTCATGCTCTATGTATAAATTGCATAAAGCATCCATATTTGCCCATACTCATGTTGATTAGAGTATTAAAACTTGAAAAGTATTATTTTATGGTACATTTAGAACAGATAAAAATGTGCGATTTAGTTGCGATTATTCACAAGTTAACTCATGACAATCATTTACATTTACATTTAGTCATTTTGCAGACGCTTTTATCCAAAGCGACTTACAATTTGGGGAACAATCGTACAATTAATCGCAATTAAACATTTTAATTGATTGAAAGCCCTAAGTTAATATGACTAAAATTAAATGTAGTCTTACTCTGGTAACTCATCAGTGGACTTTCCTCATCATATAGGCTATATTCACACTTTTCTCATTCTCACTAATTCAAGTTTTTTTTTAAATGAACCTCTGAAGGGAACCGATTGTATTCAGAAAAGTTTCGATGGCATTTTCACTTTATCTGATAAAGTATCATTTATGAGCTGAGTGCTGCTTTGTTTACAGCCGTTACAGAGGAAACCGCTATATTTCTAACGTTCCAAAAGCACCTCGTACTGGCAGAGAATGAATGTGCATTTTCAATAATCCAGTCTGCAGTTTTTGTTTAGACCAATGTGAAAATCCATCCACATAAACCCGTTTTAAATAATATAATAATTTATACTTCTGACTCATCCCTTCTCTTAAAAAAAATAGTTTAAAGGTTCAATTGTGAGGATTATCATTTTATAATTTGTTTTTGTTAAAACTTGTATCGCAATGGTAAATTGCTATTTCGTGGTCTACAACATGAAAGAATAAAAGTGTCCGCTAAATGAGTAAATATAAATAAAAGAATCCTGTTATAACATGTACATGAAAAATGTAGAAACATTGGGCACAACTACGGGGCACCATTGTGCAGTAGCAAGCATCATGACAAAAAAAGGAACCTCAAGGTTGATCTAGGTAAATGTGTGCAAATGTATAGGGCCCCATTCTTATATTTGCCTGGGGCCCCCAATTCACCAAATCCCCCCTGCCTACTATAACGTGCGGTTTGCATTTTACTCTTGTATGAATGGGTCATAGAGCTACAAAACGATTAAAATTCAAAATAGTTGTTTATGTTTATTTAAATGCTAAGACGTGTTTTGATGGACGCGTATGCAAATATATATTTCCATCCAAAGATTCAAATTAACTTATGCGCAAAACTGTAATATCACATTAAAACATATGCAAATTAAGGACCATTTCCATCCAATGAGTCAAAGAGAACAAAATCGTCATTTCCTGGTAAACTGTGGCGCTAAATATCACTAAGAATATAGCAGAAGCCACTGAATATAATAATTTCCATATATGATATATTATTTGCGCCTCAGCAAGAGTAAGTAAAGTTAATATTTATATAAATATATTTATATAGCACTTTTAAAGCTTCAACGCACAAAGTGCTTTACAGAATATAAAAACACAATCATAATAGAAACATTTATCAAGAGTTATACAAAGTCACAAAAAGTGATCTATACAAATATTTTTTCAATCGACCTTAAAAAACAGACAGACAATCAGATATCTAAGTTCTGCTGGCAAACTATTCCATGGAGCCCTCACTGCAAATGCCCTATCTTCTTCTTTTTTTTTTTTTTATCTAGTTCTTGGAACTGCGAGCATTTCATTAAAAGAGGATCTAAGACATCTCCCTGTTACGTACGGTTTCAAAAGCTCGGTTAAATACAAAGGTGCCAAGCCGTTTAAGGCTTTATATGTCAATTAAATAATCTTGAAATCAATCCTAAAATAAACAAGCCAATGTAAAGAAGCTAAAACAGGTGTAATATGACGATATAACTTTGTTCGTATCTCAGCATTCTGCACTAATTGTAACCGTGATAAGGGTGGTTCAAAGAAGAAAACAAGGCATTGCAATAGTCAAGACGGGAATAAATAAAAGCATTAATAAGCTTTCTCTGTATCATAAAAAATGTAAAACTGTCTCACCTGTGATATATTTCTTAGCTGATAAAAACAAGATTGAACCAACTTCTTGACATTAAATTCAAAGTTTAAATTAGTATCAAATACCCACATTTTTTTATCATTCCTTATTCCTTATTATTAGGAAAGACCCTATTTAGAGCAAGCTAAATCTGATTTGTACTTGAGCTCTGACCAATTATCACCACTTTGTAGGGGTGGGCGATATGGAAAAAATATGATATCACGTTTTTTTTTTAAATATCACGATTCACGATTTTATCACGATTCTTTGTCATGTTGGTTTTACTATTTTGCAAGTTGTCTGAGCCCTACAGCCAAACTAATTTCTCTATTATAAAGCCTTTCAAGGTAACAAAAAAATATATTTTAAAAAAAAGTATGGTGGATATTTAGACCAAAGTGGGAAAATACACTAATATACAAATAAAACAAACAGTGCTATATTTCCAGGTACAATAGGTGTATTTAGCAGGAGCATTCAAGAAACTGATTTAACAAATATACAAATTCAAAACTATATAGACTTATTCCTAAAGGAACTGCATTAAAGTTTTTAAGTCAAGAATAGTGAGTGATTTTTCTCTGTGTTTTGTTGTTTTATTAGCATTCAAGGAATAGTTCCCCCAAAAATAAAAATTCTGTAAAATTCTGTAAAAAGTCTGTCGATTATGTCATAGTATTTTATGTTTATACCATCATTTACTCAAAAGTTGTTTTAAACCTAAGTGATTTTCTTTCTTCTGCTGAACGTAAATGCTATTTTGAGGAATGTGGAAAACCGAACAGTTGCTGGTCCTCAGTGACTTCCATATTTTCCCTTCTATCAAATTCAATGTGGACCAGCAACTTTTTGGTTTCCCTCGTTCTTCAAAATCTAATATTTTGTGTTCAGCACAATAAAGAAATGAATACAGGTTTGGGACAACGTGTAAGTGTGTAAATAATGACAGAAATTAAATTGTAGGGTGAACTATCCCTTTAATGACAGTCGGCTGCATGTTAAGTACTTTTCCTTTAAAGGGGTGGTTGACTGTTTTTTTTCTAGGCTAGATTGTGTTTATGGGGTGCAGTCTAGCATGTGTTCATGCTTGTTTTTTTTTTAAAACGCATTATTTTTCACATAATTTACCTTTATTCCACACCTCTCTGTCCCTTCTATGACAAACGCCTCGATTTATTTCCTGCTTTTATGAAGCTCCTCCTTCAGAAATACGCGATGGGCTGAGATTGGTTAGCTGGCTCAGTGTGTTGTGATTCGCTAAACCGCCTCTACTTTTTGCACGTCTGAACGTCCCGCCCCTCACCTCAGTGGCATGTGCTCCGGTTGAATTGTAAACAGTGGCGTTGTCTATAATGCTTATCAATTTGAGCCCAATCGAGACCCAGAGGATATTAGTGAAGAGGATCGTGCAGAACCTGTGCAAGCACGGCTCTTAATGATATGTTTGGTTGTTGTTGTCTCATACTTTTAAATACGCTGCTATTTGTAAGTGCTACTGCTTCTGTTAGCTTTTAATATACGGTTTTATCCTGATTAAAGCTTTAATACAGCACAGCAACCACACGCGTGTCCATTTATAATGCTTCTCATTGCTGTGTGAAAATAAGTGTATAATTGGAACAGTTTGTTGGAGCTGATCTGACGATCTGAATGAGAGAGAGAGAGAGAGATGCAGAGCAGGGCGACACGAGTAACAGTATTAAGAACCTGCTTTAATGATTTTGAAACTTGTGAATCCATTAGAATTTTTATAAGACAGAATCGCGATTCAAGTGAATAGATTTTTACGTGCATCCCTAGTTTTCTCTTCCTCTTCTCTAAAGCAGGGCAGCATGGCCTCGCCCTCTTCTTTACATGTTCCTGGGGGCAGGGTTTATCTGGGTTTGTGACGTATCAGACCCGGGAAATAACTCGTTGTAGTCCCTTACCAGTCGTTTTTGTAGGCATTAAACTTCCAGAATTTTAAAAGACGATATCTCCGTTTGCATTGAACTTTCAGCGCCGCAACTCTGCAGATATTGTTTATGCTCAAACAGCAACATTACACACTAACTAATGTTAAAAAAGTGAAATCGCAATCAACCACCCCTTTAAGACCTGCACGCGTCTAATATACAGGCTCGCATCGTTTGTCTCGGCTGTTTACTTTCATTTTAGACATAACCAACTCTATACATAAAGGTCCGCTTTTTCTGAGCGCATACCCCAGAAGCGCGCGCACTAAAACATTGTCAAACAACGCCTGATTACTGAACTAAGTTATCTTTTGCACTAATATGGTCAAAACACAAGGTTTATAAACCTCATTAGCGCAAAATATAACTTAGTTCAGTAATCAGGCGCTGTTTGACAGGGTTTTAGTACACGCGCTCCTGGTGTATGCGCTCAGAAAAAGCGAAAGTCAGACCAGCGCGCGAATTAAACGTTTAACCGGCAAGGCTTGTATGCAAATAATGCACTTTTGCGATCGTGAATAAGTGCAGTGTCCTCTCAGAGTAACTCTGTATGTCCTGTTGTACACTATATAGAGACGGAGGCGCCAGAACTGTAACTGAAAGAATGTGCGATGTAGCACGATACTACACTCTCAGAAAGAAAGGTACAAAATTGTACCTTTTAAGGTACAAGTGGCCGTCACTGGAGTAGCTCCAGAGTGCACCCTGGACAACCCCCAATTTCATTGGTTTATATTATAATACAGCAGAGCTTATTGGTGTACTGTAGACGTTTGTGCATAAGCATTCTTTTATATTCATTTTTATGAATGATCTACGCTGTTTTGCTGTACTACAGAAATATTAAGTGGTAACAACAGCAATTTTAGTTAGAATCAATTAGGAAATGTTTGTTTTTTAAACTTATGACGAATTAGTTAGATTAAGTTCCTATCAAACGCTTGGTGGCGACATCTCCGAGTACTTCGGCAGAACAGAGCTGTGTAATATGAGCGGTTCACGAATTAAGTCTGGGGAACAAATTCTTAATTTGTGGCCATGATATAGTCCTACCTATGCTAAATAGCCTCACCTATGAGAAATAGTAATTATGTTTCTGTGTGATGAACGTAAATAGTGGTCCTCAATCTCAACAGGTGGATAGCACGTTAAATTAATTAAGATATTATTGCACTTTTCACTGTACACGAAGCAGACTGAGCAGTTTTAGCTGGGCGATGTTGATAAAAATGATCCACTGTTTGAGATTTATTTGTTTTGTGTGATGTATATTTATATGTAGCCTATATTCTTTATTTTAGGATCGTGGATAAGCAAAAACTTAGGATATGATGATAATTCACTACAGTTCAGCAAGACATAGGACAAACCCACAAATAGTTTAATTTAAAAAAACATAGGTGACAAATGATGATGATGCATTTATATAGCGCTTTTTTGTGTATTGTTATACACCCAAAGCGCTTTACAATCATGGGGGGGGTCTCTCCTCAACCACCACCAGTGTGCAGCATCCACTTGGATGATGCGACGGCTGCCACAGGACAACGGCGAGAGTCATAGAGCCAATCAAGTAGATGGGGATTATTAGGAGGCCACGATTGACAAGGGCCAGTGGTGGGAATTTGGCCTGGACACCGGGGTTACACCCTACTCTTTACGAGAAGTGCCCTGGGATTTTTAAAGACCACAGAGAGTCAGGACCTCGGTTTAACGTCTCATCCGAAAGACGGTGCTTGTTGACAGTATAGTGTCCCCATCACTATACTGGGGTGATAGGACCCACACAGACCACAGGGTGAGCACCCCCTGCTGGCCTCACTAACACCTTCTTCCAGCAGCAACCTAGTTTTCTCAGGAGGTCTCCCATCCAGGTATCGACCAGGCTCAACCCTGCTTAGCTTCAGTGGGCAACCAGTCTTGGGCTGCAGGGTGATATGGCTGCCGATAAATAAGACAATAATACAAAATAGTCCATCAGCGTGAACTGGGGTTTTATGTGTGGATAATGGGAATAAAAACCTTGCTGAAACAATATATATATATATATATATATGTGTGTTTTTTTGTTCGTTTTTTTGCATAGAGGCCTATTTTAAATGTTTTTGTTTACTAAAACAGTTATTAAATCTGACCTACAGCAAATATTATTATTAATGTGCTTTAGTGTGTATTTAAGCAATAAATGTAATTTTTTTCTGCAAAATGTTTATTTATACTTTTATATAGCCTATATTATTCACAAATTAAATTACTGGTTTTGCGGCTCAATCCTTTAAAAAGAACCAGGAATCACTCTTAGGCCTGGTTATTTTAGATGTTTAGTAGTTATTATAATCTTTAATAAATAAAATAAAAAATTATTTTTATTTGCATTAATAAAAAACTATTTTACTTATTAAAAGTGCTCACGTACCTATTGCACAGCTTTACAGTGATTTAATATTCGATAGGTCTATATGGCTACAATGATCGAGTGTTAATAACTAAATCTAAATTCATCCCGTACACAGATTAGAACACGCACACACAATGAGAGTGTGGCTACATAAATCATTGGATTTTTTATATCGGATGTCACGGACACTTATTTACTATAAGATAGGAGCCTTTGAAAACTGTAAGAGAATCAATATAGGCTCAAATATTGTATTAAGATATAACAAAGGAAACACTGAGCTTGCCATGAAAATATTTTATTAGCACTTTATAACCTACAAATTTGTGATACATTGAGCAACGTAGGCTATAACTCATCTCTTTAAACAACAACAAAAAACGGTAGTGGTTTAAAGCGTAAAATCAGCCGCTTATGTTCGTGTTCGTCTATCTCTAAAATACAGTAAATTATCATAATTTGCGTAAAAAAAATCCCAATTTAGTGCTGATCCGCAGCCTGACGATCCTCAAGGAAATATGAATGAAGCGCTATTCAGCCTGAAGAACTCAGAGGTGCTGTCATCAAGAGTTTATTTGTAAACAATGACTTCATAATGCACATAATATTTCTGTAATATGGCCAAATCAAATACAAAGGAATGTGCATGCTCGGGTCTACACCAATAAGACTTGCCGTGTTAAAAACCAATGGAATTGGGGGTGGGTGGGTGTCGCCCCGCCCCGCCCCATCGTCCAGATTGCACTCTCTGGAGTACTTGGGTCACTGGGGTGGTACCCTGAAGGGTACAATTTTGTACCTCTAGTCAGAGGTACAACATTGTACCTTCTAGCTTTGTACCATTTAAGGGGCAATTTTGTACCTCAAGGAACATTCATTGCACTGCAATGAAGGCAAAAAAGTGTACCTTATTAAAAGCATCCTCAGGTTACTGTCCCAACCATTTTCATTATTTTGGTGGCATTGTGCATGCATGCATAAAAAAAATAATAATAAATACCTTGGCTAACAAATACAATTTTATTTAGAAATGTTCTTTTTAAAATAAGTAATTCATTACATCTCATAACAGCAGGAGTGTCAAGAAAAAACTCTCTTCAATGAAAATTTAAAAATTCATCAGATCATTTAACAAACACACTAAGTATAAAACAGCCATTTAAAACAGTACAACTTTTTAAAAATGTAATAGGTGTACAAGAAATTGTCCACTGTGCAGTCATTACAAATTCAACTGGACAAATACAAAAAAGTCCTGTCTAACATTGATATGAAGAGCTCTTTTCCAAAACGCTATAAATCCATTTTAATAGTTTTCATGAAAATTACATTTTTTTACCTAGACCCATACATTTTGTTAATATTCAATTTATCATGTTAAAATGGTCTGTTGGCTCAGTCTGAACATGTTAAACAATGATTGTTAAACCCCCCCGGGTCCGCACCATCACACGAGCGGGTCTCGAACCCGGGTTTCCGGCGCGGGAGGCGGGCGCTCTAACAAGGAACGCCAAAAGCTACAGCTTTTAGCGTCAGTCGCTAGAGCGCCTCTTTGTGAGGTCAGGAGAGTGAGGCACATTTTAAACAAGGAAATATAGCGATTTGGCATGAAACATTGATGGAGCAGTGAATAGGTTCAGTACACAGCAAAATGGCATGACGAACTCATTTTTTTTTTAATTTGGCGTTTATCGCGTTTTGGAAAAGAGCTCTTCATATACACCTTACATGCTACTGCACATTGTGAAGTTTACAGCAGTTTGTCTTCAGTAAGAATATCTAATGGTAATAAATAACTTGTCATCAACACTGTATGTGTCTAACGCCTGGTAATCAACCTCTTCACCTGGTGAGAGGACAGTCCATTAATTCTCACATCTCACACAGTATGAATAATAATGACGACAAAAGGAAACGGGAATTAACAGCTTGCCACACAATAACCAGTCTGTGTCTATGTTAAGAATGTACTTAATCTGAAAAAACAATGGAACAGCTTCTGCATGCAGATGACCCACAGTAAACACATCTTTAACACAGTATTTGACATCATTAATCACTACTTCTGTTACTCGTTGAAGTTGTTTGCCTTCAAAATTGACATGGGTGTACTTCTTATTCACTTTTACTGAATGCTGTAGAGCCAAAGGCAAAGATCGAAATGGCGTGCTCACACAACATCCAGCAACTCTCTCATATTCTCCCAACATATTAACAGAAGACAATTCCCAACATTGTCTATGTTGATGTCGATTACTTAAAGTGGATGAAATGTTAACAAAATTTCTACACGTGCTGGCAACCTGTTTGAAATATTGATGTTTTCCTTCAAACCTTAAACACCATAAAGAACGCAAAGGCCCATAACATAACATCAAACGAGAGTAATGGGTTAAATAATGACATTTTGGAGTAAGAACATCACCAAATTCCTTAACTGTACATGACAAAAACTCAGAAACTAAGAGATCACTCTTGAAATTGAGTGTCTTTATAGTACACTATGTGTACTGAGTATATGTATGTGTATTTTGCACATTGTCTTTGTGATGGAATTTTTCCTTTACAGGTATTAATCTTTAGTGAAACTTAGATTCAAGATGTATGCATTATATGTTTTCTCACTCGTAGTTAGATAAGCATTCTGTGTGTGATGATTTACTATGATTGGGAAGTGATAGAGGTAAGGAAACGCAGATGGTCAGGGGGTCAAGGGGGCATTTGCCTGCCTTTTCTGTATAACCATTAATCGGTAAACAAACTGGTATCCCTCCTGATGAGAGGGGGAGGAAGAAGGCCTTGAAGCAAAGGACTATAAAAACAGACCGGCACTGCCTTTCCTTATCTCTCGCTCCTGACTGACTCACAGTTATGTGTGTTAGTGACGAGGATCTTCTCTTGCAAGGGAATAAATACTTTATTACTATAATTTGGACTCAGAGTTGTCTCTTACTCAGTGATGATGTTTGTTAGAAAGAAATTGCCACAACATCTTCTGTACAGTCTGTAAATATGTACTGTCCATATGTAAATTGTTGTTGTTGTTTTTTTGCACTGTCTGGAGCACTGTAAATGCTCCAGTGCAGTTTTTTTGCACTGTCTGTCCATATGTAAATTGTTTGTTGGTTTTTTGCACTGTCTGTCCATATGTAAATTGTTTTTTTTTTTTTTTTTTTTTTTTTTTGCACTGTCTGGAGCACTGTAAATGCTCCAGTGCAGTTTTTTTTGCACTGTCTGTCCATATGTAAATTGTTTGTTGTTGTTTTTTTTGCACTGTCTGAAGCACGCTCATAAGAATTTCACTCACCAAGGCACTTGTGCTGTGGTGATGTGACAATAAAAGTGATTTGATTTGATTTGATCAAGAGTGGGAAGCCATTCTTTTTTTATAACTGGTGCCATTACAATGTCAGAAATTTCACGACAAAGTAGGTAGACATGCCAGTAGCTACAGCCCTCAGGAATTCTGTGTGCTACCAAGAAGGGCAGCAGGTGAAATAAACACCATTTCTGTGAGGCAGATCCTACTATACTGCAGTTGTGTAGAAGTTTTACCGAAAGAGGAACAGGCTTATTTTTTCTTATCATTCTGTCCAAAAGCAAGTTTTCTCAGTTCTTCGTTAAACTCTTGTATGGTTATGACTTCCTCTCTGTGAGCTTTACTTAAAACAAGGCGCAACACTAAAGGAACTACACCTTCCAGAAAGTCATGCATCACATCCGGAGGAAGTGACGTTGTAACATCAAAGTAGTCTAGTTTGTCAAAAGGACAGCCTCCCGTAACACCATAAATGGCTTTAGTGTCTAGATTTTCCTTTACACACTCTAAGTGGTATCTGTGGACATCCGCAGTTCTTAAAACAAAGTCAGATTCCTTAAAACATCTCTTAATGTCACCATGTGTGGCCATGCAGTACCTACAAATTCTACCAGCATTAAAAGACATGCTGAATCCACCTATTAAGTGAGAGGAAAGGTTATCAGCAGATATAACTGCTACAGCTGCACAAGTATTTTTTCTGAACCATCAACAAGAACATTTATTCCTTCCGTTGAAAGCTTTTTAAGATCATCTATCAATGGCTTCAAAATTTCATCTAATCCAAATTGTTTCACATGGCAGTAGCGGACAAGTAAAGCTAAATTAATGTTTTAACTGAGAACAATACTTGGTACCCACGTTTCCAAAGGTATAGTAAATTGCACACAGTTTGTGTTTGTTACGTTTAGACCCCAGGGTCACATACCTCGAATTCATCTTCATAAAAATTTAACCTTAGGGCTTGTGGGTTACCTGCAAAGAATGTGTGGTTTTTGAAATGAAGTCCATCTCGATAATCATTTAGAACAAGTTTATCTTTTTCTACATTCAGCTCAGTTTGTATTTGGTCCCAAATGTCCTCATGAGAACAGTATCAATAATCAATCAATAATAATTTTATTCCGGTCCTCACAAACACATTTTCACAAATGTAAAAATAAAAATACAGGTTACCGAAAAAGGTGTAGGCGGAAGCCTTGCTTATTATGCCTACCCTTTATACATTTTTAACTGAATGGGCGACACTTTTCACTAAATTAAACAACACAAAATAAACAAAAACAAACCAAAAAAAAAAATATATATATATACATCACTTTTCTTTTTCTTTTTTTTACACAATACAACCACTATTTATTTATACAGAGTCATATAATCATTTATCATCTTAATTTTATACATTTTCTTAAATTTGCAAAGTGAATTACAGACTTTAAATTCCTTATCACCTTTATTCCATAGATGAACCCCTTTAACAGATAAACACACTTTTGCATTAGTTCTTGCCCTTACCTTTTTGAACATATACAATCCTCTTAAATTATACTGACTTTCTCTTAATTTGAACAGCCTCTGTATACAATTTGGAAGTAAATTATTATAAATTATGTACATTAACTGTAAAGAATATAAATCAACTAAATCTAAAGATTTTAAAGCATGTAAATTAATAAACAAATTATTTGTTGGTTCATAATAATCAACCCTTTTAACAATCCTAACAGCTTTCTTTTGTAACCTGTATATTGCATTTAAGTTGGTTTTATATGTATGACCCCACACCTCCACACAATAAGTAATGTATGGAACTATGAGCGCACAATACAATATATATAAAGATTTTTCATTCAAAATATGTTTTGTTCTATTTAATATTGCAATGGATTTTGACATCTTAGTTTTTACATTAATATGGGATTTCCAACATAATTTATGATCAATTATAACACCCAAAAATTTGTTTTCGTACACTCTTTCTATTTCCTCATTATTAATCGTTAGTTTCACTTTATTGTTACTTTGTCGATTACTGAATATTATAAACTTTGTTTTACTTAAATTCAGTGAAAGTCTGTTAACATCAAACCATTTTTTGAAAACCCTTGAAAACCTTCTAATTCCACTGTATTCAGAAGCTGTTCCAAACTTTTCCCAGAACAATATAAATTGGTATCATCAGCAAACAAAACCATTTTTAATACTTTAGACACTTTACAAATATCATTTATGTACAGTACAAACACCCTTACCCTTATCTTCCCTGCTTTGCTCCCTTGTATTGAGAGACTCTCTCTGCACTGCTCTCCAAACTGAAAGATTATGGATTTGATCAACTGGTCTCTTAATGCAATTGACAAAGGAAAATTGATTATATTGGAGACCAAAATGGACAGAGAGAGTAGCCTGAAAAATTGGAATGCGCTTACTCGCCCCAATCTTATCTTTTTCTGGCTCCCCCACACAGTGGCCTTGGCAAGGCTGTTGCTGGAATCTACCCCGGGTGTCATGAATCTGGTTGCCACTCACTACAACTGCACATCACCCATGGACTACATCTCCCATCATGCACTGCACACACACTTCCCGTCCACCATTACACCAATCACACAGCTGTCACCATTCACTCATCAACTCTGATTGCCTCACCACACCTGCACCTCATTCACTCACTCACATAAAAGCAGCACACAAACACTCACCCAGTGCGAAGTCTTGTTTTCCCCTGGCTAACATTCTGAGCGTTATTCTTCCTGCCATCTCTGTGTTTGACCCCGGACTGCCCGACCTTGGAACTCTGAACCTGTGCCTGTGACCTCGACCCCTGCCTGGTATTGTTTACGTCTCTGCTCTGCCTCTGATATTCCTGTTTTTGCCTGCTGACCATTGCCCGTTTGTTTCTGCCTCTGCTCATTAAACATCTTGCTGCAAGTGAATCCACTCGCCTCAGACCAGTCATTACACCGGGAGAGCAATGCAGTGAGACGCTCTTGCTTCCTCCCCCACCCTACATTGCCCCTCCCCCGACCACTCGCCTCCGTTCGCTTTGAACCGCCAGCCTGTCAAGCGGGTCTGACCAGCGCCGGATTAGTGGCTGCGGGACTGGATGGCTGCTTGCTGGGCCGGATTCACTTCCCCTGTGGCTATGTCGTGTATGTGCTTTTGTGTTGCTGAGGTGTTTTTCCTGTTCTCACACTGTACTCCCCAAGGAGCATAGTCTGGGTGTTATTTTTTTTCTCCTCACTTTCCTCATGTTATGCTTTATGTTTCTTCAATTCTACTTGCATTTCACTACTGATTATACTCTGTATGATTGTGTATGTGACGAATAATAAAGAACCTTGAACCTCATCAACTCCCCTTATAAACATTGAATAATCATTACTGGAAATATTAATTTCATCTATCCTATCCACAGTTCTTTGCTCCACGATCACTTTAGCTAAATTGCTCCCAATATTTACAAAATACTCATTAAATTCATTGACAATGTCATTCATTTTATTTATACTTAATTTATCATCATTAACCAAATAATTGTGGTAATCAATTTTACCGGTATTCTTTTTAATTATACTATTAAGTACTTTCCATGTTGATTGTATATTATTCTTATGCTTGTCCAATAACTTATTATAATAGTCCTTTTTACTAGATCTAATAATACTAATTAATTTATTTTTATATATCTTATATTTATTTTCCGCTTGTATAGTTCTAATTACTATAAATTTCCTGTATAATGCATTTTTCTTTTTACATGCTTTCTCTATTCCCTTAGTAATCCATGGTTTATCCTCATTTTTTTTCTTCTTTACAGTCTTGTGTGGACAGAAAAACATCATAAGCACTATTAGGATCTTTACTTGCATAAACCTCGCTCCAATTGTGCTTATTTAAGTCCTCACTAAGAGCAGCAATGATTTCTGGTGTATATCGAATTAATTTAAATCTATTTAACCTACTAACTTTTGTTTTATCAAAAAATCTTTGAAATATTGCAAAAACTGGGAAATTATCAGTCATATCATTTATAAATAATCCTCCTACTATTTTTCCTTCAATTTCGTTTGTAAATATATTGTCTATTAATGTAGCAGTATTTTAGGTTATTCTACTAGGTTTTGTAATCACAGGAAATAGACCTTTACTATATAGTGAGTCATTAAAATCTGTTATTCTCTTATTTCCATTTGGATTCAACAAATCAATATTGAAATCTCCATGTATATTTTGTACTTTGTTCTCATTCCCTTTATCGAGCATACCAAATAATTTATTCATAAAAGTATCCGTACAAATTCCTGGTGATCTGTACACACAGCTGATAATTATATTTTTAGATGTTTCAATATCAATTTCAATAGTTACACATTCCAAAAGATTTTCTACAGTCACTGACATACTTTTAATCAAATTACATCTTAATGCTGTGTCAACA
Source organism: Schizopygopsis malacanthus (assembly GCA_027474115.1). NCBI lineage: Eukaryota > Metazoa > Chordata > Actinopteri > Cypriniformes > Cyprinidae > Schizopygopsis > Schizopygopsis malacanthus. The sequence continues at coordinate 12,885,108 of CM049873.1, forward strand.
TACAAAGCAACTCCTCCTCCTTTCTTATTAACTCTGTTTACTGTAAACAAATTATACCCTTCCATTTCTACTTCATGTATTTTCTCATTATCAAGCCAAGTCTCTGACACAGCAATCACATTACATTTATTAAACTGACGCAAATAATCCTTAATGTGTATGAAATTTTTGTAAAGACTTCTACTATTTAAATGTATTATTGATAATGCCCCCTCCATAATCACATTTCTATTAAATTTATCTTCTGTATAGTATTCACAACAATTGGTATTTACATCATTAAAAAGGTGATTATCCGGGTCAATATCATTTTCAATCTCGTACATTTTATGATCCGCGTGATTGAAGGATTTAAAATTCAAATTATCATACTTACAGTGACATTGTAAATGGTTAGACACACAGTCCGTTTGAATATTGACCAAGTCCCCATCATCGACATCTCTAAATGGGAAAAAAAATTCCGTATCAATGTCCATCATATCCATAAACCTTTTAAGTCCATATGAATAATCCTTCACACAATCTTCGCTTATCCATACTGATCCAATTCATAGCGTTCTCTTGCAATGTCTTCTTTAGCTTCTTTAGGTGATCCATTTTGCCGTAACACAGTCATCATCACTTATCCGTACTGATCAAGTTCTTTGAGTTCTCTTATTGCGTAAACTTTAGCTTCTTCAGGTGTTCCATTTAGCCGTATCATCACTTTGCAATTTCTTGTCCATGTAGCTTGTATCTTGTTTTGTTTCCTCAAAATGCGTTAATCCAACAGTACTTCCTTAATACCTCACAAATAGGAACGTAAGAGTAACTTCCAGTCTTGTTACCACTTGAGTCTCTTAGTGTGTACTGTACGGGTTCAGTCAACTCAAATTTTGATTTACAAAACTCTTTGAACATGTGTGGAGACCTAACAAGTCTTGAGGCCTCTGAAAAAAAGTCTGGGGACTGTAGCACTTCTTGAAGTTCTGGACATGCTGCAAGATCAAAGCCATTTTTTCTAGATGATATGCAAGAAATTCATCATAGTTCTCCTTAAAAAAACTAAACAGGAAATTAACATTATCCAAAATTTCTTGCTGTACTGACTGTGGCAAGTGATTTTTTTCTCTGCATTTCAACATGAAGGCAAAAAGGTTCTCTCTAAATTGCTGCAAGAGCTCATTCATGTTTGGGGGTGCTGAAAAAGCAACATCAGTAGTACATTCTTCCTCAACCTCATCAAGAAAAGGCAGAGTGTCAGTAGTCGTAGTTTTAGTCTGTTGTAACACCGTATTTTTATGTTTTCGGTAAACATGACATCTAAATACTTTGATAAATGATCTCTAACAGTCATTAAGACCACAAGTTATTGAAAAATTTGCCTCATGTGCATGAATGAGACCAATGTGCTGGATTAATTTGATGATTGTGAATGTTCTTCGAGAACATATAGGGCAACTGAACAGGCAGGGCATTTTTGCTGATCTTACTGTAAAAGGTTTATTAGTCTGGTAACTGGGGTAGGAAGCAGCTTGTCACCATCAACAGTAAGTTTAAAAACATACCGCTGAAGAAACATCAGGGTGTTTTTCAAATTAGATGGATATGTCAAATTGAAGATGAAATAAGCAAAAAATGCTGAAAGAGCTCCTTCATCCACACCGCTCGCCCAGCAGATCTCGATCCCATCAACTCTGATGACTGCAGTGACTCTTCTTGTAAACACAGTTTTAGACCAGTCAGTGGTGTCCTGTACTTGAACAGTTGGATATGGTGAAGATGGTTCACTCTAAATGACAAAGCACAAAACAGAAACAGATTCTTTATCAGTCAAATTTTCTCAGCAGATGACTAAACTGATGTAGAGAAAACTGACATGCATAAAGTCTAAGATAATTATTATTCACCCATTTGTATGTGGCCACAATAAATACAGTTCAAAGAGTTAGTTCACCCAAAAGTGAAAATTCTGTCATTAATTACTCACCCTCACATTGTTCCAAACCTGTAAGACCTTTGTTCATCTTCAGAACACAAATTAAGATATTTTTGATGAAATCCGAGAGCTTTCTGATCCTGCATAGACAGCAAGGATATTACCATGGTCAACGCACAGAAACGTAGCAAGGAGTTTGTTAAAATAGTCCATGTGACATCGGGGGTTCAACTGTAATTTTACGAAGCTACGAGAATACTTTTAGTGTGCAAAGAAAACAACAGCATAATTTATTCAGCGATTCTTCTCCCCGAGTTACCGTCTTCTGCCATTTTGGAGAATACCCTAGAACAGTGGTTCTCAAACTTTTTACACCAAGTACCACCTCAGAAAATATTTGGCTTTCCAAGTACCACCATTATGACCAACATTAAAATGCAGTATAAATGGCTGCCCACTGCTCCGGGTGTGTGTTCACGGTGTGTGTGTGTGTGTGTGTGTGTGTGTGTGTGTGTGTGTTCACTGCTGTGTGCACTTTGGATGGGTTAAATGCAGAGCACAAATTCCGAGTATGTCACTTTCACTTTCAGTAGCACTATACACAGTAAAAAAAAAATTTTTTTTTTTAAACAAGTCAGTTTTAATCCTTATAAGGATATTTATTATTGTCAGCCTCTTAAAATATAGTAAATACACAGTTTGAACATGAACACTGCACCGTGCTTACTTCCACGTAAATAAAAAACGTAATTATTAAATTAAAATATATTGTACCTAAAAGTTAAATAAAAACTGTACTGTACTTAAATGTTAACTTAGTTTTTATTTAACTTTAAGTAGCTACAATACATTTTCATTTAATCTTTAAGCACAGTACAGTTTTTATTTCACTTTTAAATAAAAAAGTACTTTATAAAAAAAAAACACATGCTGTATATGTAGCTGCAAGTAACAACAATCAGGCCACGTTTCCACCAAAGCCAGCTGAAAACACCCAGGTGTGAGTGCTTGAGAGGGCAGCGTATTTTCGAGACGCTGCGGTTGCTATGATATGGAATATCCGCTGAAGTAATATGGCAGAATGAAATGAAATGTTTCTCCGAGCATTATTTTTCATAACAATATTATTGTACTCCGGCAATTCCATCTGGTAAAGACATAAATACTCAGAGACAAGCAATATTAACTTCTCCATTGTTGTTCAGTCGTAGTACAAGCAGGGTGTGACAGTATTAGTCCCACCCCTCCTCCACTGTGATTGGTTAGCTGACTAAAAAGTGACAGTGATGAGTGCTATCATTCTTAAATTCTCGGTGCCAAGAAAAAAACGCCCAAGTGCTCAGCATGAAAAAGACGCTCCAATTTAAAACAATTAAAAAAAAATCGCTTTGGTGGACACGTGGCCTGATTTATATTTAATTCTGAGATTCCTCTGCGTACCACTGGAGGAAGCTCACGTACCACTAGTGGTACACGTACCACACTTTGAGAACCACTGCCCTAGAACGTAATCAGCGTTGTTTGCATTCAGCATGCGCGTGTTACTGAACGTAAAGAAGGCTAACTACATTCTGGGGTATTCTCCAAAATGGCAGAAGAAGGTAACTCGGGGAAATTATGTTGTTGTTTTCTTTGCACACTAAAAGTATTCTCGTAGCTTCGTAAAATTACGGTTGAACCCCTGATGTCACTATTTTACCAATGTCTTTGCTACGTTTCTGTGTGTTGATCATGGATATCCTTGCTGTCTATGGAGGGCCAGAGAGCTCTCAGGTTCCTTTAAAAATATCTTAATTTGTGTTGCGAAGATGAACGAAAGTCTTGCAGGTTTGGAATGACATGAGGGTGAGTAATTAATGACAGAATTTCCATTTTTGGGTAAACTGCCCCTTTAAGAATTGCACATAAATACAAAACAAAGTACTATATACACACCTCCCCAAGCACAATGAAGTGTTCTAGTTTCTCTCTGAACAAGGCTGGCAACATGAGAAGTGCTGCTTTAAAATCAATTCCTGGAACATAAGATGTGACACACAAACAAATATGTAGTAATCTATCCAAGGCAAGAATTAATTAAGAAGTCTTAATAAAGTGCTAATTAAAGTTTAGGAGTCAATTACCAAGATGGTCTTCACTAAGAGATTCTTCTCTAGCTTCTTTGTGCAGCTTTGCTAAAGGGGATTTCCCTTGTGCAAGCCGTAGCACGCTGGATGTAATGTGTCCAAAATTTTCTTGAAAGTGGCGGCTCAGATGAACACCTCTATAGCAGGGGCGTAGCCACGGGTGTGCCAGGGTGTGCTGGTGCCACCCACAGTGGCAGCTGGCACACCTAAAAACAGATGCAGAATTATTATTTTTTTAATCGTAATAAACATAGGCAGCGCAAAGGAGGGGCTAGCAGATGCTTCAGCACCCCCAAGAAAGACCAAAGCACCGCCATTGCACCCATAAGAAATGAAATAAATTAAAAACATTTTACTTATTATTACGCATTCATAACTCTGCATTGCAATATAACGTGACGTGATTAGCAGGCGCACTTTTCGAATTGACAGCATTTTATTTAAAAAATGTATCGGTTCCTTGTGCCAAGAAGGCCTGTCCCCGACTAAAGATTTCCCTAGTCACACATAAATTGATTAATATAATAACTTAGACTACTAACCATCCTTCAATATATAGGCGTATAGTCTATTCCGCGCCCAAGCGCACGTCTAAAGCTTGCAACGGCAAAAGTAGGCTAATGATTATGAATGTTGGGGGAAAGGCAAAATAAAACATTTGAATTATTTGTTAATAAACTAGTGATTTCTTCTCAGTCAGTGTCGGCTGAAAATATAAAGTTGCAGAATGCGACGCTGACTTTAATAAAGAAATGCACCTTTTCATTCCGACTACGTAATTAAAGATTTTTATTTTTTCGTTCGTTTAATAAAGTAGCCGGTTCATTGCTGCATGAGACGGCAGAAAGCGCATCTTGTTTCTCTATGTATTGTTTCTCTGTGTAGCCTACATAAATAAAAGCATATATATATATGAACTTGCTGTTGAATTTTGTATTTTTGAAAGTTCAATAATAATATAAAAAAAACTTGCCGGACCGATTCATTACCCCGCTTTGTTCCGGGACCTCACAATTTACAGATTAAGCAGTGCTTACAATATTTGTTAATTTAAAATTTAATTAAAATTTTAAATTATTTTCTAAAAAAAAAATATTTTAATAATAATAACATAATTGAGGCATTCAAGGCCAGACCACGCCGTTTCGCCCTTTGAGCATCTAACAGGCTCCATTAAATGTACTGTGCTATGTTGTTGGCGATCCTGAATGTAATGTATAAAAAATATTTTACTGCTTTCTCTAATGTGTCTTGCAAGACATCTATTCAAGATTGTTTATTGCACCAAAAGTAATTTAAAAGGAACATTATATGTAGGCCCATGTACAGTTTAAGTCGCCATTGCAGGATGTGCAAAATGTTAATGATTTAATAAAAGGAGGGATTATTTAAAAGCATTTTGTTTTTATTTAGTACAGCAGCTACAGCTGTTTTTACATAATAGATTTTTACATAGCCTAGTCACTGAAGTCAATGATTATTCTTTGATAAAGTAAATGTGCTTTGCTCACTGTATAATGTGTTCGTTGTTTGAATAACCGTGGAAATGCGGTGTTATAATTAGAAACTTAAAATGTATTTTTATTAAACCTGTGATCATCCGGTTAAATAGGAGTTTAGTCTTATTAAAATATGTGACATAAATTGTACTTGCCTAAAAGGGGTTCATGATGTGTGCAGTTAATGATTAGGCTACAGTGAGCGCGTTTGACTAGAGCGCAGTTAAAGAGCTGTTGAAGGTTATATTGTATGTGATTGTCGGTGACCCTCTTGAGCAAGAAAGCTTCGGAAAATGGAAGAAAAAACAACAACAAAAATATAGCTGCAAGCAGCGATAACCAGGGTTCAAGAATTTGAAGGCCTAAGGTGGTATGCTTTTAGGGTCTAGGCCAACATAGCTGGATGCATAGCTGGCAGTGAAACTCATCGAAAATGGACAATAGGCTCACAGAAACACACACACACACACACACACACACACACACACACACACACACACACACACACACACAAATATAAATGAAATGGTTAAACTATCATATTAATAATCATTAAGCTTGCTTACACAGATACACACACAGAATAGGATAACAGACACATGTAGCCTACACAAAAATTAAATGGTTAAACTAACATATTAATACCCAATAAGCATGCTTTATTTTTTTTATTTTTTTTGCATTAATCTGACAATACATGTGGCACACCCAGTTTTTCTGATGCACATCCAGAGTCTCCTTTCTGGCTACGCTCCTGCTATACAGTAAACCAATTTCTTGATAAAGCTGCAGTTAATTGAAAAAAAAAGACAAACATAAGTAAATCAAAGGATTTTATACAGCTTTAGTGTTCTACATGTTAATGAGTTTGTGTAATTTCAAAATTATAATTTGCATACTAACCCCTGACGGACTCTTCAAGAATGGATATTTGTTGATGGCACCTTCAACAGTCATACCACTGGTAATCTCCTTTCGCCTCCAGGCAAAGGTCCTCCTCATTCGCTCTTCAACAAAGTGAGTATCTGGCTGTGTCCTTCTATACTGTTCCTGCAGGACTTTCACATGTCCCTCTATTGATGTAGCATCCTCTCCAACAGCATCCACCTCCTTGTATATAGACAAAAACAAATCAGGTAGAATGTTATTTCTATGGATTCAACGAAATGACGTCTGCTGAATATTATCGGCCAAAATAGCATTTGTCACTTGTAATAATGATACATTTCAGAACAATACACTGTAAAAAGATTATAAAAATATGCTCTCACCAAAGGCTTTGTAATTTGTTTGCAACTGTTTTCTTCAGGTTGCAGAGACTTTTTTGAATGACCAAACTTCTGTTTAAATCTTTTCACTTCTTCAATGTCAGCCAAAGGTGTCCGCTCAAATTTAAACTTGCGTTTCAGAGACACATGCTAAGTGTGCTATTTAAAAAAAAAAAAGTAGTTACACAAAATAAACTGCATGAACCAAGATTTAAGAGTAGAACATTAAAGGTAAACCAGCTACTTACATATCCATTGCCCTCTTTGTCTTTAAAAAAGGGATACCTCAGAGTCAGGGCCTTAGCCACTTGAACGTACTCTTCATTAGTTGGATACCTAAAAAAATATTTAAAATGCGAGTGTAGAGTTAAATGTTTAAAATTGAATGTAAGCAATTAAAACCTTGGTAAAGGTAATGAGAAATACTTACATTTTGTACTAAGCCATGCTTTCATACAACATTCTAACAATTTTGATTTGTTCTGATGATGTTAGTTGGCATTCTTTTCGGTCCAACTTGGCCTGAACATCAAATGGAAACTTCAGAACTTCGAAAACTGCAGGAAAAGCTGTTGACGGGCTGATTTTACTATGGCAAAACGAGAAAGTAATAATTAGACATTGCAATCTTGCAGGTATGCATTAAATAGTACAAATACTGTAAAGTACCAGTTTCAGTACTGAAAAGACAAATGAATATATATATATATATATAATGCAGACGACCTGATTAATATTCATGAACCCAGCAGCTCAATAATCCTTAGTGCGTTTTATTTGGTTATTATTAGTAGAACTCGTGGTAGTTTTGTCATCTTATCAGTATTATTTGTAGTTTTTTCCCCCCTTTTTTATAGAAACACTAAATGACAAACAATATCTTAAGCACCACCACCAGTCCTAATTTCATACAACATGACAAATATGCATTCTTACATGGTTATTCTAAAGTTCTATCATTATATAATGCTAAATTATCATAATATCATATTATAATGTTTGACTGAAATAATCAATTGAATTTGATTGGTGTCTCTCACATAGTCCCACATTGAAATAGTGTAGATTAATGTAATGTTTTATAATAATAATTTATTCTGTTTGGTGACCATTTCATTTATTTAACATATTTAATATTGGGGCATCCAAGTAATTTGACATATTTGAACCTTTTTTCGTTCAGTCCTAATTTAAACTATATTCACATATACAATGCTTACCAAATTTATTAAAACACATTCATGTAAGGTTTTTAACAAATTATGTAAGGTTTGTGCCACTGCTGCTCTAACAGCATTGGTGATTACCAAAATCATGTTTTAGCTTTCTGCATTGGTTAGTCCTCCAAAATGCGTAAGCACTTTAGTAACAGTAGTAAGCTTTTTCTAATGCTATAATATAATTATTGCTGTTATCTATTAAAGAAATGCAGAGCACTTTATAGTGTTTTTTTTTCAGATACCCAATTACAGTCAAAAAGTACATAAACAATGCAAGCAAGAATGCAAGCTGTAATGAGGCCATTTTTGTTATTATAAATACTAATTAGTTGTTTCTGTTTGTAATTTGCCCAATAAATGACAATAACATTTTTAGATTAATTTTTCTTTTTTGACAGATTCCTAAAATATTTGTTTTCTCTTTATGACAGGTGGTCTAATAAATTAAGCACTGTATCATTTCATAGCATTCAGTTTGTTTGAAGGATATTGAGCAGAATGTGGAATAAGTGTTTTTTGTCAATAAAAGAAAATTATTTTATCCGATTAATCGAAAGAATAATCGACCAAATAATCGATTATCAAAATAATCGTTAGTTGCAGCCCTAGTCTGTGCACTCTGTTTTTTCTCCATGTCAAAGTTTCTGTTATCTTATCTGCTCAAGTAGAATTTTCTGTTGATATTTTTGACAAAGAAAATGGCTGAAATTTCAGAGCACCTCTAATATATTGTTACAGATGCAAGAAATTGATAAACTAAGTACTAGTAGAAGTACAGTAAAGTAATAGGCTATGTAGGGAAGCATGGGAAATTACCTCGTTATTTTTAAGATTTGCTTTTAGAAGAGTTCTCTGAAACAAATTAAACATTATTAACCAGCAATTACCTTGCTCCAGCTGATGACTGGAATTCTACAGGCACAGGTCCAAGAGTTAATGTCACTCTCTCCTTCATCTGCTGAACAAATTGATCGAATTTTGCTTGTTTTTAAATGATCCCTCAAAGAGGAATGAAATCATTGACTCAGTCAGTCCGATGTCAACAGTCTCTCCATCCACATCATTGTCTATAATATAAAAAATAAGAAAAGTATCATTTAGTTACCCATCAAACTGATGCATGTACTAAACCACTGTTTTTGAAGCTTTTCCTTTTAATTGGATAAGAAGACACTGCTAGATAATAACCAATAATTTATATTTTACATATTTTTCCCTGTAATTTTAATAATAGAATAAGGCAAAATATATATTTGATAGTTTTTAAACAGTAATACATGTTATATTAATTAGCATTGCAGTATGCATATACTTTATTACCTGGAGATGGAAAAAAACATAGCGTTGCAAATATGTATTTATTGCACATATACATATACACACATACATTATTTCTTATATAAAAATAAAGCAGCAAACTACAAAGACAAATTAAATATGAAAAAAACTAGTTTTTCTAATACAGTGTGTATGTGACAATTAAGTCGCAAGGAGAACTGAGCGCAGAACTGGGAGAGCGCTTCTGTTGCGTCATTCAGCATGATTCCGCCCATACATATCTATAATTCTGCCTATCTATCCCGCCTTCACTAACTGCATGTTAATCGATAACGAATTGTGATTGGATAGTAACTTAATTTTGTTATATAAAAAGCGTAGTTACCTTTGATTAGGCTATTCTAGCTTGACACAGCACTTCTACTAACGTTACTTGCTCTGGTCACCCAGTGGTAAAGAAACATGATTTTTTTCAAAATAAGTCGAGACACTAAAAATAGAGCTGAAATACGGGACTGTCCTGGGAATAACGGGACGTCTAAGGTTAGTCGCCCTAATTTATTCAAACTGGCTCTTGAAAATCTCTAAGAGAACGCACCTAACTTACCTGGGAAAAAAATGCGGGGGACGAATTCACATTTTATTAAAAGTAAGGAGAAATATTCCCGGCATATAAACATCTACTCCCATGTTTGTAACAAATAAATATTAATTTGGGTGCTGTCCTTTTACTTAATTAATCCCTTTGCTTTTCCGTCTCCACACAAAATGGCCGCATATAACGAGTTCATTGTGCCTATTACAAAATGTGGTCATACTCGCAAAGGCGGGAAAATTTGTAATCAAATGTAACGTTAATCACTAATTATTATACAGTTGTTAATAGTGCAAATATATTAAGTGGTGGCCATAGTTATTATTATTTAAGCAACAAGGTACACTCTTAAAAAGATGTGTTAAAACTAACTCAAAATGTGTTAAATTCTTACACATCAATGGGTGAGTTCAGAGACAACGTTTGTTGTGTTAATTTTAACACATTCACTGTGTTAATGATTTTAACACAGTGAATGTGTCAGAAAGGTTAACATAAAGAAGTGTAAACATGTGTAATATTAACATATTATGTGCTGTCCTAGGCTATCTTTGTGATACCTTATAATAAAAATGTGGTACTTTTGGCATAAAATCAGTTAAATAAAACAACAATATAGTTTTAATTCAAAACATTTATTGTCATGAAATGTTCACAATAAAATTAATTACTATACACAGAATACAATGATAAAGTTTTCAAGCATTGGGCAGTTTCTTCCTCCAATCCATTGGGCAGAGAACCTTGTACATCATTTCAATACTATGTATCTGGGATTAATATAGATTTGATCATCCAAAAAATTTGTCTGAATGTCAAGGGGTCGGGAATCAGACAGATCAGATGGAATCTTTACTAGTTTATACTCTTCTGTCTTTTTCACTACATATGAATAAAACTGATCATTTTACATATTGGACAACAGTACATGTCAAGCTGATTTAGTCTAAAGCTTGAAGCTTACTAATAAGCTCCAAAACTTTAGATCTTCTTACAGTCTTGGACATTGGCAAGTCATATACATACTCCAAAAAGGTGAAAACTGAAGTAAGTTGCGGAGGATATGAAAGGTTGTAGACCCAGAAGAACTTAAACAGCTTATCCAAGGCACAGGTTAGGCTCTCATCTTCCAGTGGAATTACAACTTTGTCGTTTTTGGCAACAATGACGAACTGGTGGGCCTCACTGGTCAGGTTTCCAATGCAGACTAGTTGTGGCTGCTGGCTCCTTGTGGCAATGTCATCACTGTCACATATACAGGAGATCCTAGTCCCAAGCTATATAGAAATGTAGATGAAGATGAAAAGAGAGATTTTGTAGAGTATTGTTAAAGAAATGGAGGTAGATGAAGAGCGAAGGAGACAAGGAGATACAGAGAGAGAAAAATACTGAATACTTTTGTCATGCTACACATGTTATATGTGATCCAGGATACAAGATTATAATGAATAAATAAATTAATAAAACTTACCGGTACAAAATCCAGCAAATATGAAATGGCAGATTTTACACTGCACCGGCTTTGAACTGCACCTCTTCCTGCAGTTGGTGGAAGTAAGTGTGTCAGGACCTGCAGCATGATGTAGAACTTCTCATCTATTTAATATAAAAGAGCATAAGACGGTTAGTTACAATTATTTATTTATTTTTCATTTTATTTATTTAAATTATTATTAAATTATGTCCACAACTAACAAATTAATGCATTATAATGCTGAAATAGTGATTAATCCTTGCCTTTAGAAGAACTGATTATTTTGTCCAAACAACAGCACAAGATTGATCACACATTTTAAAACTGAGAATGTTAAAGAGTGTAATCTTTTGACAATTAAAAAATTACTCGCACTCCCAGCTTGCATTGAAATGGCTGTCAAATTTTAAGTCAAAGATGATCAATAACATACTTAAACAGTTAATCATTACTTACCATTATTACAGTTTATAAGTTGGTCCAAAAGAGAGGTTACACTTCCTTTCTCAAAAGCTGCGATCCGTTTCAGTTTTGGAATTACTGATGACTCCCATTTTCGGATTAACATCTCGCCCTTTCCATCAAACATCTTTCCAAACTCTGCATCTAGCTGAAGTAGTGTACAGAATAGCAGATTCTGAGTTATTTTCAGAAAACCTTATAACAATTAAAGTGATTTAAACTCTTTCTGGTAAATACAGAAGGGAATGAAATTGTGTAATTTCTTTGTAAACCTAAACCATAGTATAATTTGGAATCTACTAGGGCTAGTTTAAAAAAAAAGTCTTCTCAATTTTACTCACTTTTTACTCTTACAATTTTACTCTTTTGATGAACTGATATTTATTATTAAATCCCAAGAATCTATATTTTAGTCTGTGCTGTTTTCAGCTGATATGTGAACAAAACTTCACTAAATATTCGTAGTGCTAATATGGCTAAAACATTTCACTATATTGTCACTGTAAAATGCACTAATTCTATTGCTTCATAACAAAAAATACTTTCTGCCACAATACAAATGTCAGGTTAATTTTACTACAGTAAATCCATGGTAACTGTTGGTGATTTGTAGATTGAAAAAGCTTCTGGATCATTGTGTTTGTCTCGTGTTTTTGCTGAGAATGTCAGAGCTGTTTGATCTGGTTTAATCTAGTTTAAATCACTGAAACATTTGTGTTCTTCATTGAATTAAGGTGCTTCTCACAGTCAGTACAGCCTTAGAATCTACCTAATAAATTAAATCTAAAAACAAAGCTAGAGTTGATCAAATTCAAATAAAAGTCTTACTAGGGATGGCATGTCAATGAAGCGGGGGTACTGTTGGCAAATGTCACCAACTGTTGGTGACTCCATGCTGATCCAGTTCCTGCGATGAATGAATGTCTTTTCCATTGCGGTTTTGATGGAGGCGATGTTCTCAGATGATGGCTTCATTCTCTTGATGACAGTCAACCACTCATTTGGGTCTCCATCATTAGATGACATTACTAAGGCTGCTGCTGACACACTGCAGGGAGTTTTCCTTTTTCTCAGATAGCGTCGCTGCCCCTCTTCAAGATGCCGCCTCATATTTCGAAGCTTCATTTCGATGAATCCTTTATGGGACACAGGGTCATACAGATGCTCCTACAAAAACATTTTACTTGAAAGTTGAAGTTTAAAACAACAAATAATTTTTCCAATAAAATATGTTAGATAATTTCAGCAGAACTGTGAGCTAAATTATGCTAGATTAAATGTTAATACTTACATATCCTTCATTCTCTCCAGCAATTGTGAGATTTAGAGAGGGAAAGATGGCAATCAAAGATTTAGCTAAATTCAACTTGTCTGCATGAGAGGGGTAACTGTTTGAGACAAAAACATGATACACATGCAAGAAATTACTATAAAAACATCATCAACAACAAAAGAATAATGTAATGAAGAATAACAATCGATACTATTTTTGTATCATTATAGAGCTGAATAACCTGATATGAATGATACATTACTGCAATTTTAAAAAAATTGCAATATAGTGAGTATTGCAATAATAAAAAAAAATATTTGATATTTATCTTTTTAGAGGTTTCAAGGTATACCACGGTTTGACAAAAATCATGGTTTCAAAAACCACTAAAATTGTCTGTTGTACCATTCCTGTTTTTAATGTCTCATAAAAAGACACAATGTGCAGGATTCCCTAATGAAGTGTTGCTTAAAATATATTGTGTTCAATGGAAAAATGTTTTCACACCGGCACATGCCTAATCACGAGAGAAAGTTTAGCATTACAGCTAGCTTGCATTTACGTGTCAAATTAACATGGGCAGAGCAGTCAATGTTCATAAATATGCGAGAACGTGCTTACTGTATACACAGCTCACTGTGCAGAGCTGAGTTACAGACTGAAATATATTTAAAATTATAATTATTATTTCCCGCATTGCATGCAGAGCTTAGGGCAAAATTATGCACAATACTCGTGATCATGAGCTGAAATTCACTCCATAAAATATCAAAACTTGGTGTCTATGAATCAATACAGTATCCCCATGCAAAACACCCCATCCCCAACCCCTAGTTTATGGTACATCACTTTACATCGTAACACAGTTACAGTAATGAACTGATTGTCTTTTTAACATGACAAACTTACAATCCGTGTTTTGCAACAAGATCACCAACGCTAATAGTGATGATCTTTTTTCTTCCGTCTGTAGATAACATGCCTGTACGCTGATATTCAGCCATTATATCTGACGCCTTCCTGGTCAGGAGGGACCGTAATGGTAGAGAGTCATCAGTCTAATAAAGAATCAAGTTAACAGATCAAAAGTTAAGAATGTTTGATTTAGTATAAATTAATGATTTAATGAGAGAGTTACTACAATGCTCACCTGAATGTTTTCAATCTGGGTAGGCTGAATGGGGATAACTTGTAGGCTTATTACTGTTGCAACGTGAACTTGAAATGTATCATAATCTTGCACAGTTGTGGTGCTGTCACAGTCAATGTACTCTTTGAAGTCCTTGTTATATTTCAGGAACCGTTCTAACTGAACAGGTTGGGGGAATTCTAAGTAACAATTTTCAAAAATTTGTGAAGCATCACAGATGTGGAAAATCTTTTTGCTTGTTTCTAAATTGTCTTTATAGATGGTAACAAGTACAGATTTGGTCTGCTGTCCAGCGACCAAAGACCCAGGTGCTGCTGGCCCAGGATCATCTTCAGATGGGTCCATTGCTGTTTAATAAATAAATATTCATTATTGTACATTTATTATAGAATGACAAAGGAAATATATTATGATGCATTAACTGTGATACAAGCTATGTCGATTAGCATGACATCATAATAAACACACTAATTCTTGAGATGGCATAAAGAACACCGATAAAACATTTATCCTTGCAATAGTGTGTTTATTTTCAGATTGCATCAGTCTCTATCATTTCTGGCTGCATGTTGTCCTGCTGCAACCTTTTTCCATATTAAGAATTTTCTGAAACTTCATATAATTTTACTTTTAGAGTCTCACTCATGGACGTTTTCATTCCAGTATGAATTAAACATAAAATAGAGTGTTAAGCGCACCATAGCTCACATCGTCCCATTTTCATTAAAAACAGAAAAAATAATTCTCCTCTCTAAATAACTTTGAAGTAACAAGTACAAGTTACATGACAAGTTGTCCAACTGAGCACACTTTTGAGATAAAACGACGTTAGTGAAGGACTCGAACTATCCAAAAAAAAATGTGTGGCCTAAGTTACATAACCTACATTTTGGGCAAAGTGTGGTACTGTTCTGACAGTCGAGAGGGTGTGAGCCCCAGCACAAGCAATCATTCGAATTTTCGCGCCAAAAGAATTTTAAACAATTATTTTGCAAATGATTAATCTAAGATTACGAGATTAAAGTCGTAATATTTCGAGAATAAAGTCGAAACTACGAGAATAAAGTCGAAACTACGAGAAAAAAAGTCGAAACACTTCGAGAATAAAGTCGAAATGTTACGAGAATAAAGTCGAAATATTACGAGAATAAAGTCGTAATATTACGAGAATAAACTCGTAATATTTCGAGAATAAAGTCGTAATATACGAGAATAAAGTCGAAACACTTCGAGAATAAAGTCGAAATGTTACGAGAATAAACTCGTAATATTACGAGAATAAACTCGTAATATTACGAGAATAAAGTCGTAATATTACGAGAATAAAGTCGAAACACTTCGAGAATAAAGTCGTAATATTACGAGAATAAAGTCGTAATATTACGAGAATAAACTCGTAATATTTCGAGAATAAACTCGTAGTAATACGAGATTAAACTCCTAATATTTTGAGAAAAATCACAGAATTGCTAGAAACAATGGATGTGGAGGATTTGGTTAAATCCTACTTTAGATTAGGATTTAGCAATAAGGAAATTCTTTGTCTTTTGGCGCATCAGCACGGAGTTATAATTAGTAAAAGGACACTGCAGCGGTTATGTAGGAAACGTAATTTATTCAGAAGAAAAATAACGACGTCGCCAGTACTTCAGCCGGGGGCCCAACGCGTTGTGGCATTATGGCATATTCGGAGACGTCGAGCGCGCCGAAGTTCAACTCCTTCAGGGTCGATTTCTTTGATCACCATCCTCATAGTCTCTTGAGAAACAACTTATCCTCTTCGAATAGCACGCAGATGTAACCATCGACCACTGGTCGCCATCTCAGACTGCACAAAAGAGGCAATTTCCTCAATGTCTGTCTGATTTTTTCTTCTGAATAAATTACGTTTCCTACATAACCGCTGCAGTGTCCTTTTACTAATTATAACTCCGTGCTGATGCGCCAAAAGACAAAGAATTTCCTTATTGCTAAATCCTAATCTAAAGTAGGATTTAACCAAATCCTCCACATCCATTGTTTCTAGCAATTCTGTGATTTTCTCAAAATATTAGGAGTTTAATCTCGTATTATTACGACTTTATTCTCGTAATATTCAGGGGCGCGGGAACAGGGGGTGCTGAGGGTGCTGCAGCACCCCCTGTTTTTTTCTGTGGGCAACTGTAAACTGTTGTGAATAAAAAAAATATATAGGCTAAATTTGTTATAATAAAGATTAATTTAAAAATGTATATGGTTGCTCCGATGTTTATAACATTTAGTTTACATTGGCTATTTTGCTATCTATTTCTATGTGATCTTCGACATATTTACCATTTGCCCATTAATTTAACAGTTGTAAGAATTAAAGTTATCAAAGTTATTAAACTGATGCAGGGCTATTTGATGCGCACGTTGCGCACATCCTGTCAAATCACGCACGCAGCACTGCCAATGCTTGCTTTTATGTTTGTGAATGCTATGATTGTGTTGAAGAATTTGTAGGTTGTGGCTTAAAAGCGGAACATGGAAATATCATGGATGTACTTTTTTTTTTTGTTCTCAGCGATATGAGTCTTTCCCTTCTCCCAAAACAGCTTATAGCTAAAATAGTTCAGTTTTGTATGTAATGGAAAAGTGATTAGACGATGTTTCGTTTTTTTTTTCTTCATAAAGTTAATTTAGAAAAACCTTGGGAGCATTTTTTGTTCGTTAAATGTTTTTTTTCTTTTAAGCAACGACCAAGCGGCCAGCATCAGAGTTGATCGCCTATGTTTGATTAATTTAGCCTTATCAAATCATCAAGACTTGACTAAAATAAAATCGACAGATAGGCCTATAAACAGTTCAAGCATATCACAGTGTTAGTTTAAATGTTTAACCTATATAAATGTGCAATATCCAACAGTTTGTGTGGAGAGTGGAAGCTGAAGCGAGCTTTACAGGACATGGAGGATTCTTTTCTTACAGTAAAAACAACTTAAAATACGCCGTGTGATTTTTTTTTCCTCATAAAGGTAAGAGTAATATATCATTTTGAACTGTAAAGGGTCTACTTTTATTTGTGTGCATTCACAATATCAACATTGTGCTTTTATAAAATAGGAAAACAGAGAATGCACTTTCTTCCGGTTTTGAACAAGAGGCTTCAATGATGAACCGAAACTCAGCAACTCGAAACTGGCTCAGAGATATGATAAATATATCTATAGAAAGCTTTAAAATACTACTTTAAAACGAAATAATTCAAAGCAAAGCAAAAACTCTTCATTAGCCTATGTAATCCGTTAAGATGCATATATTTCTCCAATGAGGAAATGGCGAGTCATTTTTCCCCGTCACCTCACCATCTAAAATATAAAAATAAGGGAAAGCCTAAAACAGGCCCGATTATAATTTGCGTTTTATTTTATAATTGTATTCAATAAAAAAAAAAGTATGTAAATCTTTGTCCTTGAAATTTAAAGGATTTGTTGCAATGCAATTTTGTCTGACTGATGTGAATTATTTATTGGCCTATCGTTTTAATCCATGCAGCAAATGCTTTAAAAACAGCTTTAAAATTGCTTTATTGCATTCCAGATGCTTTTAAAAAAACTTTTCACTATACATTTTAAGGGTTTTTAAGCTTGAATGTAACTTGAATGTAAAACATTGTTATGAATTCATTGTGGCCTATTCCCATTTGTAAAATAGCTAATTGTTGTCTAACACGATCTCATGAAAGTGCGTAGGCTATAGCACGATTTTCTGTTTCTATTTGGCGTAATATTTATATGCAGAAATCGACCCCCCCCCCCCCCCCCCCCCCACAGCACCCCCTACATAAAACACCTTCCCGCGCCCCTGGTAATATTACGACTTTATTCTCGTAATATTACGACATTATTCTCGTAATATTACGACTTTATTCTCGTAATATTTCGACTTTATTCTCGTAACATTTCGACTTTATTCTCGTAACATTTCGACTTTATTCTTGAAGTGTTTCGACTTTATTCTCGTAACATTACGACTTTATTCTCGAAATATTACGACTTTAATCTCGTAATCTTAGATTTATAATTTTTTTTAATGTGGCACTAAAACGCCGTCGTAAAAATGCACCCATAGCACTGTGGAAATATCAATTTGAAGTTGTACTAGCTGCAGTCTCTGCATCCGCGGCAAACGCGTCAGCGGACTCCTCCGTTTCAGAATCAACATCTGAAACGTTCTCAACATCGGGCAAATTTACGTTTATGTCCTCATTTTCACTAGGAACTAAACTACAATTACGAGATCGCTTACTTGGCAGAAGGAACTGCTCCATTTTTTATTTTATAAAAAGCGCGACAGCGTAGCTAATTCACGTGACCCATCACGTCACATATATGATACGCATACGTAATGAGTAAAATGTTTTTATTTTATTTGTTGTTTTAAATTATTTATTTATTGCAATATAGGCTGTATAAAATTGCTTCCAGAAAAAAATATTTGGGGGTGCTATGGGGGTGCTTTGGTCTTTCTTGGGGGAGCTGAAGCACCTGCTAGCCCCTCCCTAGCGCCGCCACTGCCGCCAATGCGTGCATATTCTCGTTCAAACTCACATATCAGGACTTGATATAAGGACTGCCCGAAGACATGAGGCGAGCATATAAGATGCTCGTGATTGTTGGCGGAACAGTCACACGCTGTGTGAAAAGTTTCCCGCGCACACATCTAAAGCGCACGCACACAGACAGACAACTGTGCGTGAATACTGAATTGAGCTCTAGTAGCCTACTCTGCTTTTTTGAGCATGGATGAATAAATACTGACAAAACTACATCAAAATGCATGTTTTGGCTAATATCCTTGTAAACAGTAGGTTAAGAAAAGTATGTCTTAATGTAAACACACTGTAAACCCAGATTTTGATTCAACTCAAAGAGATTGAGTACATATTACTTAAATGTGTCTAATTTATTGACATTACTTGTTAATTCTGATTAAGCTGAACTTTTTCTTGTCCTTTCTTATTGTAATTGAGTTTTTAAGTCCAATCAGTAGTGTCTACTCAAACAAACTGAGTTTGTATTACTTAAACATGTGTCATTTCTTTACATTAATTATGAATTCTGAGTAAACTGTACTTTTTAATGGCCTATCTTATTGTAATTATGTGTTTGAGCTAAAACAACTTAATATCATCAAGTTTTGCCTGTCCAACGGTAAGTTCAGAGGGTCAAAAACAAAATACGAAATCGCAAATTATTTTCCAGATGGAGTCACTGGTAAGTTCGTGATTTCTGGACGTTATTGTTGTGTCCCTGATGTTAACATACATTTGATCAAACCTCATTTAAAATTTAGTCTGCATTTATTTTATAGACGGACATATATTTTTTAAGTATTTTATTCATCAGCATGATAGTCTGCATGTATCTTACTTTTTAGTTAAAAAACACCAAATATTTAAAGCATTAGCTTTAAGTATTTTATTCATTAGCATGATAATCTGCATTTATATTATAGAGAGATTTTTTTAACAAAAAGTATTTTATTCCAGACCTGAGCTTTTACTTTGAAAAGTAGAAGCTCTGTGAAGCTTTTATTTTGAAACGTAGAAGCTCGTGGACGGCACAAGGCGGGATGGCATGACACGGCATTGACGTCACCCATGCAACCCCTGAGTTTTGCAGTTTGTCTGAGCAACCGGGCTGAGTTTTGCAGTTTGTCTGAGCAACCGGGCTGAGTTTTGCAGTTTGTCAACCAAATTTGAAGAGGTGCAGTACAATATTGTAATGATTGGCAGTAAAGAGGAAGATATTTTTTTTTCTTTTCTTACCATCACTGAGGAAACTA
The DNA here is from genome assembly GCA_027474115.1 of Schizopygopsis malacanthus. Lineage (NCBI taxonomy): Eukaryota > Metazoa > Chordata > Actinopteri > Cypriniformes > Cyprinidae > Schizopygopsis > Schizopygopsis malacanthus. Next base: position 12,905,182 of record CM049873.1, read on the forward strand.
CACACTAGAACCCTATTAGGCTATGGCTTTGTTTCTTTTGTTGCTAAAAAAGGACATGTTCAATAAAAATACAATTGGATGTTGTGTAATGTTGCTGTTGTATGTATGTATTTTACATGGCTCTATTAATTGAAAGATATTTTGAGTTTCAGGAACAAAAAGTAAAGTTGGGTCAGTTAGAATATACAACTTAGTTAAATTAGTTATGGAATAATGCTTACTTAACAAGCTGAGTTAAATTAATGGGTGGGGAAAGATTGTTTAAACTAAGTATCTTCAGTTACTGTAACTCGGTTATAAGTACATTCAACTTAAATGTTCTATTCCATTCCATTATGGGCTTAAGTACATTGAACGTAGTTCACCTCACTTATTCAACTAATGCTTCATTACTTAAAAATTTTAAGGCAATCGGTTACCTGGTTTTTTTTAAGTAAATTCTACTTATCCGGGTTTACAGTGGGGAAAAAAGGCATGTGTATCAGTATATTAAATCGGTGCTTATATTTACATATTTACACCCCTAGTAAATATGGCCACCGAGTGAAAAGACTTTCCACTTAAAATGATTTATTTGAATTTGAATTTTTTATGATTTAATTAATTGTCAGATTTTTATACAAACTCACAACCCCCCACCCCTGCAGTTCCTTTACGAACCCAAGTTTGGGAAACCTTGATGTAGCCTAATATAATGTTTAATGCACTTCATGTTGTAAATTACAATGAATGGAACACATTTTCTTACTCTTTGCATCATTATGGTATTTAAATCAATGTGATAAACTAGTTAAATCAAAAGTAATCTAAAAGCAATCTGATTATATTACCTAAAATGTGTAATGTAACAGATTACGTTTCTGACTACAATTTTTGTCATGTAATCTGGAATCAGTAACGGATCACAATTTTTAAGTAATCTACCCAGCACGGGCTATGGCTCATTAGCCTCTAGCACTTTGCCCGCTTCAATTCAGACACAGAGATGAAGTAGTACGGCCCCAGATAGCACACATACGTCAGCAAGATGTCTGTAAAAGATGTCAGTTTTACATACATTCTAAATCATAAACATCTTAAAGATAGTTTCTAAATGTTTATTTGACATCTGATAGGAAACATCCTATAGAAGTATTACAGATTAGCAAAATCTCTAAAAAAAGACGAGAAAAAGACTTCCCTGAACATGTGCTATCAGGGTAAGATCACACTTATTTGAATTATGGATAGAGAAGAGAGAGAGAGAGAGATGACAGTTATATGACAAATAGTTTTAAACTCTATTTTAAAAGTAGACAAATATTTTTTTTAACTCTAAAATGTTAATTCAGGTCGAGGGTACACATTTTGTTAGGCCCTATTATGTCTAACTAAACTCTGTATCGGTATATACAATTGTCACTGGCCTAAATCAAGCAACAAAATGTACATTTACATTTATGCATTTAGCAGACGGGAATCGAACCCATGATCTTGGCGTTGCTAGCGCCATGCTCTACCAGTTGAGCTACAGGAAAGCTGTACTCCATTTTGATCCATTTTTACCATTAATGTCACCTGCTCACTCAGTTCCCTAATGACCACGGTATCTTTTTCCATAAATTCATTGATGCATGTTCAGTAAATCTAATACATATTGCATTGCTGATTTAAAAATGTATCATCAATAATCTGAATCTGGATTATTAATAAATTTGACTGACTTGTCTTAATGGGGTTTTGGTAGGCCTATCCTTTATAAGCTTCTTTTATTGTTTCATTTTATTCATTGATTCGTTTATAACATTTACAACTTCACACCATTTCTAACCTTGCTTTTATGTGTGTTAGTAAGTGTGATGTGCCCAGGGCTCGAAATTGCGACCATTTTGGTCGCATATGCTCCCGAAATGTAATCTGTGCGACTCCAAAATATATTTGGGAGCATTTGTGCGAGTGCAAATAATTGCTGTGGTGCGACCTCTACAGTTCTCTGCTAAACGTTCAAGAATTACTGCACAGCATGTGCCACGTGACCGGGAGCTAAAGCAGGTTAAGCTTTTCATTCGCGTGCTCGTCTAAAGTGTGCTTTTTCTGAGCCCCTGCACCCGAAACGCGCGAACTAAAAAGCCTGTCTTAGGGGTCGTTCACATATCGCGCCTAAAAACGCATGGAAAACGCTAGGCGCGCTGCTTTCTCCTTTTTTCCAAAGCGCTCGGGCGGTTGCGCTCCGGAGGCGTTTGTCGTTGCTAAGCAACCATCAGCTGCGCTCTCCGTTACACCTGCGGCATTCTGAAAAGTTGAGATGTTTTTATCTCGATGCGGCGCGGACGCGCCTGGAAAAAACGAGCGCGCCGCTTCCATTATGAGCGCGCATACCGCGCGTCTACATTTGAAATAACGAACTTGAGCGCGCAAAAGACGCGATATGTGAGCGGCCCCTAACAGCGCCTGATTACTCAACTAAGTTATCTTTTGAGCCAATACTGTCAAAACACACAAGGTTTACATATAGACTCAGTTGGTTATGTTTAAAAAGAAATTAAACCGGTGAGTGGAACCGAAGCGTGCCTGTATATTAGATGCGTGCAGCTCTTAAAGGGACAGTATTAAACATGCAGCCGACTGTCATTAAAGGGATAGTTCACCCTACAATTTTATTTCTGTCATTATTTACTCACTGACATGTTGTCCCAAACCTGTATTAATTTATTTCTTGTGGTGAACACAAAAGAAGATATTTCAAAGAATGTGGGTAACCAAACAGTTGCTGGTCCACTTGATAGTAGGATATAAAAAAATACTATGGAACTCACTGGGGACCAGCAACTGTTTGGTTTTCCACATTCTTCAAAATAGCATGTATGTTCAGCAGAAGAAAGAAACTCACTCAGGTTTAAAACTAATTTTGAGTGAGTAAATGATGGTATTAATATAAAACACTATGACAGAATCGACAGACAGATGACCGAATTTATTCTTTAATGTTAAAACAACAAAACCATAGAGAAAAACATAACTCGCTACTCTTGACTGAAAAAAAACAATACAGTTACTTTAATAGGAATCAATCTATAGTGTTTTATTTTTATTAATTGTTCATTCAATTTCTTGAATGCTCCTACTAAATATGCCTATTGTACCTGATAATTAAACACTGTTTGTATATTATGTGTAGTTGTAATGTGTATCTTTGTTCTTATTTTTTCATAACAAAGATAAAATAATGACAAAGATTTTTTATCTTCGCCCACTTTGGCCTAAATATCCACCATTCTTATTTATATTTTGTTTCTTTGAAAGGCTTTGTCTTTATAATAGGGAAATTAGTTTGGCAGTACTGCTCAGACAAACTGGTAAAACTAACATGACAAAGAACTGTGATAAAATCGTGAAATGTCTAAAAAATAAAAATTGATATGATATTTTTGCCATATCGCCCACCCCTACTTGGAACTGACCGGTTTTGTGACCGCACTTGCACAAACTGCATTGAAATCATTTTCCAAAATGTAATTTGTGTGGAAATATTACCAAGTCTGTAAACAGCCATTAACAGAAGCCAGAGACGCTGAAGACGGACACAAAGAACATCAAATACTGTAGCAGCCTGAGCAAGCTCAACGTTCACTATGCAAAATATAGAAAGGAAATCCTAAATATTGAATTGGGAGTGGGGGTCTATATTAATGTATTTCTGAGGGGAACTGTTTTGAGAAAAGTTTAAATGACATTTTCTTCTCATCTTGCATGTATAAAAAACAAAGCACTGCAGCTTAAGGATCAGGTTCAATTGACGAAGCTTTTAATCATCAGGAAGGATGTTGCCCGCCCTTCCGCTCAATTGGCGGTTGTGTTGCTCCTTAATATTCAGTGGGTGCTCCTAAAATAATTGTGGTGCTCCTAACTTCTTGAAGTTGGGAGCACCAGTGCTACCAAGTAAAAAAGTTAATTTCGAGCCCTGGATGTGCCCAACAATGTTTAATTCCTGTCTTGCGTTGTAAATGAGCATTATTGATTTAAATAATTTAAAATAATTAACTTTTTTATTCACCATTTATATTTCTGTTAATCAAAAACCCTGATAAAAGCATCGTGTCTGAATGCTAGACAATATAAGTTGTTCTGTCTACACTGGACGCTGCCAAGCCACCGACAGTGAATGGGTGTGTCTCGTACTATTTCTGACATACTCCGCTCCTGAGCTACCGACAAGTGGCCATTTGGAACGTTCGATTTGATGTAACGTTATCCAAATTAATGGTAGGCTATAGACACAATGTAAAATGTTGCAGAGTTCTGCAAGTAGTTTCAGCTCATAAACCTTTGCTGCAAAATCGTCTCAAAGTAAAATGTTGAGGTAATACATTTAGTACGAATTATGTACAACCAGCGACACTTTGGCGTTGCGTGTTGCTTATATATGCGTCTTCCGGAAGTAAATGTCCAGACTGTCTGCGGTGAGTGAGTTGCTATGCGACGTGTCCCGGAAGTAAATGTCTGCGTTGTGTTGCGTTGAATCATGGCTGCATCAACAGTCAACGGTAATAGCCGTCACAAAAGGCAAAAATGCAGCGAGAAGCTGCCTTTACAAGACAAAGAGATTATTAAACCCTCCATAACAGAGCTCACCAAAGAAGTGCGGACCAACATCCTCTGCACGGTGGCAGGATGTGGGAAGATTCTGCCTAACACTCCAGCACTCAACATGCATCTGGTCAAGTCCCACAAAATCAAGGTACAACACTACACCAAAACCATGCTAAATTTGTTATTTAATGTTTTTACTTCTGTTCTGCTTCATTTTACAGGGTGTCTTGTTTCACTTCCATCTTGACTCGTTTACAGTTCATTATGTATGTCTTCATAATATCCTTTTTTCTGATTCTGACTGATGAGAATCATTTTAAAACATGTTGTCCTATTCTAAACACATGACTATATAACATGCACCAGATTTGCCATATAACGGCACGAGAATAACAAACGACTATGTACTTTTAGTTAGTTAAATACAAGTATTCTTTACAAACCCCATATAGGAAATATTTCTAAAATGATTGTGCTTGCCTTCATGTGCTATAATATAAAGAGAAACCTCACTGTCAGAGCTATTCTGGGGATGTTAAGCATCTCCTTATCAGCTTGTTTGCCAGCTCATAGCTGGAATTGGCAATGGATTGAATAAAAGCTTCTTGACAGCCTGAGTGACATAACCCAGTTTGCAACACAGAATGAGCCAGGGCTGTTTGCCAGACATAGATTCAGATCTCTTAAGTCTTTGTAGCACAGACATTTTAGGATAGTTTCTGGTTTGTCTTAGTGACTTAGGAGTCCTCTTCGTGACTCCTAATGTTTCACAGATTTAGGAGATAGTTTTAGTGCTAAAACGCTTTGTTAAATACTCTTAGCGCAAAAATTTAGGAGGACTGACATGCCCATTGTTTTTAAGATTTTCTCCTAAATTTGTGAGTTATGAGCTTCTTTTAGCCTTAAGATGTTTTGTGAATACGGGCCCCGGTGTCTGTCTATTTGGTGTGCAGCAAGGGAAAGCAGTGTACTGTTGTTCTTCTTGTTGCAACCCGTTGATGAAAAAAATACCAAGTCTGACCTGACCATTCAGACTGAAAAGTATTCAACAAATAGTTAATCCAAAAATGATCATTCTTTCATCATTTTCTTACTCTCATATTTGTTTTATTTATGTATTTCTGTCTTCTGTTGGAAAATTTAAACATTTAAAAAAAATATCTTCTTCTGAATATGATCGCTTGTTATGATTAAAATGGACCAAAATGTGATGAAAATGAATGATGGTGCTGCTAACACTGAGGCATGACGTCACTAATGCCTCAAAATGTTGCGCTCATGCCATCACAACTAAGATTTTTCTTCCTCAGGTTATTTCTTTGTTTGTTTGTGCATGCTTTGGATTTCATCGTGTTCAGTGACCCACACTGAGTGGATTATTCTCTTTTGGGTCAATGCGATGGCTTTTCATAAGTGTGTATCTCCTTTTCCCATAGTGTGTTTCTTGTTGAAAGGGATTGTCTCAGTATGTAACCTTGGTTCCCTGAGTAGGTAACATGATGCTGCATTGCTTGCTATTCTTCTTCGTTTTCAGTATGGTCTACTTTATAGAACAATCTGAGTTGTGATTCTCATAGCTACAGATGCAGCATCTCATTAAATATTGAGGGAATAAAGATTATATACAGAACCAAAATGTTTTTATGATAGTTGCACAAAAAACAATATTCTTATTGCTTGTTTGTCATCTTTTAAAGCGGTTTCTCACTATATTTCTTTTCAGGAGGGGCTGGTCAACCCTACAATTAGAAAGGACATTAAGGAATCACAAAAGCTCTACTGTTGCCCAATAGAAGGCTGCCCAAGAGGACCAAACAGACCCTTTTCTCAGTTTTCGCTTGTTAAACAGGTATTTGCCATTGCTATTTGTCTGGAGTTTAGTTTTTTTCTGTGATGTTATTTTACTGTTCCTTTGGTAAACTGACACTAATTCATGTTTTATTATTTTCTAGAACTTGATGTATAATTTATGTCCTGCTAGGAAAACAGCTGACTAACATGTTTCCTAATCTTACTAATGGTGTAGCACTTTATGAAGATGCATGCAGAAAAGAAGCACAAGTGTTTGAAGTGCAGTAATGGCTACAGCACTGAGTGGGACCTGCGGAGACATGCTGAGGATTGTGGGAGGACATACAGCTGTACATGTGGTTGTCCTTATGCCAGTAGAGCAGCACTGCTGTCTCATATCTACAGAACAGGCCACGAGGTTCCCAAAGAGCACAGGTACTCATTATATCTGGCTAAAAGTTAAAACTAGTTTTGTGGTGGTAAATATTGCAATAGGAAAACATAAAACGAGCATGGTATATTTTCCTCCTTGGTTTGCTTAAATCATAAAACTAATATCCTCTTTCAAATAAATAGCATGTCTGACCTAGGATAATATGTGGTTCAGGACAGTCACTTCGCCTTTAATTGCTAACTTATATCCCAGTGTAAGGTTGTTAGTCCTACAGTACGTCTTATTAAAATGCAGTGTTTGTCTTAGGTATCCACCAGTGAAGAAGAGGAAAATGGAAAGATTGTCAAGCAGTACAACTAATTTTATGCCTGATGAACTAATAAATGAAATTCCAGAGTGTAAGAAAAAGCTCAGCGAAGGAGCAGTCCCTACTCTACTCATCTCTGGAACATCGCACACAGCACAACTCAACACTAACCACCACAAACACACCCAGAAGCTCCTTCTCCCAAAGCCCAAAGTGGCCCTAGTCAACTTTCCTATTATGCAGTTCACGCAGCCTGTTCTCCTACCCTCCGCGGAAAGTAGTGCCTTGAGGTCATTGGTCTTTTCTGTAGATGCACAAAGGTGCGTAAGCACTGTGTATATTTTGTCACCATCGGTCAGCACAGTGGTGCCTGATCTGAACAATAAGACTTTCAAAGAGGCCTTTCCTGTACATACATCAGGCCCAGATACAATTAGTACAGGAGTTCAGGTCAATCTTGAGAGTCAAGCTTCTGTAGGAGATCCAGTGGATCTTGTATCTAGAAACAAAAGCACTTCAACAAACATTCAAACTGACATATCATACCTCAACAAAGCGATTGATGCTGGACAATTGACTGTTTCCCCCTGCTGTGAGGCCTCTGTGTCATCTTGCTCTCAGACAGACATCAGCGTAAGCGCTCAGATTCAGCTGCCTCTAAATGTGCAAACGCAGACACTACCCTCACGAATCAAAGCCACATTTTCCATTGGAGCGCAGACAGATGTTTTCAGTTTCTCTTCCTTTAATGTGACCCGAGAAACCCAAACGAGCTGTTCTGCAACCCCAGTGGATGAAAGCCAAATGGACCAAGCAATGTGCACAAATCTTTTCGATACTGATACTCTCAGTGTCTCCACTCAGACTGCAGCGGCTGATGCACATTTCAGAACCAGCAGTTTAGAGGATCCTCTGACCAGCACTGGAGCTGGGCTTTTTGAGGACAAGACTGCTGCATCCATGTGTTTTGGGGCCCAGACTGACATTTTGCACCAAAACACAGTAGCAGACAACCAAACTCAGACCATGATACTTTTCCGTGACCTTGAGAAAATACTTTCTGACAGCATGACTGGGGCAGCTTCAAGCTGTGCTTTGGGTTTAGTTGCTACGCATGAACCACATCATACTGGTATTGACTTTGACTTTGAAGAGTTTCTTAATGCGACACACATTCAAACTCAGACAGAAGAAAGTGGTTTAAACAGTCTGAACACAGAGACAACTTTGGAACTCCTAGACATTGAGACACAGACTGACTTCCTTCTCTTCGACAACCTTGGTAATGGGCACAACAGTGACGTTGGAACAAGGGTGCAACCAAGTGATCTGGAGCTTGAAATGTTTGACACTCAGACGCAGACAGACCTTAACTTCTTGCTAGACACGGGTGGGCACATGCCCCTTGGCAGTATCCTCAGACATTCTAGTTTCAGCATGAGCACAGAGTCCTCAGACACAGAAACACAGACCGACATCAGGCCTGCTCCACTTTCTCTGCCTTTCTCCCATGATGGGCAGGTGAGGCTCAGCACCGCTGAAACCCAGACCATCTCCAGTTCCTTTCAGAGCCTTGGCCACCTCTTCCACACTAGCAACGAGACCCAAACTGCAGGGGATGACTTCCTTTCAGCAGACTTGGCCTGGAACATGGAGTCTCACTTAAGCTCGGTGGAAACCCAAACGTGCGAGGAGATCATCTCACTATTTCAACACATTGAGAAAGCCAAAAGCTGAAGGCTCCATTAAAGGTGATTTGATTGATTAGGTCACATAATGAAGGAGTCAATCCTAGTATCACCCTCAGCAAGGGTGGCATAACTTCAAAACCGTTCCTCACAACCATCTAGAGCTCAATCTGTCAGGTAATAATTGTGTGTAATCGCAGAATTTTATTTTAGACATTTTATTTTTATTTTATTTAAGTCCACAATAAGTTATTGCATATCTGCCCAAGTCTAAGGATTTATACGTTTACAGCACTTTATCACCTCACTATTAATGATCAACATATATTGGTAGTTCTTAAAGTATTCGGTGTGTTGTAGTAGGTCTGGTCAGAGCCTCTTGTGGCAATGTGTAGTAAGTTCATTCTGATGTTACTCAGAAATCAGACAGAAATGATAAACATTCATTCCACAAATAAAATTTAATTTCTCGTCGGTATACTTTCTAGTCTGATATTGTTTAGATGTCTTGGGTCTAACTGTTTTTTACATGCTTTTTTTCTAAACTTGGGCTGTTTGTTTTGCTTTAAAAAAAAAAATGGAAATAAAAATTGTTACATTTAATAGTGCAATGCTCTAGACTCATCTAATAGCCACTGTGAGTATATTTAGGTCTTGAATCATTACAAAATTTGTGCAACTATTTCTTGCTGACTGTTATGGCATAATTTAATAGTTACATCCTCAGTTAAATTTGCATCTTATGCATGTTTCAGACATCACATTTCCTTCAAAAGCAGAGCTGAGAATTTGTTCTTGTTTACTGTGATTTGCATTCTGTACTGTGAGTAGATTTAACGCAAATCACGAATGTTTACCAAAAAACAAAACCTTTAATATTTCTTTGAAAGCAAGTATCAATTTTGATGGAGTATTTTTATCCCTCCTTATGATTTTAAGTAACTGTTTACATATACTGTTTAAACCTTTTGTTGATGCCTTAATTTAAGTGTTTATATGCTTTTGGTTGAGATAATTAAACTACAGTGCTGCTTAATGGAGGAGATTTAGAATTGATGTCCTTTGTGTTTTTATTTTCTTTATTTTAGTTTTTTGTGCGTATATTTATTGGTTTGGTTCCTATGAATGTTTAATCTCTGTGTCAATTCACTACTCATTTGCCTTAGACACTAAATATGAAAGGCAACCATAGTTTTATTTTCATTTAGCGTGTGTGTGTGTGTGTGTGTGTGTGTGTGTGTATGTGTGTGTATATATATATATATATATATATATATATATATATAAAAAGGATATGCTATGAATGATTTCTGAAATGTCCTATTTATCTGTACTCCTGTACTTTATGTATATAGTGGAATTTCCACAAGTAGAATGTAAGTGACGAAGTGTCTGTTCCCTTTATGACGTCACATTGGCTGCTTCTCGACATTGTAACTGCTAAAGAGCTTTAGTATTTTTATGCCAAACTCTAGGAACTCTCGTGTTCAGTCACTACATTAATTGAAATGCTATTTAGATCTTGGAATAAATACTGCAAGTAAATACATGCTAATTTTGTGTAGGCAATGATGATGTCATAGTGAAAACTATTGCTATAGAAAACTTGAAAGAGTCCCAAGTGTTTTTCTGTAAAGAGTGCATGCAATATATATTTTTGTGCCAAGAATAACTTTTGTGTTGCTTTTGGTTTTTCACCATGTCTTATTTAATTTAGTATAGGATATAATTTATAATTAGGTGTAATAATAAAAAATATATATATTATTTTTGTTCTTTAAAAGCTGGTCATGTGTATAATCTAGCTATGTTCTGTTGTTTAGAGGCTATGCTGATGCACATGAAACTGGAAAATAAACTGCAGAAATCTTTGGCCATTAATTGAATCAAGCACAATAATGTTTTATTTTCTTCTATTCTCTTTTATTGTCCCGAGTAAATGTAAGTGTCTGCAAATGACTGTGTTCTAAATCAGATTATTTTTGCACATTTAGCTGAACACAGAGATTTGTATAACATTCCGTAGTTGTGATAAATTTCATGGAATCAAAATAATACTTTGAAGCAAGTCTGAAAAAAAAAACACTGAAAGTTGCATCCCAGACCATATCTCTTATGATCTTAGTATTCAAAGCCATATACACAGGCGCAGGATATAAAGTACTATTCAATTGAATATTTGTAAAGGATCAACTAGTCTACAAACTGAATTCTGCTGTTAATCGGGTTAATTTTTTTTGTGAATGTTGGACAGTGTTTAGCTAGTTTCAACACTGAACATGCATAGTAAAATAGCATGGTTCTGAGTAATTGGATGCTGCATTCTCAGAAAAAAACCACAAGACTTATCTTTATCTCTTTATGTTGCATAGTCATCTTCATGTAGCACACATTTTTAAGTAAACTGAAGTGTGAAGCTTTTTTTTCAATTCTAAATGCTTATTTGACTCCAAACAGTATGGTGCAACAATGTACAGAGAGTTCAGAGATCAATAATAGTCACATAGGTATGTGAAATCTCGTTCCTATCAGCATTAGTCGATGAGCTTCAGGTCTTTTCATACGTCTTGCTTTGTGGCTAGAATACAATCTATAACTGATGTTGTTCTTGGTAGAAGGCCTTGTCAATTCTTCCTGCCTGAGGTTTCTTCCCAGGGCATAGAAAGCCTGGGGTAATGTATTTGACACAGTGCTGGAGGGTAAATCATACTTATTTTGAAAAGTTATGTTAAAAATAGATGGCAGGTGATTGCTTTCCTGGGACAGCCAATGCTTTGTGCAGGGAGATCCCTTTAACATGTAGCCGTTCTCTTCTGGAATAAAGTCTGTGAGGGCCTTGAAGACATATCCTTGGTCACCATTGACACTCAATCTTTCATCAGAAGTGACGGCTCCGGTGGCATCAGACATCATGTCCTTGGTGACAACTTCTGCTGGATGGAAATCTGTTGGCTCCACTCTTTTAAAAAGACTATAGTTCCTCAGGTTTCTGGACTCTTTGACAGGTGGCAACACACTGAAGCTTCTGATGCTAAGAGCAACTGTATTTTTCTTCAGGATTTGACATGGTTCTGTATAGGAATGGCAGACTGATGGTGATTTTTGTGTACACTGTTCATCTCCAGACATCAATTTGTTGATTAATGGTTCTGACATATTTTCCAGAGACAAGCTGAAAGAGTATAGTTCACCTGAAGAGGAATTGTCAGTTTCCTCTGCAAGATCTAGAAGGGTTGGGGCAGTCTTTCTGAAAGTTTTCATTGAATTTCCAGCAGAGCAGTAGATTGGCAGATCAGAAAGATTAAGGTCTGCACAGAGGAGACAGTGAGAGTCTATGATGTCTTGCTTGATTTTTTTCCCCTTCCTTGGCGTTTGAAGAAATACACCAAAAGTAGGAAACCTCCCCCAACCTTCAACCTGTTAAAAAAAATGCAGTCTGTGAGATTCTTACTTTGAAATTATTAACTAATGTAAACTTTACACTGTGAGAACACAGTGTTCTCAGTACAACACTACAGAAGCTTCATCTGGAATGCATGCATAACACAAATTTGCACTACCTTTACACACAAAATGTATTTACAGACTGTTCAGTGCTGCATAGAGACAGCACAGCTGCATTTACACAGACAATACAACTTAAGTTAATGTTTTATGAAATGATGGATATACAAACAACAAAATAATGAATGAAAATAATGATTAGAACAATTTGGAACGTGCAATAATACACTGATTCACGAATGCAGCCAAACTACAGTTGTGCTGTTAATACAATGAGAGTTATGATGATGGATCTATAGGGAGGAACATAAGCAAATCATTTAAAATGGGCGATCTTTTGTTTAAACCCCATTTGTAATTATTTGTGTGTTCCTCATTCAATCCCTTACAGAGTATAGGGCTCATAACACTAATCTATTTAAATAATAATAATAATGGTACATTTATATAATTCCCGAAAGAATGTATGGTTTAGCTACAATTGACAACAAAATAGTGATACAAAGAGGGACAACGACTGATAAACATGAATTATACACAGGGCCGACCCGTGACATATAGACGGAATAGGCAAATGCTAGGGGCGCTGCCGATCCAGGGGCACCAAAATGAGTACAGATTTTTTTATTATTATTACCAATTCTACTTCAATACTATACATGTAAGATTTTACTCAAAAAGCGATCATCCCACAAAAACAACTATTTTATTGCTCTCCTCAGTTTGACACATTATCTTCCCCCACACAGCCACACTTCCACATAGGGCCTACATCGGTTACCTGATTGTAAAAGATGTTCACTTATAAATTATCACTGTGTCAAAAAGACCGAATTGCCCTTTGGTGCCCAGGAAAGAAAATTAAATAAGAGAAGAATAAAAACGGGACAAAGACAGAGGTAATGCGACGTAATGAATGAAATAAACTAGCCCTTAAATGCATGAATGTTTCACCAATCATGATATTCGTGTCTTTAAATACCCTTATTTATCCAGCACGGGCGAATCTCTAACTGCAGCAATAGGAACAAAAAAATTATAACAAAATAAAAACTCTTGATATTTTAAGGACAATTACAGAAGAATAAAATAACACATATTTTTTTACCTTTTGAAACTGGTGATCTCTACCATATTCTCAAAAAAATAATTTTCAATAACTTCAAAATCAATATTTTGATCACTGGCTGCTTATTCACCACATCCACCATCAAATGACAGTGAAATGTATATTTCACTGCGTACAGTAATTGCAGTAAGTGAAACATCACATCGTCATTGTGTATCAAACAGTGCCACCTCGAGGAAGAAAGAGTCAGTGCACATTGAGTCATCAGATATTTAGGAATATAGTCTGTAGGAAAAATATATTTACACATAAAAAAGTAATCAGAAAACAGGCATTCTTTTATATTTTATTATTGTTTTCGTTATATTGTTTATAATGCATATATTGAGGAATAGCCAACTAAGAAAATTGATGTTTAACTTTAAAAAATGAAGGAGGGAAAAGGTAGTGAATAATCTCACGGTTCGCTAAAGACATAAGGGCTCTAGATGAGGTAAAAGTTTGTGAACAAACTATGTTAGCCTAGTCTAGAAAGCCTATAGTCTAAACGTTTAAAATAGTATAATAACAATCTCTGGGATTAAACATGACAACATGTTTTAATCATATTTTTACGCTACAGTTGTGTAGTTTTTGGGGACTTATTGTATTTTTAATTTGAATTGGCAAATTGTGTAATATTTGTATAGGACTATAACTGGACTTATTAAACAAGCAAAATTAATGTAAAATTCACTTTAAAGATGTACGTTTCTCAGTATAGTCTATAATTCATGGTGAAAACATTAGAATGGGCTAGTAGAACATTGCCGTCATCTATTGGAAATAGAACACTTTTCAAATTTATTTTGAAGATTAAACAGTAGCCTACTATATGCTAATACAGTTTTACAATACCAGATGTAATCATTCCTGATTTTTAATTGTGTTTAATTTATAAAGTGACGTAGGCCGCACCTATATTTTTATAGTTTCACTGGAAACAATTTAAAATAAGGTTAATTTTCAATGACTGACACTAACTAAAATAATAGATACTGTTACAAAAGTATTGTTCATTGTTAGTTCAAGTTGGGTAATATTCACTAATGTGAGGCAAGGGGCACCAGGTAAAATCTTGCCTAGGGCAGCAAATTGGCCAGGGCCGGTGTACCGACGAAATGTGCTACCTATCAGATTGTGCTACCAATAATATATTTGCATTGTTTTAAGGGTAAGTTTAGGGTAAGGGTAGGTGTGGACGGGTATGCTTAGGGTAGGGGTAGGTATGGACATTAAAAAAAGCCTCAAACCACACGAATAAGATGTTGGTAGCACAATCTGATAGTTGCCATTTTTGCTATCGATTTGTGCAACCTATCTTTTTTTAATGGGAGGTAGCTCAATCTGAGCGGGTAGCACAAATCGTCGGTACACCGGCCCTGATTATACAGCGATATCAATGGATAGTTAGTTCATGGGAAAGCATTGTCAGAATATATGTGTTTCTTTTTCCGATATGTTTTTTGATAACACGCCTGATGAAGGACATATTCTTGTCATCTACAATCTAGTTCAGATTTGGTCGTGTTAATTTCGGTCGACTCACAGCGTCTTCCCAGCCAGTGCGGCTCTGAAGCAAAGGTATGTTGTGCTCCATCCAACACTCTTCGCTGAGATCCAACAACACATTGACATGCTGTCTGCCCGAAGACTCCGTGTTCCTTTTTGTGCTGTCAGTAACGTTAGTCGTATGCCGTTTCTCAGCATCAGTATAGTCTGATGCATGGACTTCAGTGCTATTCATTCCGGACTGCTTCAGTAACAGCCAAAGCAACAACAACAAAAGAGATTTCTGTAAAAATATATATTTTTTACAAGTTAGCTCTTAAGTTGTCAGGTCCCATGTGTAACTTAGTTGAGGAAAACGTGTTTAATAACACGCTAATTAACTAGCCTACTGAAAGTCTGCATGAAACATAGCAAATACATGTAACGTTATGCGTAAACACATGCATCAAATGAATAACAAACATGCATTAAAGTAGCCTAAACAACTTACGTTGGTTTTGACAACACTAACATCTTAACATGGTACTGCTTGGCAATACAAAAATCAGTATATTAGATGCATAAACTGGTAGCCTATTGCATCTCTGTTAAGTAAAATGCGCGAACGAATGTTTAGAGTCCTGTTGTCATGATAACCTTGGGAGAGGATGACGTAATGGAAAAGGACGATCCATAATGTCATGACATCGGCATTAATGTAATGGGGTGTTTTTGTACACTTGTTGTAAGTAGGGTAACGTTAGCCTATTGTTAGGTATTATTAGGTATTGTTAGGTATTGTTAAAAAAATTAAATAGTAGTCTAGATTACACTGCGTGGTAGTTTGGGTAATTTATTATTTGAATATGGTCTATCCATTTAAGGCATTCACGACAAAATTATTATTTATTTACTTATCGCATGCTTAATTTTCTTAATTTTGTGAAGCACTGACAGGTCCCATGCCATTTAATATAGCCAGTCGCATGAATCCCTCTCTCTATAGCTAGTTGTTGCATAAGCTGTGCAAAATGAATACCGATGAGCAGACACTATTGATATGTATAATCTTATTTATTTATTTTTTAAAGAAAGTTTGCTCTAAATTGTTATTGCGGTGTTTTATCTACTGTGAGACGTGATCCAGCGCACGGACTGCTTGTGGCTAAGGGGGTGTGACAAGAATGTTGAGGGATGGGCTTATGAATATTAATTATTGAAACGCGCCGTTCAGGTTCAGTTGATTGGCTGAAAGGAATGAGTGCTAGTCAGCTGACGAATAAGCGTTGGCTTATTAATATTAATTATGTTTCTTGACCTCGTGATTGAGGAAGGTTGGTGAGAAACGTCGGTTTGACCTAATTAATATTCATAACCTAAAGCTTTGCCATAGTAGGATTCAGCCAGCAGCATCTCGGCAAAGACTGGTTCAGGTATCCGCACTACCATCAACCATAGCTCCCCGTGTAGCCTACAACGCGTATAGCCTACAACGCGGAAGGACACTTAACATCAGACCTCGACTTAAACATTCTCAGGATTTTGCAGACTATTTTATGGAAGCCGAGGCTGCTGTGGTAATGCTGCCTCCCAAGAACTGCATCCCCAGAAACTACAGTTGTATCGCTGGGCTGTTCGGAAGCTTGACTGCAGCAGAGCAAAAGCAGGAGGACGGAGAAGAGATGGAGGGAGAGGAGGGCAAGAATTGGGACTGTGAATCGTTAGAAATCAGCGTAGTGAATGAAAAACCGAGAGGAAGGGCGTCATCACTGAAGCCCCCGCATAGCCCGACCCAGCGCCGCAGGTGCAAGTCTCTCCCCACATCAGCTGAAAGAGCCAAATTAGAGATCGCACGAAGCCGGAGCCCAAGCAGTCAGAAAAAGGTACGTTTCGCTGACTCTCTGGGTTTGGAACTGATTTCTATCAAACACTTTGATTACACGGATATGCCTGAGGTACCAGACCGCATCATTGACAAATTCAAAAAAGCCAGAGCTCTCCACTTTAACAATTTCGACAAGTCCAACACATCAAGCCAGTCCGTGTTTATGGAGCTGCTCTTCACAAATCCAGGATCCCTGCCAGACTTCCTTGACAGAGTGTATGAAGTGAAGGTTTTACTAGAGTATGTTCAGGCTGACGAGTTCAGCCTCTCGGGGGTCGTGCGGGTTCTAAACATGGCTTTCGAAAAAAAGGTCTATATGAGGTACACCTTAAATAACTGGACGACATTTGTGGATATTCTGGCGTTTTACGTCCCCCATTCCAGCGACGGGCGGACTGACACATTCAGCTTCAAAATAATCACCCCAACCTTTCTGGAGTTTGGAGGAACGCTGCAGTTTGCCATCAAGTACTGTGTCGTGGGAGGTGAATTTTGGGACAACAACAATGGGAATAATTACAGAATAAGAAGGCACAGATTTAAAATTTCTCCTCCGAGGGAATGGGAAAACGGTTGGATCCATTTTATTTAGTGCGCGCTTCTCAAGCCTTATTAATTTGGTGACTTCCATCGACGAATTGGCTAGGTAATAGTCATGAGCCAATTCTTCGCCATAGTAGGATTAGTAATCTCTCCAGCAGTGTACCCTGAAGGAACTAGTTACTGACCTTCCATGAAAAACGTATGTAGCATACCACATATTCGTAAATGTAACACCGTTGTCTGTGCTTTTGTCATTGCTTAAATTATGGTAGAGAATAGGAAATTAAATTGTCAAAAAGGTAACCACTAACATGTAACATTAGGCATATTTCCATCGTTGTAATACACTGATTGTTTAACTGCAGTACATGGAAGGTCATGGAAACAAGACCCCTTCTGCATTCATTAAAATGAGCAGCACAATTTTAATGAACCCAGTTTACATTTAGCTTCAATGCATTGTGCTGTAATAGGATATTGTGTAATAATTGCATAATCCACGGTGAGCCTGTTACTCTTCAGTTCAAGTGAAATCATGGTGTTTCAGCATCACTGTGCTTGTTTCACATCAAACTGCAGCTAAGGGTTTAGGCTACCTCTGAAGAAGATTTTTGATACCCTAATAAATTAAACCTTTAGAAGAGCACATGTCTTGGATCCACGTAAAAATTGCAACCAGTTCCACTCTGCCTGCTGCGAGCAGGCCTTGAACAAGTGCCTCTTGAGGCCAGGGGAATGATGATTACCAGCATAGCTCTTACAGAGACAGAGCAAAAGTGAATTTACAGAGCCGCTGGGGTGTTTTGGTTTAGCAATCCATGTGCAGCAATTACATATTGCCTACAATTTCTCTTCTTCAGAAAACACGTAGGCTGTTGACTATTTTGTTTTACTTTTCAAGTCATCAAAAATTGACCCTGTTTATATTTTTTTAATATATAGTAGTTGGTATAGTCCACTCAAGAATGAAAATTCTCTCACCATTTGCTCACCCTCATGTCATCCCAGATGTGCATGACTTTCTTTATTTCTTTCTTTAGTTGGACACAAAGATTTTGTGAAAAATATTCTATCTTTTACACATTGACAAAAGGGGTCTTTTTGGGGGTGGACTATCCCTTTAATGCATGTTACTAGTCTTATTGTGAACAATTCATCCTTGCATGTTTGCTTTTCTTGTGATATGCTCACTTGACATTTACATTTAAAACGCAGTTACGTTCAGTGACCATTCCAGTTGGAAACGCTTACTTTTCACAATCCAGTCAACAAATGTTTGATAAAATCAAGTCGTGCCTAAAAAGCCTTGCTCATTTTCACTCTGAAATATGTCACAAACAATTAGGGATGGGTACCGAAACCCGATATTTATTCGGTCTCGGGGCTGAATTATGAAAGACCGGAGTATCGATAAGCTCTGACGTTAACGGTTCTGCTATCGGTACTGGAGAAATTAAGAAAACACACATACATTTATTATTGCTATATATACACATTATCTTGCTAATTCTATCCCGCCAGAGTCACCAGCTGTTTTTATATGCAATAATATTCAAACTCTTGTCAATGATGCATTTTTGCTATTCCCAAATCAGAAGCGTGATCGCTCACGTGGATGAGTTCAGCACGCGCTACATGAAAGCCCTGTTTATGATAGAAGAGAGAACTAACCATTAAAACATGCTTACACTTTAGGCCTGTGGCTGTTATATTAAACGGAGTTTATTTAATGTTTTTTTTTAGCTTCTAAAGATTATAGCCGTGTTTCTTCTAGCACAACTTCCTTCCCTTCACAGCGGCGCGCATTCGTTCCTCCCTGACCAAAACTCAACGTCAGAATCAGATCAATCGTCTGTCGATTGTTGTAAAATGCCGTCTTTACAGTTACTAAATTGCTGGACATGTTTGATAATAAAACGTTGAAAGTACAATCCACACGAGAGACGCTGTTCCCCAGGCTGAAGTGTGTGTGTGCGCGTGTGTGTGTGTGCGCGTGCGCGGCGCGCTCTAAAACAGACAAGCAAAGTACACTTTGAGCTTCGGACGCGTCCAAACGATCAAATACACACACAATATGTAAAAACGGACGGCTTGGAGAGTATTCACTTAAAACACAGTTTATATCTTAAAGTGAACGAGAACAGTTGGGAGAAAATCTGATGTGTGTCAATATTTTGTCTTAGTGACAGATTGGAGCTTCTTCAATGTTAATCAAAGAACAAAATACAAAGACAAAATCACTCACAGCTCTTAATCTGAATAAAGTAATAGCTTTAATAAGCATCAATCTATCAATACATACAGTGAAAACTATGCAGTGTTCATTTATATTTGATCACTTTTAGATTTATTTTGTAGCTATTACTTATCTGAACATTAATGTTAGTAGACCACCATAGATAAATGAAAGCACTGTGGTATTTTTTTTACATTTGTACATTTGTTTTATGGTATGACAAATGGTATATTTGTCAGTTTATTTAACTTTGTTTCTTTGTTCATGTTCTTACTCTATCTTATCTTATGTATATAAAACACTAAAAATGCCTGCACACTGGTGCATTTACAAATTGATGTTTTATATTTATTTAATGAAATATTTATTTAACATTTCAGAATATAAAGCCATGTTAATTAAGCTGCTAATCTATCATAGAAATATATATTTCATACATATATGTGTATGTATGTATGTATATATGTATGTATGTATATATATAAATAACAAAAAGTACCGATAAGAATACCGTTAAAGTACCGGACCGATAAGCAGTATCGATAAGAGTAGTAATACCGTTAAAACCTTAACGATACCCATCCCTACAAACAATACAATAGTAGTCAGTCGCAACTTCTGTTTCAGAAAATTATTTTGTATTTAAGGCCCTGATTAAATAAAATTCTGTTAACATTCAAACCACATCAGTCTTAATAATTACTATTGAGCGTGTATATAAAAGTTTATAGGTGATATGCAATTGTTTAAGATGGTATTATGAAAGTATTCTGCATTTTATATACATATTTTCTCTGTGTGTGTGTGTGTGTGTGTTTGTTAATTTTTTTGCAACCTGCTGACCCAACTGAGTATGCTTAATTTTCAAATTTCTATAGTGTTGTATCTTTCTCATGGCCATTTCATAATATTTTACTTTTACAGCGTCATTTAAATCACCTTTTTTCATATCTTCCCCCATCAGCAATGACATGTCACCTATAAATAAATATACTTAAGCTTAATAGTAATTATTAAGATTGATGTGGTTTGGAATTGGTAAAGTGTGTTTGGAAAAAATATATCGATTATGCATGCACTGTGTGTCTAAATTTTTTTATGAAAAAGTCATTATAAAATGACATAAATTTGCATGAGAGCACGACACTAAAGTGGCTCTGTATAAGTTTCCCTATGTTAAAAAATACCTTTGTGAAGAATAGAACTAAGTAAAGATTTGTCTTTTAATAATTGACATATAACTCAAAGTTTCTGTGGGTTTTATATATATATATATATATATATATATATATATATATATATAATGTCTGATGAGCTATAGCCAGTGCTTTTATTCTCCAGGAAAACAATTTCCTGCACAGCTGCTACACTATAGTTTTGTGTTTACTGTATCACTGTGGAATCTTGCTTTAGATATCATAAATACTTTTATCACTAAACACATTTAATATCTATCAATTTATTTATTTTGTAACTGTTTAATAAGCAGATTCAAATTCAGCCAGTCAGGCATTGTCACAAAATAAACCCCTTCAAGGGGCCCTGATGGGGTACGTTGGGATCCTGGTTAAATAAGGGGTTATTTTATAATGATAACCGGCTGTTTATATATAATCTTGTACTAACCTAAGACCAAAAACATATCTACTGTGAAGAATCTCTCACTCTTCCAACAATTATATTTTTAATCAGATGATAACATGTTTATTTTTTAACAAAACAAAATTCATATTTTCAGGGATGATTAACATTTAAAATGCCCAGACCTTAATAAAACAAGCTGTTATACTGAAGTGAAGTTATCGGCTTTCGTGATAAAACCATAACAATTGAAAGTGTTTAATATACCTCACATTGTGTAAGCTTATAAATCTTGGCAATTTGTGTTGTTTTATAAATGTTTTTAATTACTTAACGTGGGTGTAGGTCAGTGAAGTATTTCAAGCCATACCTGAAATATCTTAGATTTGAAGATATGTTATTTGGGCATCCCAATTGATTTCACTGACAAAAAGCACACTGAAAGAATTATGTCCAAGTCTTCTCCATAGTGAAGTATTCGCCTTATCTTTAGAAGGTTGTCATGAGCCTTGTAATGTTGGAAGCGGAAATCATAACAAATGTCAACTGGGAAGATTTTAAAACGTCTTGCCAATTCATAAATCTGTAAGATCTTACCTTCATGTTGTGGAAATATATACTAGAAGACACAAGACAATGACCACAGTGTTGAAAAGGGGCAGGGCTACACAAGGTCTATAGCGAGTTACTGCCACTGAAGCTGGCCTATCAGGTTGCAGAGCAGATTAAATGACTCTCTGATCCTCTTTGTTGAAATCACAGGGGCCCCCGAAAGCCCCCGACCCCCCCCCCCCCCCAGCGACAGCTATAGTTGATGATTAAAAAGAAAATCACGTCACCCAAGCTGTCTTCATTAGTGCCCTATAAACATTTTGACATCAGTCAAAATTGTTAAGCACTTTTATTTAAGACTTGTTCGGTCTTTAGCTGCACTTTGAGTAGTTTATTACTGAATGATAAATGATTGTAAAGCTGAACCTTTCACAAAGTATGAATAGTGCATTTACCCTTTGTAAAGTTATACAGCATTCAAAAAGAATCCAGATACTTTCTATATTTCATTATTTATTTAATAATATAATTATATATTTATAATGATATATTTTGCCACATTTTGTTATGTTGCATCCTTATGCTAAAATGTATTATCTAAAAGATTATCCAGAGAAGTGGAATGCACCTAAACTAAATTTCAAGTGTCACAGCAAGGAGTCTGAATATTTAACCTATATCAATGTGATTTTCAAATAAACTTGCAAATATGTTTTTTGGTTTGGGGCATGGAGTGGGGCATCTGTAAGCATTTTAGCATAAGGCTGCAACATAAAATGCGAAAAAAAGAGTCTGAATACTTTCTGAATGACTCCTGCACAAATAAACATCCTGCTTTTCATGAACAACCACAAGCTATACTTCTTATATGCCATTCTTTGTAATGTTTTCTTCATCACTGGGTTTCTTCTATAGTCTTTTTCTCTTTTAAACTAGGGGTTTTGGACAGTTTCAAGGCAAGCTGAAGGAAAAGGCTTGCTATTTTAGGTATTTGTAATTATGTTTGATCTTTGTGGGTAATTATATAGATATATATGTACTGTTATGTACAGTAAATATGTACTGTTGTTTTACAAATTATATTCTGTGTTTGTTTTAACCTATGCAATTCCTGTCTTTACTGTTTCTGTTTTGCAAATGTATCAGTGTCATGTTGTGTATTATTAATTTATTTGGAATAGTATGTATGTCTTCTGCTTGCATGTACAGACATCCTGCATCTTTATTTATATGGTGAAGGTCTAATGTAGCATAATTTAGTTAAAATAATAATAAAATACATTTTGAGGTATCAACATTCAACTCTGTAATACCGCATTGTTCCTCAGCTTTACCCACTGTGTCGAAGAGGGAAATGCACACACTTCAATTCTCTGTTTGCTAATAAAATGCTGTAATAGTATAAAATGCTGAAGTGAAGTCATTTGAAGTTCCATATACTCCTACTTATTACTTATTGAAAGTCACCTACAAAACCTTCATAATCATTTACTTGGACTAATGGGGCTCTGTCTTCTAATTTTATTGATAAAATAATTAAAATTTTAGGTGATTTGGCAAACTTGTAAGCTTTCTTTTGGTTCCTCTCAATGGAACAAAAACCTTCCATGCTAACTGCAATGTCACAAATATAATTGAAGCTTGCCCTTAAATTCTTTCCATTCTGCATTTTCAGAACTGTCTGATACACTGAGATGCAGCCATCTTCTAGCAGATTTTGGAACTAAACTAAAATGTAATACTAGTCTTCGTGACTAAATACAGATTAACGAAAATGTGATTGGACTACAAGTACCAACCAGCTAATTTTTTCATGAACACATTTTTCTAAGTGTATAAGCAAACAGTGCTAAGAACTGGTGAGAAAAACTGAAGAAGAACTGGTGAATAAGAACTGGTGCTCTCAGAGAAAAAAAGAAAAATACCGGGGCTGGTTGCATAAAATCATCTATTTTTTTCTTTAACATAGAGGCTAAGTTTATGCAAACAAACTTCTTTTTTTCCAGTAAAGTGTATAGATATTAAATCCTAAAACACAACACAATATGGAATTTAAAATATGAGTACATCAGTACAACTGTGACAAGTCAATTTCTCAAATCAATTCGTACAGCACCACACAATGGATTACACTTTAACCGACTTAAAGACTCTCAAAAAGTAAATATTTATGTCAGTGAACATATCAGTGCCATCTAAATTGCAAGTCCTTGTGTCACTGTTCACAAACAAGATGTGTTTGTCAATATAAGGGTATACATTCCGGATTTAAACTATGCCTATATTTTGATGACAATGATTAAAAAAGCTGCACTTTCTTCTGTATGATATCAGTTACAACAGATTAAAGCTACAAATATGTGGTATATTGATTTCAAGAAACTGGACAAGAGTTACATTTACGCAAAAATAAAGTTACACCGACATTCACTTAGCCCAGCACTTAAAAAAATTTCTGGACAGTTGTATTGCTATTAATGATAGACTTAGAAATCAAATGCAGTGCACATGATTTAATTGAAGGCCACTAAATGTCTCTCTCAAATTTTTATTATGATTTAATAGCAAAAATCTTAGTGCTTATTTTGTGTTAAAAAAAGTTGTGCAGACACATGGAAGGTCTCAGTAGTTTAATTCAACAAAGATTCACTCTTTCTCATATCATACTCCACAGATATAGTGTTGCGAAACAGTTAATGCTTTACACAATAATATAACTTTATGGCTCTGCAAGCAAACATCAGAGTTTCATACTATAAATAAATCCCACAGAAACAACTAACCCTCAAAAAGAAACCATAATGAAGTATCAATTCCAAAACCATAATTTTAATTCCAGTGTTTCTACATTGTAATCAGATTCATAGTAAAGCGTCTAACAGTTTTAGTTTGCTTGCTTACAGTGTCACAGCTTCTAAAAGTTTGCACATTAACTCAATATTCTCTCTGTACACATACAACAATTAAATTATTTTATGATCTCATGTTCATTTCCAGTGCAGACAAACAAGACATTCATCTTCGGTTTATTTGATGATAGAATGTGAAAAACAATTGCTTAACTAAATTTAAGATTTCAGTGCATAACAATTACATAAGAAAATTCAAACTCCAATGGCCATCTGTGTACCTGCCACTACACATGACGTCTCTGCATTATAAATGCTGGTGTTGAAGTCTATATTGAAACATACTAAGTTTCAGATCAAGGTTGATGTCTCAGAAAATCACAGTTCACCATTCTTATTTACACTATTTGAGTGAGCAGCTAAAGAGAAGCTCCTACACTGATTATTTGATGCATCACAGTAAGTAGAAGCACCTGGACTGTAGGCCTTTCTCTTACACTGCCCACACCAGTTTTTTGAAGATCTTCTATTCGTGCAAATGTGATTTGATGACAATTGTTTTCTAAAGGGACCAACTGAGGCACACGAAAACCAGCACATGAAGCATAAGAAGGTAGCCCATGAATATGTAGCGTGACTTCCCCCTGGATGGCAGTAGTTTGGAACAGCAGAATATGCTCCTTCCTTTGAACCAACGTTGGCACAAGCGAACCCGACTCTTCATCTAAAAAAAAATAAAAAAATAAATAGGACAATATCAAAATGTAGTCACCTTTAAAACTGATATTGAGCATTACAACAGCATGTGAGTTCATTTGTAAGCAAAAATGTGAAAGTTACTGTAGCTTCAGATTCAGGAATTTCAGTTGCAAGAAAAAGTTTGTGGACTTTTCGAATTGCCTGGATTTTTGCAATGATTACTCATAATTAGGGCTGTCGATTTAATGCAATTAATTAATTAGTTATGGAAAAAGTAATGCATTACAACTATTGACACATTTAACACCCTAACCAGACCTACCAATGTCACATTTGGTAACAAACATGCAGGGAAACAACTCACTGCATTATGTAGCCTATAGAATGCAGTTACACACCCCTAAAATCCTAGATGTAGGGGCAAAAAATACCCTGTATGATTTTTGTCTCATATCACAGCAGTAATTTCACATGACCAATGAGTACAATATCACAAGAGTGATGTTTACTGATTTTTTACAACAAGGTATGCGTGTTGGAGCAGGGTTGGAACTAAACTCTGCAGGGTTGCATTTACTCAACCTCATGTCATCTCAAACCTGTATGACTTACTTTCTTTCAGTATCAACTAGGGTTGTAACGGTTTGATGGTAAGATGATCGTCTCAGAAAATATCACGGTTTCAAGGTATCATGGCAAATGGTATTAAACAATCAAAACAGTTTTTATTCAAATTTCGTTCATCAAAAACAATCAAGTAGATTTCATTATTGATTATATATTAGTTTAACAACTTATATTCATTATTAATAATTCATAATAATTCATAAATTCTGGTTTGACTTAATTTTTCTGGATTCTGTACTTTTATGACAATACAAATATACTATCAAAATGCTGGTAATCAAATTAATATATAAAGCTTTAACAATTTAATTAATGCTTTAAAATGTAATCAAATGAAAATAACTTATCCTTTTATGCTTTCATAAAGGACTGCACAACAGAGATTTACTAAATAAAAATGAGGAGGAAATCATATTCCTTAAATGTTTCTATTTATTATTATTATTATTTTAGAAGTAAGCTACACTATAGTACAATCGTAATTTCTGTTAATTTCTTTGAGTTAAAAAGCAGACTTCTATTTTGGCAGGTAGAAGTGAACTGAGGAGGGCAGTATTTGAAAAAAATATATAATCTGTTTGTTTTGCGTTTCTCTCTGTGAGTGAGCGGCGTTGTGTCATGTACTACATACTCAAGAATGCGCGCAGGCGCCGTTCATAGTGTTTAACAGTGCCTGCTGTCTCACTATCTGAAAGAATGCTAGTGAATCTCAAATAAAATGATGAAAGGATTATTAATTGTTATCTCAGTGTCAGTGAGGCTCTGTGTTTGTGTTCACGTCTTCAGATAGTGAGACAGCAGGCGCTGTTAAACACTATGAACGGCGCCTGCACGCATTCTTGAGTATGTAGTACATGACACAGCGCCGCTCACTCACAGAGAGAAACGCAAAACAAACAGATTATATTTTTATATAGCAGTGTTTTTTTTCGCTTTAATAATCACAGACACTAGACAATGTAGTGATTTGACAGCTCTGTTTTTGATTTATTCATCAATCCATCAAACCATGCGTTTCATGTGACATCTGCATTGTAAATTCATTGTCATGACTGGATTCTGTGATTCACTCCGCATCACGGAAATCATAAGGCTTTAACCTTAAGTTATAAACGGGACATAACTATCTCATGGATGGTGTTCTGAAATATAGTTAAACATGTTCGATGTGTTTCCTCTTTTTGCGGTTGCTTTGCGACCAGTTTTTGTGAACTATATCTATCCTCGAGGACAAATAAGCATTCGTCTTTTCTATATCCAAAGTATTCCCATACTACCAATTTTGATTTATATTTCGACGTGGGATAGAGATTAGAGATAACGACCTCTGTCTCTGATGTAGTTTCTGCTGTACAAGTGGGTGGAGCAAGAGAACAGTTAAGTGGAAAGGTGTTGCCTAGGCGCAGGTGAGATATTGCATCTTTTATTTTCTTCAAATACCATAGATAAGCAAATGTACACGGTATGATAATCATACGTGTTTATATTGTGGTATATCGCCATACCCATACGCCATATATCGTTTCAACCCTAGTGACAACATAATTGTATATATTGGGTGAACTATCCCTTTAATACCCATTTTAAAACCATTCATCTCATGGCATTATCTATTCGATTATAATTGCACTGTAAATGCATTCATGCTACCTCTGAACTGCAGTACACAGCCTGTAAATATATATTTAAATACCAGTTGGCCATTGTAGCCTAAATGTTTATGCATAACAATTTGTTGAATCAAATAAAATATTTCTTTCTAAAGCTATTTTTTGTAAGGCCAATTTGATTGCATTTCTACTTTTACACAATGACTTTAAATTAGCTTTTGTGGGTAGTTTCTTAGCTAAATCTAATGAGAGAATCAATTGCTTTTATTCACCACATTATGTCATTAATTAGATTAAACAATTTAATTGCTTAACAGCCCTAATCATTATGAAGTCTCGTCTTCATATAAAATAAAAATGAAAAACAAATACTTTCTGACTAATGAACACACAAACAGTTGAACTTTTCAATGAAGACAAAGCATGATCACTGACAGGGCAGATTTGAAAGTTAGTTAATCTCTTGATATTCTCTCTATTTCTCTTTAAATTGCAACTGTAATTCTTTTAAGAATGAACATACTGACCAATTTGAATGGGTTTTAATGGTGTTAATAGCTGGGGGCAATGACTTGAAGCTTCATTTTATGCATTAATTTATACATGAAGTACCTTGTGCATGAACAGGTGCCGGCTTGGGCGAAGAACAAGATCTTCATATCGTTCCTCGTCTCTTTCTAGCTGAATACTAAAGTCCCTTTGAGAATGCCGTAATTGGTTTGACTCCATGCTGAAACACACACACACACACACACACACACACACACACACACACACACACACACACACACACACACACAATGACTTGTAATGAAAATCTGACTTCTATGTTTAAGTAATTGGCCTCAAGCTCAATTTCTGGCGGGTCACAGCTCTGCACAGTTTAGCTCCAACCCTAATCAAACACAGCTGATCCAGCTAATCAAGGTCTTCAAAATCACAAAAAACTTCCAACCAGGTGTGATTTGGAACTGGTTGGAGCTAAACTCTGCAGAGCTGTGGCCCTCCAGGAATGGAGTTTGAAATCAATGGTGTAAGTGCTATAATCGGGTCCCCGATGCATCTACCAACCCAAAAGATAAACCCAGTAATTTTTTTGGTAAGCCTTTCTCTACAAGCTTGTAAAAAAAATGAGTGCATCATATTTCACTCCCCCGGTGAAGTAGAAAGAGGATATTAATATAATATTAACACCCCTTAATCTGCACATTTCCAACCATGGCCAAATATTGTTTCGCAAGCGACAATGGTCTACCGGTTCAAAATCCATGGCGAAAGTTCTAGCAATTGTAAAGGTCCTAAAGCCCTAGTCTCAGCCTCAGACATCACACCCTTCAGACGTCACACCCATTGGCTGAACGTCTGATGCACATGGCACACAAAATTGGAAACACTTCAGGAGTTTCGAAGTCGTCATCGTATTGGTTGAATTATACAGGATTTCCAAGAGACGTGTGTTGCGTGCGCTCTTTAACGTTCTACCTGGAAACAAAGATGCCATGATGCCAAACCGCCTCATGAAAGAAGAAAGCTGTCATGTTTACAACTGTGCCACTGAGCACTTAGGATCAACAAAACTCTGGATTTTCAAAAACATGGGAAATATGTAAAGATAGTGGTACAGACTTTAAAAATACGTCCAGGAGTGTTACACACCGGTCGGTTATTGTGACTCCCCTAAACATGACGCGGCACAAAACGAAACGTGATTCAAAGTGGCCAAGGTTCCTAAAACTTCTGCCATCAGTCTGTCTGTCT
This sequence comes from Schizopygopsis malacanthus, assembly GCA_027474115.1. Lineage (NCBI taxonomy): Eukaryota > Metazoa > Chordata > Actinopteri > Cypriniformes > Cyprinidae > Schizopygopsis > Schizopygopsis malacanthus. The sequence goes on from CM049873.1 coordinate 12,934,374, forward strand.
GGCTACATGAGACTAGGGCAGCTCCATCACATTGCCTTAGACAAGACCGGCACCGTTAAGGACTTCCCAGTAATTAAGTGTAAAGATACAGCAGCCATTAAGTGTTAATTAACAAATTGAAGATTTTGGACCCTGATAATGAAGTTCAGCTAAAATGCGGTTCAATGTTGAGGGTGAACTGATTGTCAGAGGTTGCCTTGATCTAGGCCCATACTTTACATTACTTGGAAGACTATCATGAGTATGGTTAGTGATGTCAAGGTTATGATTTCTAATCTGACACCATAAAATGTCAGACACCAATCTGACAACACAAAATGAATAAACAACAGAAAGGGTGAATAAGAAATGCTTGAGGTGTGACATTCCTACCAAGCAGCACAGAGTGATCTCAAGAGAGTCTGTGACCTATGCCAAGGGATCCTCTTGAAATACAATGATCCTTTCAGAAGCTGCAGAACAACATGGGTTACAGGGGAAAGCTGGATTTGATTTGATTCTCTACAATGTACAACAGGATGCCCAGATGCTAAAGGCATAGAAGGTTTTCATTCTTTCCAATCTCACATGCAAGGAGAAGCATTGTGATTAGATAGCTTTTTATTTGATAGCGTCTGGTAAAATCACTTCTATCTCATTTCCAGTTTATAGAGAAGGTAAGCTTCCCTATTGAGCTGTTCTAGAATGTTAAGTCGCTCATGCAAGACTGGGTTGGATGCTCCAAGGCCCTGCTCCCTAAAATCATAAGCATATTGTGCTAACATTTTACAGATATTATTTGCTCACTCTCCAGATTCAGTGGACTTTAGTGCAGACAACTTGTTCTGAGATTTATATTATGAGCTTTTAAAAAAGTGATTAAATTAGCCTCTCTCTTGTACCTCTTAACTTTCTGTTCCGTTAACCGCATGGCTTCCTCTGCAACCTCTCTCCTTGATATCTCCTCCTCTAATCTGGAGTTTAACTGAGACAGATGTAACTCTGCCTCAGCCAGCCTGGACAAAACATTTAAGAGAGATCACACTAAAAGCTTACAACATGAGTCATCTACAAATATTGTCTGTCTGTCAAACCTCATCCTGAGATCTCCACGGTCTGATCCACTTGGGTTAAAATCGGCACTGATTGGTTCCTGAGGGGCTCCTGGTGGAACTTCTGTGTAGACTGAACCCTGTTGAGAAATTAACAGACTTAAACATATACAAGACTTGATTATAATTTCATTTTAAGGCCCTATTATATCAGTTCCTTTTTCAGGGCCAAGCACTAGAGGTGTTGTCGCACCAGTTCTTTTTGTCAGATTTCTTATTATTATTCTTCATCTGGCTGGATGTACAGTGGGTACGGAAAGTATTCAGACCCCCTTAATTTTTTCACTCTTTGTTATATTGCAGCCATTTGCTAAAATCATTTAAGTTCATTTTTTTTCCTCATTAATGTACACACAGCACCCCATATTGACAGAAAAACACAGAATTGTTGACATTTTTTGCAGATTTATTAAAAAAGAAAAACTGAAATATCACATGGTATTCAGACCCTTTGCTCAGTATTTAGTAGAAGCACCCTTTTGATTTAATACAGCCATGAGTCTTTTTGGAAAAGATGCAACAAGTTTTTCACACCTGGATTTGGGGATCCTCTGCCATTCCTCCTTGCAGATCCTCTCCAGTTCTGTCAGGTTGGATGGTAAACGTTGGTGGACAGCCATTTTTAGGTCTCTCCAGAGATGCTCAATTGGGTTTAAGTCAGGGCTCTGGCTGGGCCATTCAAGAACAGTCACGGAGTTGTTGTGAAGCCACTCCTTCGTTATTTTAGCTGTGTGCTTAGGGTCATTGTCTTGTTGGAAGGTAAACCTTCGGCCCAGTCTGAGGTCCTGAGCACTCTGGAGAAGGTTTTCATCCAGGATATCCCTGTACTTGGCCGCATTCATCTTTCCCTCGATTGCAACCAGTCGTCCTGTCCCTGCAGCTGAAAAACACCCCCACAGCATGATGCTGCCACCACCATGCTTCACTGTTGGGACTGTATTGGACAGGTGATGAGCAGTGCCTGGTTTTCTCCACACATACCGCTTAGAATTAAGGCCAAAAAGTTATATCTTCGTCTCATCAGACCAGAGAATCTTATTTGTCACCATCTTGGAGTCCTTCAGGTGTTTTTTAGCAAACTCCATGCAGGGTTTCATGTGTCTTGCACTGAGGAGAGGCTTCCGTCGGGCCACTCTGCCATAAAGCCCCGACTGGTGGAGGGCTGCAGTGATGGTTGACTTTCTACAACTTTCTCCCATCTCCCGAATGCATCTCTGGAGCTCAGCCACAGTGATCTTTGGGTTCTTCTTTACCTCTCTCACCAAGGCTCTTCTCCCCCGATAGCTCAGTTTGGCTGGACGTGCAGCTCTAGGAAGGGTTCCGGTCATCCCAAACGTCTTCCATTTAAGGATTATGGAGACCACTGTGCTCTTAGGAACCTTAAGTGCAGCAGAATTTTTTTTGTAACCTTGGCCAGATCTGTGCCTTGCCACAATTCTGTCTCTGAGCTCTTCAGGCAGTTCCTTTGACCTCATGATTCTCATTTGCTCTGACATGCACTGTGAGCTGTAAGGTCTTATATAGACAGGTGTGTGGCTTTCCTAATCAAGTCCAATCAGTATAATCAAACACAGCTGGACTCAAATGAAGGTGTAGAACCATCTCAAGGATGATCAGAAGAAATGGACAGCACCTAAGTTAAATATACGAGTGTCACAGCAAAGGGTCTGAATATTTAGGACCATGTGATATTTCAGTTTTTCTTTCTTAATAAATCTGCAAAAATGTCAACAATTCTGTGTTTTTCTGTCAATATGGGGTGCTGTGTGTACATTAATGAGGAAAAAAAATGAACTTAAATGATTTTATCAAATGGCTGCAATATAACAAAGAGTGAAAAATTTAAGGGGGTCTGAATACTTTCCGTACCCACTGTATATGGCAATATATGCAAAGATTTATTCAATTTGGCATTAAAACGTTTACATATCTTGTTCATCAAAATGTATTTCTGGACTGTTTAAAAGTTAAAATGATGAAAATTAACCATGTTGAGCCAAAACAGGAAATGAGGCAACACTTCCGTATATATACACGGAAACTGGTAGGCTTCATAGGAAGCATGACCCGAGTATACATTGTCAAGTTTGGTGACAGTGCCACCATTTCAATTAAAGCACAAAAAAGTCATGCACACCTCTGTGTGCACACTGGCTTTAAATGAACATAAAAAAATAAATCCGAATACATTTTTTGAACCACTGACTTTTGAACCATTTATGATACTCATAAAATCAAATACAAGGAAGAAACCTTGCTACTTGGCACATTATGAAAATTGTAATTTTAAAATGTATCAACAGGACTGAAATGATGCAGTTCAGTGAGCTATTTAAAAGCTTATATTTTTACCTATATGACACAAGTTACATTTATTGATCAGCTAATATTAATAGTCTTCAACTAGATACTTTCAATAACAATGTTCATTATAGAATTTCAAGAATCAAAAATCATAATACATATCAATATTCAACTAACGCCACAATTGCCAACAACCTCACATTCAGTGACACTGTAAGGATCTATCATTCATGTTATCTTTTACCCAACAACCCAGTGACAAAAAAATATGTAAGTTCAAATGGAAAGGCACCAAAACTTTACTGGACAAACTGGAATGATTAGACTCCACCTTTACAGAAAGACACACTCACCTCTGTGTGTGAATACTGGTTTTGAAATTGTCTCTCCTGCCAATAGCAGCGATTCTGGAGCTCACTAACAGTCTGCTGTGCGTCTCTGAGCATCTTGGTAACGGTGTTTAACTGGGAGGACACCCCTTCCTTTTCCTCAATTGCCTGTTGCAACTAATAGATATAATACAAGGATAATAATACATGCAAAGATATAAAGGAAAACAATTCATGGCAGTAAATATAACACTTTCTTTTGCTTTCCAGATGGAACATTTGGATGCATACCTTGCTGTTGAGTTGTTGGAGGCTAAAATCCCTTTGCTGGATATCTTGCTGGCAGTGCTGCAGATGGCTATGCAACTGGACCCAGTGTTCTGTAGACATATCTTTTCCCTGCAAAGCCATGGACTCCTGAAGATACACAGAGAACTGTAACTACGGTAATTTTTCAGAGTTTTTGGTAAAACAATTGAGTGCCGAGACCAAATTAGCCAAAATCTCCCTGAAAAACAAAAATGTTTCTGCATCATCATTCACCTACTTAAACTATGCCCTAAAAATATGTACTCTTTTTGTGAAGAAAAAAGTACATGCTTTTGAGTGTGTAGGCAAGTTTTGGGACATAATACCCACATCATAGTTGCATCTTTAATAGATCACTTTGTCACACAGTTAAGTTTATCTATCTAGGTATTTAGCACTAACCAGGATATGGTGTTTCTCTCTCTCCATTGTCTTGTCTGCTTTCACTCTGCTGGATTGCCACTTGTGATGTTGTAGCTGGTCCTGAATTCTCTGAATCTGATCATTGGAATTTCTGCAGATCTCCTCTTTTTCCAAGACCAATTTACAGCTCTCTTCTTCCTTTAATGATTTTTCATTGATAACTTTAAGCAACTCTTGTTTGGTCAAATCATATTCCTCTTGAAGTTTCTTGTATAGTTCATCCAGTTTCTGCATTTGTGACTGAGCAGCAAATGTGACTTGTTCCTTCTCAGTTTGTTTTTCCCTGAGATGTATGATCTCTGTGGTTAATCGCTCTATTTGACAGGTTAGTTGGGAAACTGTGTTTTCCAGTTCTGATGCACTACCTTGCAAGTGCAGACACTTTTCCTTCTCCTGCATCAGTAAAGAATCCTTTTTATTATTGATGCTGATGAGATGGTTATTTTTTTCTTGTAAGCTCTTTAACTCTCCTTGAAATTTAGCAATTTCGTTTATTTCTAATTTCAGCCTGGCTTCACATGATTCTGATTGTGCCATTAACGTCTTTTTAACCAGAGAAAACTCTTTATCTTTATTTAACAGCAACCTATCTTTTTCTTGCAAAGCTGTCTGCAAATTCTGAACTTCTTCATGTAGCTCAGAGATCACTGTTATTTTCTGGGTGATTTGGCTTTCACTTTCCAACAGTTTGACTTGCATCGTATTTACAGACATCTCATGTGTCCTGAAAACTTCCTCTTTCCCTTGCAGAGCAAGTTGTAAAGTTTCAAGTTGTGAGTGTTTGGATTCCAACTGTTCTGCCAACGATGCCAGTTCGACTCTTTTACTTTCCAATTCATTTCGTAGGGACGTGGTCATCTCTTGTTGTCTAAATATTTCTGCCATTGAATTCTTCAGTTCAGATTTAATTATAATGTTTTGGTCATTCATTGCCTGGAAATTATCTTGATATTCCACAACGTCTATTTGTTTCTGTCTGAGTTCATCTTTTAATCTTACATTTTCTGCTAAATGCTCCTCTAAAGTGCCTTTTAAATGTGCATTATCAGATTCGAGCTTCACAATATTTTCATTCATAGTACCAAGCTGACTAGTTAGTGAAAGCAAAGACTCGTTTCTTCTATACAATTCCTCCGAGTGATTGTGGAATTCAAGATTTTTCTCTCTTAAAGTACTTTCTTTCACTTCCAAAGTCTGGTTCAGTCTGGAACACTCCATTTTCAGAAAACTCATCTCTTGTTGAAGGGTAAAAGCAAGTTCTCTTTCATGACCAAGTTCGCTTTGTAGCAAACAACATGAATTTGATTCTTTCTGCAGCAGTGTGTCTTTCTCTGTCAGACCTGATTTATGATTTTTAGCTTGTTCTTGAAGAATATAAAGACTATCTTGTAATTGTTTGAGTTGGTTCTGATAAGCTTCCATTTGTGTACTTTGGTCTGTTAAGGTCTTTTCTTTTTCAAAAACAATATGTTTGTAATAAAGGACTTGAGAAGTGGTGGAATCAAGTTCTTTCCTAAGATTATATAATTCCTCTTTGGTCTCCCTGAGACTTTTTGAGAGGGCTGCACATTCTAAAGACTTCTCCTGCAAGTTCTCAACTCCAGACTGCAGTTTCTTTTCTATATTTTTGTGCTCATCTACTTGCAAAAGCAAATCTTCCTTTTGTTTAAGCAAGCCTTCTATGATTTCACGGTTTTCTACATCTTGAGTTTCAAAAATTAAGATTTTGTTTTGTAGATTCTCCCCTTCCTTGGTTGTTTCTGTAAATGACTTCTCCTGTTCATTTGTTTGTTTCTGAAGGTACTTATTCTGTTCATCAAGATAAGCAATTTTAGAAGCAAGTTTTTTGTTTTCTTCAAGTGTTTGTGCAACCTTGTTATTCATTTCAGACACAACGTTGGCTAGTGTAAGCACTTCTTTTTGTTTCTCTTCAAACATTTCTTGTAATTGTTGATTTTGCCTGCTCAATGTCTCATGCAGTCTAACAATGCCATCTTTTTCAAAAAAAATATTAGCCATTGACTGTTTATTTTGCTCAAGTTCTTTGATAAATTCATTTCCTTTGAGTGTTAGCTCTTCCTTATCTCTTTGCAAGTGTTCTATTGTTTTAACACTTTCTGAAAGCTGCTGTTCAACTTCAGATATTTTACTTGCCAGTCTTTTCTTTTCTTCCGAAACATCAGATAGGGACTGGACGCTAGCCTCAATTTCCCTCTTCAATTGACAATTGTCATTAGTGAGACTTTTGACTTGTAAAAGCAAGTTGTAATTCTGATCTTGCACAGCTTGAATTTGCTCTTTAGCATTATTCAGGTGCTGCTTGTGTCTTGCAAGCTCTCCCAAAGTCTGCTCTAGCGATTCCTGAAGTTCCTGATTGTTATTATTCACCGATTTAATACTCTCAATTTTATCAGACAAGTCTTTCTCAAGGTTTTCTTTGGCTTCATTTCGAATTTTAAGTTCTTTGTTAAATCTATCTCTCTCAGCTACTGTCTCCTCTTGAATGATCTTTAGCTTATCCTCCAATACAGATATTATGTTTGACTTATCTTGGACATCTTGCTTAAGCTGTTCTTGGCATTCAACCTGCTCCTCAAGTTTTCTAGAGAACATTAAAAACTCACTTTTATATTTGCAGACTTCAGCAAGCAACTTATTACGTTCATCCAGGAAAGAGTCTTTTTCATGCACTTGTTCTCTATCCAATAGCTGGTCTTTCAGATTCATATTCATCATCTGTATTTTCATGCAGAGATCCTGAATTGTTTTCTTGTCCTCTTCTGTTTGCTTTGTTAATTCTTTAATTTCATTACTCTTTGACTCACCATCTTTTTTCGATACTTTTAGATCAGTTTCAGTTCTCTTCAACTGTTCAATCAGCTGAGGTATTAGGACATTAAAGAACTGTTGATCAGAAAGCTGTGGGTCTCTAAAGATTTGAACATCCTGTTCAATTTTAGTCAGCACATTCTCTTTGAACTTCATTTCCTGTTTTAGTTCTTGAATTTGCTCCGAATATTCTGATATACTGGATGAAAGTGTCAATATATATTTGTCCTTATCTTTGATGACATCTTGAAGTCTATCTATTTCACGCTCACAGCTCTGCAAGTCATGAACCAGTTGTGCTCTTTCTTCCAGATGAGCAGTGTTCAGTCTGTCGAGATCATCATTTGTTTGAACCAGATCATTCTGTAATGATTCTATAGTTGTGTCTTGTTTCTGGACCTAAATAGAATGTAAAGATATGTTAATCAACTTAATCAAATAAATAAATAATATATTTTGTCAATGTAATTGTTAACTGGCTCCCAATTCCCTTTTTTTCCCAATCATGTCTGTAAGATGTTACCTTGTCTTTCAGCACACTGAGTTTGAGTGTCAGATCGGCAACAGTTGTTTTCATCTCTGAGTTATCCTTCTCAAAGGTGCTGCATGTCTTTGTAACTTCAGCCAGCTGCATGGGAAGTCTCAATTATTCAAATGTGATTCAATAAATCACATATACTGTATGTCATTTTCTTAAATGTGTGACTCTGTTCTTGATTCTTGGGTCTGGACTAGACTGTTTAAAAAACTAAAATAGATACTGAATGCAAAAAGCTCTAAAATACTTTACAAATACAAACCCACATTAATATTTATTACACGATTTACATTTGCTTGAGTGGTGAAGAGGTGTTATATTTAGACAGGCACAGTTTTTATTATTTTAGCTGCTAACCAAAACATATTCAAGTCACTGTTATATAATGAATATGGGCTTAAAGTGCACACTCTGATCTTTAATTTGAGGGTATTCACATAAAAATTAAGACAAAGTAATTCCAAATTTAAGGAATTACAGCTGTTTAATATGCACCTACCCTTTTTCAAGGGACCATAAGTAATTAGACAATTGACTCAAAAGCTGTTTCACGGACAGGTGTGGGCTATTCCGTCGTTATTTCTACATCATCATTATTTCCAGATTTAAGGCAGGCATTGCCTGCAAAGGATTCTAAATAAAATATCAAAAATGAATATTCTATTCATGATTATATTTATTTGTCCAATTACATTTGATCCCCTGAAAATGTGGGGGAAGGTGTATAAAAATGGTTGTAATTCCTAAGCATCTGTGTTATATTTTTGTTCAACCCCTTGAATTCTGCACTTCAATTTATTAAATTCAAAATTGCTTTATTGGGATGACTGTAAAAAATACAATATTGCCAAAGCTTGAAATATATGGGGAAAAATATAATAACAATGAAAAGATCAAAATAATAGAATAAAAACACACATATAAATATATACACATACAAACATATATATATATTAGGGATGGGTCATGATTTTCGAATATTCGATTAGTCAATTTAATTATAGAATATCGATTAGGTTGTTCGATTATTTTCTAATGGTGTACCCACACTGGGTGTTGTGAACCGTGCCCGATCGCGTCTGAGCCCCAAAGCCTGTTTGTTTGACTAATGTGATTGCTCCGTGCTGCGCTCGGGCGCGGTTCGTTTAGCAGGCCCTGGCTTGGTTGTAAGAGGTGGGCTAGAGTGCGGTTCAGTTGGACTCGGGCACGGCACACATGTATTGTAAGCGCAAACCGCGCTGCAGCATGGAACTTCTGATACGTGCAGACTGATTGCATGAACAATAGACCTGTTAAGCAATATATTGTGAGAGGGCCGTTTGTTAAAGCATCCCAAACAACTCAAAATAATAAACCACAAAGTTAACAAAACTATGCACTCCACTGTGCTGAGTGAGAGCGCTTTTCTGCCACCTTTACGTGCTATCGGAAACGTCCTGTTTCCCACTTATGAAGTCGTGAAGAGCTCGCTGCATTCAAATTATTTAGTTTTTTTGTTGAAAGAATAATGTAATATTCCACTGGTTGATAACATATATATTTATATGCAAAAGATCTGTGCTATTTTTCGTGCTCGTGTTTTGCGGAGTATACAGGTGTAATTTTCAATTTAACTTCATGTAATGCAACATGATTTTATTATCGGAATTTTGACTTTATTCTTAAAATATTATGAAGTTAATCTTATTTATTTGAGAAGGATAAACGGATCAAACTTGCGCTGGCCACTTGGTAATAAAAAAAAAACTTGAATTTAACAAACATAAAATGTTCCAATCATATTTCTGAATTAAATTAATAAAGAAACTAAACAGAGTAAAGCAAACCTTTTACAATACTGATTATCTTTTACATGATTGAAAGGAGTATTTGCTTCCACTGATAGAAGGGGAAAACAATCAAGTGATTGCTTTAAGCTTACTACCTTGACAATGCAACCTGTTCAGTTATCATTATAAAAAAACAATCATTAAAAAATATGGAAAAAAACACACTGCTCAGTTTAAATACGTAGTAAAATCTGTGGTGTTAAGCGTTATCACCATACTGCGGTGAAGTTATGCAAAACATTTTGTATTACGTGGATATTGGAGTGCGAGTGAACATAAACAGTAAATAGCCTACTATTTTGGCATTCAAATAGCAAATACAGAAACATTTGATTTTCTGTTGAACGAGAGACCCAACATTAGTTTCAGTTTCAGTCTAAATGAATTCATATTGGTTTGTCATTTATATTGCGTTCTTACATTTTGAATTCTTGTTCTTTTCTAAAAAGCCTTTGTTGTCTTCGATTTGTTATAATAGTCTTAGATGTGTTGTGGAGTGAGGGGAACTAAAATGGCATCGCTATGTTTAGAGTATTTATTATAATGTTTGTAATTCGTGTCGGCCTATTTCTGAATGAAATAATAAAATGCTACTTATAAGCGACTTATGACCCAATCTATGGGGTATTGTCAAGAGGAAAATGAGAAACAAGAGACCAAAAAATGCAGATGAGCTGAAGGCCACTGTCAAAGAAACCTGGGCTTCCATACCACCTCAGTAGTGCCACAAACTGATCACCTTCCAGGCCAACAATTCACTAAAAAATGTTTTTTATTGGTCTTATGAAGTATTCTAATTTGTTGAAATAGTGAATTGGTGGGTTTTTGTTAAATGTGAGCCAAAATCATCACAATTAAATTAACCAAAGACTTAAACTTCAGTCTGTGTGCATTGCATTTATTTAATGCACAAGTTTAATTACTGAAATAAATGAACTTTTCCACGACATTCTTATTTATTGAAATGCACCTGTATATACACTTGGCATCAGTTTTACAACCAGAGGTCTGAGGTCAGTGCTTTTGTCTCTCTCTCACACAAGACATTTAAGGGCAAAGGATTTTTATCAATAAAATAGGTTAAGAAAACTGCACATATGCAGTAATCCACATTCACATGCTCTTTCTTCTGCTACATATTTTCAATAACTGCATAGCAACAGTGCAACTACTTGATATAAAATTATGCTTTGTAATTAGTATCAGAGGCTCGGCTGATAGTAAGATGCGACAGTAGTTGCTTCATGTCATGGCTGTCAATTCACTTCTTATATGTTTTGTTCTTTAATTTATTTTACTAGGGATGTAACGATTCATTCAACTCACGATTCGATTCACGATTTATTTATTTTTTTACAAAAAGATTTAAGTCATATAAATTAAATGTGTCCTTTAATTATTGCTTGGACAAAATACAACACGTTTCTTTGTGAAACTGAAATATAACACTATAATAACACTCTCTGCCAGCAGGTGGCACTTTAAGCGTTTACTTGGCTTCCGCTGTAATCAAAGCACTTATTAATTTTAATATGCATTATACAGAGGCAAGATGAAAATAAAAAAATACCATCAAAATTTTCTAAGGACAGTAAGTTCCCCTCAGACATACATTCATATAAACTCCTATCCCTAATTGAATCACAATTTGTTTAGCATCTCAACCGATTTAAATCCTCACATATTTGAATCGATTTTCAACCGGCTCGCAGTTAATTGTTACATCCCTATATTTGACCTACCAATACTTGAGAAGCATGAGAAGTAATAATGCACCAATTACAACAAAGAATTGCAAGCTTCACACAACAGCATGAAACACAGTTAAAGGGGAAGCTAAAACGATAGATTGTGGACAAGTCATAATACGCAAACAGCCCTCAGAAAAAGTAAGCATACGGCGGATACATGCTTTAGATTTTATATATATATATATGAAGAGCTCTTTTCCAAAACGCGATAAACGCCAAAAAAAAAAAAAATGAGTTTGTCATGCCATTTTGCTGTGTACTGAACCTATTCACTGCTCCATCAATGTTTCATGCCAAATCGCTATATTTCCTTGTTTAAAATGTACCTCACTCTCTTGACCTCACAAAGAGGCGCTCTAGCGACTGACGCTAAAACCTGTAACCTTTGGCGTTCCTTGTTAGAGCGCCCGCCTCCCGCGCCGGAAACCCGGGTTCGAGACCCGCTCGGTGTGATGGTGCGGACCCGGGGGGGGGGGGTTAACAATCATTGTTTAACTTGTTCAGACTGAGCCAACAGACCATTTTAACATGATAAATTGAATATTAACAAAATGTATGGGTCTAGGTAAAAAAATGTCATTTTCATGAAAACTATTAAAATGGATTTATAGCGTTTTGGAAAAGAGCTCTTCATATATATATACAGGATATATATATATACTGAACAAAATTATAAACAACACTTTTGTTTTTGACCCCATTTTCCATGAGCTGAACTTTTCTATGTACACAAAAGGCCTATTTCTCTCAAATATTGTTCACAAATCTGTCTAAATCTGTGTTAGTGAGCACTTCTCCTTTGCCGAGATAATCCATCCACCTCACAGGTGTGGCATATCAAGATGCTGATTAGACAGCATGATTATTGCACAGGTGTGCCTTAGGCTGGCCACAATAAAAGGCCACTTAGATCTTTGAGTTCAACTCATGAAAAACGGGGGCAAAAACATGTGTTGCGTTTATAATTTTGTTCAGTATATATATATATATATATATAATTAGTGGTGGGCATAGATTATTTTTTTTAATCTAGATTAATCTAGATTAAAATGGTTCATTTGAATTCTGCCGAAGGCATTCAGAATATGTGTGCTACCCAAATAATGACTAAAAGTAAGTCTTTGAGAACGGGTTTCTCAAGCCAGGTGGCGCATTAGACCAGGGGCTCATCTCCTGTTTCCAAAATGCATCACAAACTTTAATCTCTTCCCGTCCTTGGGGGAAAATCCCGTTCCACTCCCGAATGACTCCCATTCCCTCCCACTCCCGTGTTGTTGTTTTTTTTTTTTTTTTGTCGATAACTGTCAATTACAGTAAAAATATAGTACAGATCACAGCGTGCCCACCTTATTAGTTGAATAAAAACCCAAAATGTCGTTTTTTGTTATTATATTGAACTGAAAGCCATCTTATGCACAGTGTTGCACAGATTAAATTTCATGTAAATCATCCATGCTAACACACACGTCTTCTATTTTTATATTGAGTTTCGAAGTTTCTCGCTCAAGTTCACATGAGACCTAAAGCGCATCCTGTTTGCTTAAAAGCGCAACGTTTCGTTGTTATTCTGAGTGCACACAAATAAACGTAGAGTCTTTACAGATTCGAAAGATGTATTAGGCTACTTTTATCTGTATGACCAAGAATGACGGAGATGTAAGAGCAAGTGAGCGCACCGGAGCCTGTCCTGTAGCAAACGCGCTTCCACACGAACACTTCAATAGCGCACATTTCTCCAGGTTAACATCATATTGAGCGGCCATGTAAAGTTGCTACTACATACATCTTTCAGATGAAAAGCCATATTTGAGGTTGATGAATGATAGGTGAGCGTTTGGATGTCCTGCCCGATTGTATTACCACATAGACCAGCCGTTAACAATCTGTCCATAACGGACTGCGAGCCTCTAGTTCGAAGACTCGTTCTCGCCCCCTACAGTGCAATTCGGCTAGGTATACATCCGCGCTAAAATATCAGGGTGAAAGTCATCATAGCTTGCGTAGTATAGACCCAGCTCCCAACCCAACTTTGAGAATAGATTAACGGCGATATTTTTTTTATCGCCCGATAAGAGTCTCACGTTAACGCAGCACGTTAACGCCGATAACGGCCCACCACTAATATATATATTAGAGCTGCCACTAACGACTATTTTTATTTTGATTAATCTAACGACTAATTGATCTATTAATCGACTAATCTAAACGATTAATTTCCCACAAAAAAATTGTTTACTTAAGAGTATTTTATTAACATCAAATGAAATCCAAATGTCTATGAAATCTTTTTTTAAATCAAAATTAACGTGTAACATTGAGTGCAAGAAGTCCATCTCATAGTCCAAATCACTGAAATCCATTCAGTATCAGTAAGATAATCCAGAATTTCCAGAAAATAATGGAAATAAAACTGTAAAACTCAATTAATTGGACAGGCTTTTTATTAATAAAATTTAATTTAATTGAACCATAAAAAAATTTTTTTGTGGTAATACAAAAAGATGTAAGTTAACAATAGCTTTTAAAATGACTTAAAATACACATATAATAGCAACGATGCAATAATAATTAGTTCAAATAAAGTATCAAAAGCAAAAAAAACTATGGATTTATTGAAAAAATCTGTTAAAATACATAAACAATAAGAGCTAATGTACACGCTCCACATGTAAATGATAACAGTTTCTGTGGAGCTACTGTGAACGGAGCCGCTGTGTGACGCAGGTACTTAACCTACACGTATATGAATAATTAAAGCGCATATAATTATTTAATTAAATCATAGCGTTTGTGAATTCACAATTATGCTAAACTGTGATTTTTTAATGGGTTTAATATATCATGCAGCCTTGAAAAACAGTCTAATAGTATGTTTTATGCATTCTCGTCTGCGAAATGCGCCACTTCCGGTATTTTGCCGGTTAGTTGATGTGAGCAAAATGAAGTCGACGATTTTTAAAAATCGTAACAAATCGACGAATCGCGACAGCCCTAGTATATATATCAACCATTTTTTAAGGAGATGGGTGAGAAAAGTATGAACTATTATATTAATGTAAATAATTAACAAGTAATTATTATATTAATTAAATAACAAATATATTTTACTCTCTTAATTGTTTAGATTTTTGTAATGCATTATCTTCTTGTTGATCTATCGGTTCACATTTACAACTCTGCTTGTCTGCAGTGTAACATTTTTTTTTATTTCAACATTAGTCTGAACAAAAACAGCAGACATGCTTATTGAAAATGCTAATTCATTGACAGCAGATGGCGCTTTTTAGAACGGCAGAAGTATAGCAGTTTCCCTGGTACCTGCAGTAACACAAAGCAGCGCTGCACCTGACGTTAAAGCGTGTAACAAGTTATATTTATTCAATTAAATCAAAGCCTTTAAGCTTATTCATCACATTAAGACATATCGCAATTCTTGTCTTTCTGTCCTCAATTTTAGACCTCTTGAAATCATTACTAAGACTATTTAAGACTTTTTACAGCCTTAAATTTGATAAAAACTCAATTTAAGACTTTTTAAGGACCTGTGGAAGCCATGTATGTATGTATGCATGTGTGTATATTTATTGTATTTATTTTTCAATTGCAATTACTGGACATATTTATTGTCCAGTTATTTAATTGTCATAAATAATATGTACTCAATATCACAAAACAGTTCATATTTACTCACATTGTGTTCAGTTTGAAGCAGTTTTTCAGTTGTTTCTTGGTGTTGTTTTTCTTTTGTCTCTAAAGCCTCTCTAAGACTGTCAATAAATTCCAGTTTCTCTGAGGTTCTGGCAAGCGTGTGCTCCTTTTCCATGAGCGAGGACTCCAGACACTCCTGTGTGCTGCTCAGTCTGATTCAACAGATATGTTAAAAATAATCATTTTTATGCTATAAACACAGCACAGTGTATAAATGAGATTACCATGGCTACAAAACAGACAAGAATCTGAGTTGGAATGTTTCTGCAATTAGGCCCCAGGACCTAATTTTAAATAATTACCCTTTGAGTTGTTTGTTCAGGCTGGCAATTAGTAGCTGATGCTTTTCTGTGTCTCTAATCTGCTGACTGCGAAGGTTGGCGACCTGTGTCTGCAGGCGCTCAGATTCATTCTGATGGATAGGAAGATGACAGATCATAACAGCAATTCAAGCAAAATAGCGAAAATCCACCACACGGCCCAACTGAGTGTCACATCGTTATAGATAAATGTGTGCTTAACCTAGGGCTGCATGATGATGACAAAAACAGAATTGCTGATTATTGCCCTCAAATACAGTAATAAAACCAATTAATACACATTAAAAACAAGCTGTAAACTAGTTTGCTGTCATTTTATGCATCACAGTACATCAAGGGTGTTTTCACACTCAAATCATCTTTAAAAGAACCAAACTAAGAACCTTTGACATGTTCCAAGAGTTGTACCAAGTGAAAAAGGGCCCAGTTCTTTTTATATTCACACTGTCCCTGTCCATGAAAAAAAGAACCAGAGGGTCTCGGGAATGTGCGTAAACATCACATGCTTTTGATTTTCCCAGCTAAATGTCCCTTCACATAAAAATATGTCTACAGGCTTTCATAGACAACCTACAATGTCAAGAAAGGCCTTGTTGTTAAGTTGTTACATTGGCAATAAAAAAGTGATTGATAAATGAAATACTTTAATACTTTAAGTAATGATTTATACCAATTTTGTTACCATACTGCATTTTGCACCTTGTCCAATTAAATGGTTAGAGGCAGGGTAAGCAATTTCTGGAAGCCAATGTTGATATTTGAAATCACCTACCCCAAAAGGGTCTCGCCCCTATTTTGATAGATCCGCCCCACATATACGTAGCCTATGCAACCCAGGCAACGATGAGTTCTGTGAAACATAAGGCACTTTTCCACCGAAATTACCTGGAAAAATATGTCCCAGGAACTTTTTTCCCCCAGATCTGTTGCTTTCAGCATTTCCATCGTGGTCTAAACTACCGAGAAGTATAGGCAAATAGTCTGGTGACTTAATGTTAGGTCTGCGCATGTTTCTCAATACCAAGTACACAAATTTCGGACTTGCATCGTAGGCAGTTCGGACTTCACAAGTTGGACTCGGGAGTGTGAGCTCCCGCGGACGGGACGACGCAAGTCCGGTAATTCTGCAAACACCAGCGTACTTGATAACATCAGTCAGCTCGCCTCGGCTACTGCAATCTTCCTCACTGTATTTACAGATGAAATATATCAAACACCACTGCCTCTTTTCGTTTTCATTTAAACATTAATAGCCGCAGAAATGTAGTTCAGGGAAGGTACACACATTACAATGAAACAAAATATTATATCAAATATTGCCTTTTTTAATTTTTTTATTTTAACATATCAATAGAACAAAAGAATGACGACCAAAGATTACCTGTTAGATTTACCCAAAACGAATTATATCTTATGTTTAACCACTACAGAGACATCAGAGCCAGCTGTAAATGTCAGAAGGACTAACTGAGGTTATGCTCCTCTCTTCGGGATACATGAGCATTGAGCTCACATCTCCGAAATCGGTGAAGCTCATTTTCAAATAGGTGCTGTTTTTATAAATAATATTGCAGATTTGAGTTTTAACAACTACATTCTCGCCTGAAATACATGCGTCCAGTGTAGGCAGGCTTTAGCTGTTGCGGCGCGGCACGTCTGGTGTAGACACGGTGTTACTCACATATCGAGAAGAAACAAAGCAACCTCAGCGTCCGATCGCAGGCCTTCTGCTCCTTGAGTTCTCCAGCGCTGGAAACCTGATCCGATCCGATATTTACACGTGTCCTACTTCTTGCCTTATCGTTCCGCAGACATTTTCCTCTTTTGTTTTTTATCCGCCATTTCCATCTTTGTCACTCGGCTGTTCACTGAACATTGCTCCATATCATGAGTAGACACGCCCCTTAATGCTGATTGGCTATAAGTTTGTTTTGGTACTCGGCCCCGACTCAGTTTTCTAAAACATTTTTGAAAAATTGCTTACCCTGCCTTTAATGGCTGATCTTTTATTCTCCAAAATGTGACTCCATTCACTTCCATTGTAAGAGTCTCACTATTACCCAGATTTTATTTTTTTAAACATTATTATTATTACAACAGTACATGTATAATTATGATGCAAGTTGGTATTCTGGCCATATTTTTTTTCCCAAGTACATTTTACCAATTTCAAACCACATCAAACTTAACTACTATTTTGTATTTAATAATTTATAAGTGATATGTAATTGTAAACAACGTCTGGAAGTGAAAAATGCCTTATACTCAGGTTTGTATAATTATTAAGCAGGTTTCCTTTTACGGGTCAAATACGCCAAAAAAATGTATAAATCAAATCATGACCATTAGACAATGAAATGCTCACTTAAATTATTCCAGCTGCTGTTTACCTCCGACCCTGCTCCAACACACATTCCTGTGGTTTATACATTTTGAAAGACTTGATTAGCTGAATCAGGTGTGTTTAATTAAGGTTGAAGCTAAATTCTGCAAGGCAGCGGCCCTCCAGGAACTGAGTTCGGTGCCTCGGTCTTAGCACAATAAAAAATAAAAACATTCAAATTATGAATAAATTGTATGCCGAAAGTTTCAGCTTTCAACAAAAAAATAAAATAAAATGGGATATGTGCACAAGAATCTACAATAATCCTTTGATGCAACTGGAGTACAGGTCAATATTGTGCTATAATCAGGGATGCACATACGTTTCTCAGTCTGGTTCTCATGAGAGCACCTGAAGACTCGGTTAGGCGATCACCCAGAGCATAGTGTAACCTACTATAAAAAATAAATTAAGTTAATAATCTGTCATTTTATATAAAAAATATAAAAAATGTCATTTTCTTTTCTTTTTTAAATATGAATTTTCAGTATCTTCAAACCTAAACTCAGCAAACATTTATTTTGATGGGTTGCTGGCAAGTAAGTATATACTCTGCTGGTTTTAGTGCGGTCAAGTGATGCAATAAGGCTTTTTGCTCTGAAATGGGCAGTGCATAGCCTAGATGTATGCTTTCAGTTTGAATGTAAATCTTATACAGTTAATTGCGAACATGGTGATTGTGCATTAACAGCTATCTACGGTGACGCATTGCTGCCCACGCATAATATTTTTTCCACTCAATTATGTCGTTATAACGAGATCTTTTCTCGTTAAAACAACATATTTTCTCGTTATAACGAGATCTTTTCTCGTTAAAACAACATATTTTCTCGTAATAACGAGATCTTTTCTCGTTAAAACGACATATTTTCTCGTAATAACGAGATCTTTTCTCGTTAAAACGACATATTTTCTCGTAATAACGAGATCTTTTCTCGTTAAAACGACATATTTTCTCGTAATAACGAGATCTTTTCTCGTTATAACGATATCTTTTCTCGTTAAAACAACATATTTTCTCGTAATAACGAGATCTTTTCTCGTTAAAACGACATATTTTCTTGTTAAAACGACATATTTTCTCGTTATAACGACATATTTTTCTCGTAATAATGACATCTTTTCTCGTTATAACGACATATTTTTCTCGTAATAACGACATGTGTCGTTATAATAGATATATGGTAGGGCTGAGGTGAGCGAGTGTCCGCGCTGCTCAGTCTGACATAAACGAGGATCTGCACGCGGCTGAATTGAAATACACTGTTTTAAATGTATTTAATGTAATGGCTTTAATTGTAGCAGCATGTTTATTAGGATTAATCTCCAATCTGTCTACAATACTATCCAATAACAGCAATTCAGACCCATGATTTGTTTAGGTTATATATGATCAGATCAAAACAGTTATTTTTGAATAATTGACTCTGGGCTTGGAATATTTATTTATTTGAATGACTGAAGTTTGATTGAACAACAAATCGAAATATGAACAATAACGGTAAAGGCCTCCTCATGTCGTGGCCTCGCTATGTTGAGGGAACAACATCCATTTCTCGTTTAATGCATAAACAAACCTACTTGACCTTTATGAATTATTATAGAAATTATTACATAAATAATTATTATATTGACCATAGGCTATTGGACTGTAGGCAATGGCACGCGATGTACACAGCATTCAAGTTTATCACGAATAGGCTAATATTACATAAAGTACATAAAATAAAACTGTGCACACTATTTAAACTAAATAAAATAAAAGACATCGTGTTTGTCAATTAACTGATCGTCTGTAGCCTATTGATCATCATCATCATTATTATTAGCCTATTGTTATATTTTATATTAGTTTTTTCCCTTCATTTCGATCTCTTTACATAACGTTCTGACTAGTTTTGTAAGCCTACTGTAAATGCTCGACACGCTAAAGCTTGGATGTGACTGGAATTTCTAGACTATTGGAAATGCAGTTTAAAGGTTGAATTTAACATATATAAAAAAATGTCTGCGAATTAATAATTATTGATATTATTGCCTACTGCCTAGTGTTTCGTTGAGGAATTAATCATTCGTAGTTTCATTTGTAAATGAAAGCACAACACGCTCATTTATCATCACGCATTGGCATAAATAGCCTACAATCATAAAGTATTGGCTTAATTGTCAGAAGTTTAAAGTTTTTGCTAAATATATGGTAGTAAGCAGAGCATGTGAGCGGAGCGCCCAAAATGCCCCTTTGGTAATTTGCCAATTCCAGAATCTGTGGAATATGCTAAGAAATCATTTGTCTAAGCTAATGTTTCTAAAACCAAATTCTAAAATCCTGTGAAGATTGACAGACGTTTTATAGAACGCATTTCCCCTCAGTTTTGGTCTATTTTAATTTTAGAAAGTGTGTTTCTTTTATTTACACCACAAAATAATTATTTGTTCGGTGCATTTCATCTTGTGTGCGTGTTTTGAATATGAAGCGGTGTTTTAATGGAAAAGTATACTTTTTCAGTTATTTAACTTTTTACAAAAGTTTTCCAAGTGGCTTCAAAAACAAGACACGTTTTAAATTAAGAATTTTAATTGTATACATTTAAATTAGGGATGTTCATTTCGGTTATTTTTCCTAACCGTTAACCGACAAGAATATTTTAAATTAGAACTGAATTAAATTAGAAAGAATTAGTGTCCGTGACCCGTTAAAAATACTAACATTTACACTAACATAACATTTGCAAAAAACAGCAGACAACAGAACGAGGATTTACATGATCATATCATTATCACCCACCTGCAGCACTTCTGCAAGCAGAGAACAACATAATAAAGCTAGGCATTATATATTATAACGAATAAATAGGCCTATACTAAAAATATATTTTGACTTAAATAATAATTTAAGAAAATAAAAGAAATACTGTGCAACAAGCAGCCTACTCTAAAAAAAAGTCCTGGATAATTTTTTTTAACCCAAATGCTGAGATGAGTCTTTTGGGTAATTTATTTGGGTTATTTTTCCAGTGTTTGGGTAGTTTGTGTAAATTTTATTTTATTTATAAAATTGTTTCTGTGCAGAATATTGTTCAAATGTATGCAGAGCAACATACAGGCGCGGGGTGTGAATCACTAAACAAACGTCGCTCGCATCGCGTCGGTTTTATTGCTTGATAAAGAGTCTGATGCTTTGCATAAAATAAACGATTATATTTATAAAGATACAGAACACAAATACTTTGGATGTTAAAATATGTCCTCAGAGCTGTTTACTGTTTGTTGTTGAGCAGGTTATGAAGGCAATCGCAGTACATTTCGTCCATGAGTGAAGCGCAGGGCGGCGGTCTGATCCGTGATCAGTTCCCTCCGAACACGACTCCAGCTCGGCGTGAGAGCCAGCGCCGTTACGGTGGAAAAATATTTACAGAGTGGTCCATTTACTCGTGAATTACATCAGTTTAATGTTTAATCTTTACTTCTAATGTTTTTTAAACGAGATTAAATAGGGCAATGTGTAAAGCTTACATAAAAGCAAGCAAATTAGAAATAAAGGAAGTTATCACGTAAACCAGTGGTTCTGGAGTATTTTACTAAAGTTTAGAGGATTTAAATTAATCTGTAAATATTATTTCATGCATAAAGTAAAAAAAAGCTAATATTCTAATAGAAACGAATAAACCCATTAGCTGGGTTAAATCAACCATTTATGATGGGTTAAATAAACAACCCGATTTACTGGGTAAAATTAACCCCAAATGTGTTCTGTCCTATATTTATCCAGCCCAAATTGGGTTGTTTTTAACGCAGTGTTTTTTAGAGTATGCAGAGTTTTTTTCATTATTGTGCTGCGCGAAATTAAAGCAGACGGCAGAAAGCTGCATTCTATTCTTTTGTCTTATTTTACAAAAAATGTTCAGAATGAAATAATAAAATGCGACTTATAGGCGACTTGGTTTTTTCTCTCTCTCGCTCTCTCTAAAAAACGTGTTTTTTATACGCGTATAGCTTATTTTAACCATGCAGCAAACCTTTTAACATATTTTAATAAATTACTAAAAATAAATAAATAAGTGACTTTAAACCGTTTAACTGATTGTATTAATCGGTCAAAATTCTTATCAGTCGGTTAACGGTTAATGAACATCCCTAATTAAAACAATTTCACCCTGAAACATAACCGTTTAATTGAGACATTTATTCAATAATTTCACTATAAACAGGAAAAAATAAATAGGCCTAAAGTTACAGGGGACATTTAATGTGAGAGCGTGATCTGAGCGGATT
This sequence comes from Schizopygopsis malacanthus, assembly GCA_027474115.1. Lineage (NCBI taxonomy): Eukaryota > Metazoa > Chordata > Actinopteri > Cypriniformes > Cyprinidae > Schizopygopsis > Schizopygopsis malacanthus. Next base: position 12,956,460 of record CM049873.1, read on the forward strand.
TGGTTTACCGGTGAGCATGAGCGGAACATTAGCGGAGTGTTTGATTTGGCCGTGAAAGACTGAGCGGTGCGCACACACACAGAGCGGAATATTGAACCGTTCCGCTTCTCTCACATGCTCTGGTACAAAACGTTAATTAGGTAAAGCGATACACGAATTTAAATGGGAAAGTAATAAAATATTATATTACATGAAATAGAAATAGGCCTATAGCCCTAACAAGTTAACATAACCTAATAATATTAATAATATACAAATATTAAATTAAATGTTTAATGTTAATAAAAACTGTTTTATCCATCTCTGATAGTCCCGGGTTGCTGTGAACCGAGGACGGCCCCTAAAATAAAATCTATGTTTTAACTCAGCTTGTCTTTACTGTCTATCCCATCACGCAGAATAAGAGTTCATCTATGTACCGCTCTGCAAATTAGTCACAATAACGTTTCATACAGTCTGGATGTTGCTTTATCTCATATAAAGCACACCACTGTTCTTCTCAATTCGGCGACACCGACGCGATCCCTTAAATTGTGATAACCGAGGAAAGCAATTTTATATACTTCCACAATAAGAACAAAATGTTACGAATTGCTTTTGTAAAATAACAGCGTGCGCTTTCTGGCGCGCCTTATGTCTAAAGGTCTACTTAAATAAAACAATCGAAAACAAGTTTGTGTTTATTTAATTCGTATAGCCTAAATCCAGCAAGAGATACTGTACAGTCTTTTCATCTGTACTATTGTGCTCAGTGCTCACACCCAGCGCAGCGCAGCATTCCTTCCGTAAAGCAAAGCCTGCAATTTAACCCATAAGAAGAACGTGATGCGATGATTCAGCTAAAGATCATTTAATAATATTAAATCATTAATACATAATTAATATATAATCAGACTAAAGTAGCTATCAAGGCCGCCCACACATGTGAAACAAATATTTAAACAGCTAATTTGTTTACTCACGAACAAAAATAGGCCTACGAAAAATCTAGCTTAATTTGTTTGCCCGTTTTCAAACAGAACGAAATAATAATAATTATTATTATTAACCTATAAAATCTCTTTATTTATCTTTGTTCATATTTCGATTTGTTGTTCAATCAAACTTCAGTCATTCAAATAAATAAATATTCCAAGCCCAGAGTCAATTATTCAAAAATAACTGTTTTGATCTGATCATATATAGCCTAAACAAGTCATGGGTCTGAATTGCTGTTATTGGATAGTATTGTAGACAGATTGGAGATTAATCCTAATAAACATGCTGCTACAATTAAAACCATTACATTAAATACATTTAAAACAGTGTATTTCAATTCAGCAGCGTGCAGATCCTCGTTTATGTCAGACTGAGCAGCGCGGACACTCGCTCACCTCAGCCCTACCATATATCTATTATAATGGAAAACCTATCGTTTATATGACATATGTCGTTATTACGAGAAAAATATGTCGTTATAACGAGAAAATATGTCGTTTTAACGAGAAAAGATCTCGTTATTACGAGAAAAGATCTCGTTATTACGAGAAAATATGTCGTTTTAACGAGAAAAGATCTCGTTATTACGAGAAAATATGTCGTTTTAACGAGAAAAGATCTCGTTATAACGAGAAAATATGTCGTTTTAACGAGAAAAGATCTCGTTTAACGAGAAAAGATCTCGTTTTAACGAGAAAAGATCATTATAACGACATAATTGAGTGGAAAAAATATTATGTGGGTGGCAGTATTACGTCACCGTAGCTATCAACCATGTCGGTATGCAAATGAGCAGTTGGAACTTATTTACCCAGTGCATTACTAATCACTTATGTGCATGCCAGGCAAAAATGGTTACTTTTTACAATTACATAATCCTGGCAGCCATATCTGTAGTCACAATTATATTTTTTGACTACTCATGCAGCCCTAGCTTAACTCAAACGGTTAAAAACCACTGTTGACACACCCTGTGTGTGAACTGCACACTTATTGTGTGAAGGGGACAGTGTTAAAACAGTACAAACAGTGATAAGTACAGCACAAAAAGAAGTTTCCACGCTCAGACGTGCTTTCAAAAGCTTACACAAACATTAACAAACCTGAGATGTGGAAAATGCTCGACCACCTTCATCTATACCAAACGTTGCCTGCGTTAGAGGAGTGTTGCATATAGTTCACTCAATATACAGGTCATTAACTGGCTATCCAACACACATGGCAAGATGTAACATGATTCAAACTGTCAAAAATATATTTGTTTTCCCTACAGTTAAAGAAAAATTTTAAACTTGCATCACTCAGCATTTATTTTTATTAGAAACCGCTAAAACTGACCTTTTGTTAAGCCCCAGCACCTTAAAATATTGGTAACAAATCATACATAAGCCACTCTTGCTGTCAATCTATTACTATAGGGCCCGGTTTCACAGACGGGGCTTAGACTAAGCCAGGATTAGATAATAGTTTTTTTAGACATTTAAGCTATTTTTATAAACATGCTTTGAAAAAAAACATTACTGGTGTGCATCTTGAGACAAAACAAAGGCACTGATATATTTTAAGATCAGTCAATTTTATTTCAGTTGAAATAGCTCAGACTTACATTTTAGTCTAGGACTAGGCTGAAGCCTTGTCTGTGAAACCGGGGGTCGATTTTGTTAATTTATGTTTGTATTTTGTGTCTCTATGTTTAATTTATTTCCTTTAAGACATTTGTCTAGTTTTTGTCCTTAAAACATTCTTTCTTATGCATCCCATCCTAATCTTTCGTTGCCAATTAAAAAAGCTTATAGATCTAGTAACAAAGGCTTGAGCCATAGACATGCAGTTATTAGCAGGGAACTTATGGAAATGGCCTTTTAAATGGCCTTTGTAATACAGTAGTTTGAAATGTTTTGGCCAAGTGATATGGAACTGTAAAACAGTCAACAGATTTGGAACTACTTCATAGCTGTATTTTTTTTAATTAACATTTTCTTTTTACTATCAATATTTTTTAGAAATGGTTATGATAAGTTATCAGAAAGGCTTTAGCGACTCAATATCTATATAATGTCTAAAAAAATGTGTGTTGACTCATTTGTTAGATTATGGATAGTTTTTTAATGGGAAAAAATGGATGGGACGAATTGCTTCTGTGCAGATTATAGGAAGGCAAATAAAGTGATTCATTTCCAGTTTATTTAATGATTCCTGAGGCAATCCAATCCAATAATTTAGTGCCTGACAGCTGCAGTAAGCGAGGGAGCAGGCTTAGCGAAGGGTCAGTTGGCAAGCAGAGTAACTGCAGAGCAGTTATTGATAGTGCCGTTATATGTATAGTCCAGTATACGGTGTACCTGTAGTAATTCAATGCGAGCCTGAAGTTGCAGACGGTCCTCTAGATCTTGGCACTGTTTCTCAAGGACCAAAATCTGTTCCTGCAGTTGGTTTCTCTCTAGTTCAAGCTCCTCAACAACAGACCTCAAGCCATCTAAACAAGTGAAAAAAAAATGGCATACATCTTAATTTATTCAATTTTATTTGAACTCTCACCTCTCTCACCAATCAATTTTTATTTAGTGTCATTTTTGTGTTAATCTTATATGTGTAATGAACAGCATATTACTATATAAAATTTGAGTTTTATTTACATTTAGTCATTTTGCAGACGCTTTTATCCAAAGCGACTTACAATTGGGGAATACATAAAGCGATTAATCTTGAAGAGGCAAACAAACAGAGGAAGTACCCCTAACACCACGTCTTAGGCATTGTTAAAAAAATACAAGCTAGCAAGGGAAGGAGAGAAAGAGAAAAATAAGATGAAGATATAGAAAAAAAAATGATTTTTTTTATGATGAAGTCAAGTAGTTTTGATAGAGATGAGTTTTCAGTTGTTGCTTGAAGATTGACAGGGATCCAGCATTCTGGATGGGGGTGGGAAGATCATTCCACCAGCCAGGAATAGTGAACGAGTAATATTTAACTAGCCAACCAAATGCAAAGCTTCCACGAAGAAAACAAAAGTTCACAGTAAGCAAATAGCACCAACTGCAGTTACCCGAATGTTTTAGTAGTTTTTATCGGTTGTTATTAGGGAATAACATACCTCGGAATGTGATGTCTGACCAATCAGAATAGAGTATTCCACAGAGCCGTGTAATTGGCATGAACTTTCTTGCTCACCATCCACTGTGGCAAGTGGTTTTCCAAAATTACTAGCCACTCAGCATATTCACTTGCCACATTTTTGTTGTTGGGAAATTATTTTTAATATGACTGAAGTAACTGCATACTAAGATTTATTTAAATATATTTCCAGGTCATTTTTTGCCTATATTGAAAGGCCATTTTTCCTCTAACTGTATTAAATGCACGCTTCACCTTTCATATCAAATTCTTACATTTTATTAATAATTAATTTAACAAGACCATATTGTAACTAATCTAATAAAATGAGTATTAACAAAAGCTATCATTCCACTGCAGAAGAAACAGAAGCAGCTGAAGTGGCATTTAGATGCATTTACAAAGACAGTTTACTGAAGCTAAAATGTAGCATGAAAACATTTACACTGTAAAACTACAAGAGCATAAAAAATGAGATGATACTGGTGTATCATTTTTTTTAAAATATGCAAATATAAAATGTTGGATAAATACAAAGATGAGCTACTTTAAAATACGAAAGTAAACCACCAGTAGGTGGCATCAAGTGACTTTATGAGTAAGTCATTAAAGGGATAGTTCACCCAAAAATTAAAATTCTGTGATCATTTACTCACCCTCAAGTAGTTCCAAACCTGTATTAATTGCTTTATTCTGCCGAACAAAGGAAGATATTTTGAAGAAAGTTTGTAACCAGGCTGTTTTGAGGTACCATTGACTTCCAAAGTAGAAAAAAAACAACAACTATGGAAATCAATGGTGAACCAGAACTGCTCTGTTTCCCACATTCTTCAGAATATCTTCCTTTGTGTTCAGCAGAACAAAGACATTCATACAGGTTTGGTACAGACTTGAGGGTGAGTAAATGATGACAGAATTTTCATTTTTGGGTGAACTATCCCTTTAAGGCATCCATTCTCTTTATGAATGGATTACTGAATCATTGACTCAAATGATTTATTAAAAAACGCTGAATCATTCAGTAATGAAACACCGCTGAGTCTCAGAGATGCATGGCTGTACTGCTGTATCTCCGTTTGGAACTATAATCTGATAAATGTACATATTTGTGATGAACTTGGACAACCATTCTTAGTTGGTGCACAGAGATAAAAAAGATGGAGATCATCACACTCAAGTGAATTGTGACCAAAATAAGACCAAAAACTGCACACAGCAAACATTTAGAACATGGACAGTGTATAGTGGTTTTCACACCTGTATCTGCAGCACTGTGCTGTGGCCACCATCCACCCATGTTCTCTCCAATCACAAGAACATCGCAATCAGTGGCTCTTATTGGGTCTTGCCTACTATGAAATTCCAAGTCCTCCTGTATAAATAAATAGAAAGAACATGCATTATTATTATTATTACTACTATACATCACCACTCAAAAAAAAGGAAAGAAAAATACTTCAGATGAGTAATAACCCCCATACAAATCAGGACAACAAAAAATTACATAAATCAATAAATAACAATACCCTACTCACCCTCATGTCCTTCCAAACCTGCATGGCCTCATTGCATTTTTCCACATCTTCAAACTTAAGATCAGTTACAAAACATGTGAAAAGTAATAGCCTTTGACTAAACTGACAGCCCTTACACCAGGGGTGGGGAACGTTGATCCTGGAGGGCCACTCTCCTGCAGAGTTTAGCTCCAACACTGAAAAACCCTGGGGAAAAACACCTAACTGCATCCTGAAGACCTTGATTAGCTGGTTCAGGTGCTTTTATTAGGGTTGGAGCTAAAAACTGCAGGGACAGCGGCCCTCCAGGATCAACGTTCCCCAACCCTGCCTTACACAGTGCATCTTCTTTACACACCATGTTTGAATGTAATGCATGTGCTAGTAAAATTAGAGACTGGCAACTGAGGGCTAAGGGTCTACTGTGTTTGAAGGAAACAAATTCATAGTCTGAAATGATATGAGGGCAAGTAAATGATTTTGACACTAATTTCTAACTAAACTATTCTTTTAATTCAACTTTGCAACACAAAATAAAATAAAATTTACTAAATACAGTTTGGTGACAAATTAAAGTCCAAGGGGACTCGCTGTGAGTGGCTATAGGCCACTCATATGCTATAGCTTTTGCAGTTACCATATTTTAACCCAATTAAAAGGAGTTTCTGAACTTGCATGTTAGACACCACCCTTATCAAAACACCAGTTGAGGGAATATCTTTTGGAAGAGTGGCGTTCCACTTCTCCACTGAGAAGTAATCAAATGTTTACAATCAATACTAATGTGCACCGAAGCTGATCTGGCAGCACACAGTGACCTAACACCTTACTAAGAAAAAATGTCCTTTAATTTGTCACTCATCTGACAATTTACCTAGAGACTTTAGATCATACCTGCAGGCTGCATGGGGTGAAATATTTGGGCTTCCTGCTTTTCTGTGGGCAGAGTCCACGGGCCTGGGCCAACTCCTCCTCCACTTCCTGTTGCCGATTGGCTAATGCTGGATCGGAGCAGCCAGGAAACAACCAGTCATCCTCAATCAGTTTTGTGCCACAAGACAAAGGGAATGGATCAAATATGTTTAGGGCTATGGAGGGCAGAATTCATAATCAGGATTGAGGAGAGACCGCCAGTTAATTCTAGTGCAGATTAGAGAGCAGAAAAGGGCCGAAAAGCAGCACTAGAATTAACTGGCGGTCTCTCCTCAATCCTGATTATGCATTCTGCCCTCCATAGCCCTAAACATATTTGATTCTAGTGCAGATTAGAGAGCAGAAAAGGGCCGAAAAGCAGCAAATAGCAGCACACATTGCAAATTCAGCTTCTATGGACTGTGGACCAGATGACTAAAATATGCAAGACACATAGATGGGGTCAAAGAGATAGTTCACCCAAAAAAAGTGAAAATCCTGTCATTAATTACTCGCCTTCATTTCGTTCCAAAATCAAAAGACCTTGGTTCATCTTCAGAACACAATTAAGATATTTTTGATGAAATCCAAGAGTTGTCTGACGATGGATGGACAGCAACTGAACTACCACATTCAAGGCCCAGAAATGTAATAAAGACCTTGTCAAAATAGTCCATGTGACATCAGTGGTTCAACCTTAACTTTATGAAGCTACGAGAATACTTTCTGTGCATAAAAAAACAACAAAAAACACTTTATTCCACAATTTCTTCTCTTTTTTGTCAGACTTCGATGCGCATTCACGAGAGTGCCACGATCCAGGCGCGTGGTGTTGCTGATGCAGGATCCGGCATTCTGACGGAGATCACATTTGCGCTGCAGCTTGTTTGCAAGCAGAAGAATCTACACGCATGTGTCATGGTACTGGCTTTCTTAATTTGTGTTCCAAAGATGAACAAAGGTCTTACGGGTCTGGAACGACATGAGAGAAATTAATGACAGAATTTTTATTTTTGGATGAACTATCCCTTTAAGGGATATTTATACAGGGAAGGATGGATCCATGCTTTCGTGTTGTTTGCGCCAAGTGGAAACTTTCTTTACAGGTAGACTTATTGGTTTCTTGGAGATTAGCTGACCTTGTCACCTAGGTACCTAAAGGTTTGTTGATCAGGCCCCTACCCCTACCACAAGACATCCATTCTGTGAATCATTTTTGTGTTTATTTTGCTTTGGATGATTGTCCTGCTTGCAAGACCAACAACCACCACTGCCTAGTTTAAGCTTTCTGGCAGAAACAGTCAGGTGTCGATGTATAGCCACTTAAGCTGAAGTGTGCTACTGGTAGGAAATAGCTTTTTTAACATTAATTATTCAGTTAATCCTCATAAATTATATATAATTTGAGAGCATAAAAGCTAAAGATTCATGACCTGAATGAGCTTTCAATCAATGCATTATTGTGGAAATAATACTTTAAAAAGTGATACTTGGACAAGAGAAATTATGTTTTAGCATTCCGGTGTGCAATCAGGTCATTTTAGGCTGCTAAAATTTCAGTCCAACAAATTGTCAATTTAAAACCGTGCTAATGCAGAGAAAACCAGGATGGCTGGTTTTATCATAAAAAAAGAGTTATGATGGATGTATTGTAGTACATGTATAGTCTGCTATTAATGATGCAAACAAACAAACCATATATGTGTGTTCTTGGCACAAAGATCACTAACATTGTAGTTTATTTCATAGTTTAAAATTATTACAATTAATTTGTGAAGTTGCCAAATTTCATGGTTGGTTAGTGTTTTTTAAACTAAACTGGCCAAAGAAGTGTGTTTTGGGGGAGTCTACGATGTTTAATGGTGTTATGTACATATGAGAATCAGACTGAATAATCACTGAGTTTTGATATATTTGAAATGTTTCTGTTTTTCATGCATATGTTGCTATGTTTAGTAATTCCGAATGTATCCCTACAATAGTTATAGGCAGTAAAGTGAGGGTAGCTGGTTTATTGGTATTTTGGCATCACCACATCGTCCTGTTTGGCATTGTACCATGACTTGACTGTATGAAAAAGACATTGACAAATGTAAATTGTATTTTTCCTCTCCTGTTTTTGCTGTTGCACTGTATACAAACACTGTCAAAAATTAAATAATGCAAGTTTTCCATGTACATTGGTGTGCACTGCATTTCTTACAGGAAGAGTAAAGTTGGCACACCACAGCTCCAAAAGTAGAAAAATATTTATTTATGTTATTTATTATTCTTACCATGAAGAGCTTTTAGGCTCGAAACATCACCTATGGTGAGAACATAAATAAATATTGTTCTAATTTTGGAGCTGTGGTGTGCCAACTTGGTTATCATATGTACATTTGGATTCTTCCAGCATCCTTTTTAGAAAGACACCAACATTTATCCTGGAAAAAAAGTTTTTATAAAATTGTAATCATCATCCTAAAATTTAAACCATAATATTTATTTTAAATGGCCTCTCTTCAGGCCCTTCAAATCATCGCTTTATTTTTTTTTCTTGAATGTATTTCATAGAAATATATATCTATACAACAGTTTGACGTTTCGAGTGTGTAAATAAATTAGACAAAGTATCTTTAAAAGCCCTCTTTTGTGCAGAACTACTTCCTTCCGCCAGATTTAAATCTAAAGTTGACAGTTTAACAGCTGATCCCAAGCCACCGTTACTAATTCCAAAACGTCACTTTAGAACTTGTAACAAAGGAACGTTGAGTTGCTTCATTGAAAACGTATTTTATTACTGTAGTAAAAGCTTGTATTATGTAGAGTATTATGAGAGAGAGATAGACTGAGCGACTGTGATTACCTGCATCTGATACAGCATCTCCTACAGACAATAAAACATAAGTCTAAATGTCCACTGAGGAAAGAGAAATCTTTGTCTTATCATTAGGGCTGCAACTAACGATTATTTTGATAATAGATTAGTTGGACGGTTATTCTTTCGATTAATCGGATTTAAAAAAAAAAACTTTTTTTATTTTATTGACAAAAAACACACTACTCCACATTCTGTCCAATGTCTTTCAAACAAACGTGCCAACTGAATGATATACATACAGTACTTAACAATTTATTAGACCACCTATCTTAATAAAGAGAAAACATTTAATAATCTGTCGGAAAATTAAAATAATCTAAAAATGTTATTGTCATTTATTGGACAAATAACAAACTGAAATGACCAAATAGTATTAATTCCCACTATAACAAAAATGGCCTCCTATGCCTTGCAACAGCTTGCATTCTTGCTGCCATTATGTACATTTTGACTGTAATTGGGTATCTGAAAAAAAAAAACACCATGAAGCGCTCTGCCTTTCTTTCATAGATAACAGCAATAATTATATTATAGCATGAGAAATATCCTACTATTGTTACTAAAGAGCTTACGCATATTGGAGGACTAACCAATACAGAAAGTTAAAAAAATTATTTTGGCAATCACCAATGCTGTTAGTTTAGAGCAGCAGTGGCACAAACCTTACATAATTTGTTAAAAACCTTACATAAATGTGTTTTAATACATTTAATAAGCACTGTAATAGTTAATATATTTTAAATCTCTATTAAAAATGTAAATAATAATAAAGATAATAAAGACGAATAAAAACAAACTCTGTGTTAACCAACAGGTAAGAGTAATTTTCTGCAGGAACACGCGTTGACAATAAATGTACTTGTCTAGAAAATGCTTCTTGATTTAAGAATTGTTTTATATTTGGACTAGAAACAAGACAACCAACAAAGATTGTTGTTAAGATGTTACAAGAACTTAGTCAGGGCAAATAAACCACTATAAATCTTAATTTCAGCACTCAATTTTTTTAAGCATATGATGGGTTAAACGTGAGGTGTTTCTCCATCTTGAAACAGGCTGACACTTAGAACTTAGCTATGGCTTAGCGGCTAGCGCTGCCTCCACTTGAGCTGAGTGATACTAATATTACTGTACATTAAACGGTATGCTTTACTTGTCGGTCGAACAGTTCTCAAATCGAGTAGAGTAATTAGAGTAATAGCTTAGCCTGCTGATATGTGAGAAAATTTTTATGGTCGAGACTGAGGGTAATTTTTGCAAAGGGTAGCGAACTAATGCAGCCATAACGTAACTTACAATCTTCATAGCTATCGCAACAACAGGGGCAGTTAAACTGCACTTTTCGCTCCATTAACTTCCATTCATAAGCATGTCAATGCATCAGACCGGAAACGGAGGCCGTGCGAGAATTTTCGCACTTCGCTGCATTCCAAAATTCAAGCTTGGTTAACTCTGGCCAGCGAATTCGCATCACGTGACACCGTGTGACCAACGGCAGATTGATACGTCAAAGCATGACCTCGTAGCTGAATTAAAATAACATAAATTTAAAACTGCAGCACTGCAGGAAAGTGGAGTAGATTGTGTGTTTTTACATTTTAGAGGCATTATAATTTACAACGTGTTGAATGTAACTTTTTTTTTAAAGAAGCTGCAGCGCATGACGTCATATCACGATCGGTGCAGCATGCGAGGGAATTTTGCATGCCCAAAGTCTAGTGTGACCGCAGCTTACACAAAACAAACAAACAAACAAACAAACAAACAAAAAAACAAAAAAACAGCAGCCTCACGTGGTAATCACAATTTAAACTGGAACACCATAATTTACAGCAGATACAAACAAATGCATTCCGTCCTGCTCTACGGCTAACTTTATTTAGCTAGCTACAAACAGACTAATTTATATGGACAGCTGCAGCGTCTAAAAGTTAAGCTTCAGGAGTGAGATTGGTTGGATGAGAGAAAGAACATTAAGGTAAGCCAATCAGAGTTAGAGTAGGGCGGATCCATTCCTTTGCCAACATGGTACGCTACAGATGACTCGCAGATACTACGATGACCCCCCTCCCTTTTTTTATTACAGATCTTCACGATTCACGTGAATTACCTATTTCAAGGTGAAAACGTCGAATTTCGCTGAAAGGTGACAGGTTTGCATCCCTGGTACTAAACAACAACAACAATAACAACAACAGCCATCATAAAAGTTGCTAGGCAATTCAGCCAACCGTACAAAAACATGATAATATTTTGACAACATTATTTGCTCTGGAACAAATAATAGTTAAATAAGACCAAAGACAGGCCATTAGATTTACCCAATACAAATATCTCCTGATTAACCACTATAGAGACATCAGAGCCAGCGGTAAATTCCAGAAGATCTGGCCGTGGTCAGGCACTCTCTGCGGGTGTAATTAACGCTGAACCTTTGGATCTCCCGTTTCCGAAAACGTCGAAGCAAACTTTGAAAAATAGACCTTATCTTTATTAACAAACCACACATTTGAAATCCAAGCAAGCACATACGACAACTTTGGCAAGCTGAGTGATACAAACAGTAAAGAGGACGAGGAGCTCTGTTGGACTCCAATATCGCATACCTATCAGTCAATCAGATTCAAGAACCAGAAAGAACTGTTGTGTGTGTGTGTATATATATATATATATATATATATATATATATATATATATATATATATATATTAGTGGTGGGCATAGATTAATTTTTTTAATCTAGATTAATCTAGATTAATTTTGGAATTAATCTAGATTAATCTAGATTAAAATGGCTCGTTTGAATTCTGCCGAAGGCATTCAGAATATGTGTGCTACCCAAATAATGACTAAAAGTAAGTCTTTGAGAACAGGTTTCTCAAGCCAGGTGGCGCATTAGACCAGGGGCTCATCTCCTGTTTCCAAAATGCATCACAAACTTTAATCTCTTCCCGTCCCAATCCCACGAAAAAACTGGGGGAAAATCCCGTTCCACTCCCGGAAGAATGACTCCCATTCCCTCCCACTCCCGTGTTGTTGTTTTTTTTTTTTTTTTTTGATAACTGTCAGTTACAGTAAAAATATAGTACAGATCACAGCGTGCCCACCTTATTAGTTGAATAAAAACCCAAAATGTCGTTTTTTGTTATTATATTGAACTTAAAGCCATCTTATGCACAGTGTTGCACAGATTAAATTTCATGTAAATCATCCATGCTAACACACACGTCTTCTATTTTTATTTTTTAGACATTTCACTCTCTATAGATATATTTTTCAAAGACGGATTTTCGAAGTTTCTCGCTCAAGTTCACGAGACCTAAAGCGCATCCTGTTTGCTTAAAAGCGCAACGTTTCGTTGTTATTCTGAGTGCACACAAATAAACGTAGAGTCTTTACAGATTCGAAAGATGTATTAGGCTACTTTTATCTGTATGACCAAGAATGAGGAGATTTTAAGAGCAAGTGAGCGCACCGGAGCCTGTCCTGCAGCAAACGCGCTTCCACACAAACACTTCAATAGCGCACGTTTCTCTAGGTTAACATCATATTGAGCGGCCATGTAAAGTTGCTACTACATACATCTTTCAGATGAAAAGCCATATTTGAGGTTGATGAATGATAGGTGAGCATTTGGATGTCCTGCCCGATTGTATTACCACATAGACCAGCCGTTAACAATCTGTCCATCACGGACTGCGAGCCTCTAGTTCGAAGACTCGTTCTCGCCCCCTACAGTGCAATTCGGCTAGGTATACATCCGCGCTAAAATATCAGGGTGAAAGTCATCATAGCTTGCGTAGTATAGACCCAGCTCCCAACCCAATTTTGAGAATAGATTAACGGCGATATTTTTTTTATCGCCCGATAAGAGTCTCACGTTAACGCATCACGTTAACGCCGATAACGGCCCACCACTAATATATATATATATTAGGGATGGGACAAAAAAATTGATTCACCTAACTATTGCAATTGATTTTTTTTGTTTTTAAATAAATTTTTGTTTATACCAGAATCGATATTAATTCATATTAAATACATTGCTTGATTTTAGTCCTTGCTTATATACGAGGCTGACAAAAGTTACCTCTTTTATTTCAGCAGACGGCGATGTGTGTTACTAGTATCGATGAGTATCAGTGTTTCTCAACTGATGAAAAAATAGGTTGCGGAGTGTACGGCCAAAGAAATGACATCTAAAAAAAAAAATGTAATTCTTAATGTTTTTCTGATGTGAGACTTTTATTTTAAAAGACGTGCATGAAAGCTGTTGACACTTCTGTCAGATGCAGTTTAAGTAAAGAGTACCTGAGAAAAACGCACTGTCCCGATTCAATATCTGAGGTCAGATGAGATGTTGACAGGTTTAATGTCAGTGTCATTATTCTATCATTATTTTCATAACTTGTTATGAAATAAAAAGTCTCTCACTTCAGAAAAAACAAACTATCCTGTCCTTTCAGAAGTAATAATGCTGGTAGCGCGCACTCTCCTGTAGCACGCGCAAACGCGGCGCCGCGCTGTATATCAGTTCATTAAATCGCAGAAACTACGAGCATGCAACAGTACAGTACAATAAAATTACAGTACCAACAAATCACATAACTGTACTGCGTGTGTTAGCTGGGAAGGATTTGCATGAAGGTATGATATTAATTCTATTCAGGAGCAGTTTCCACGTTTCATTATCAGTTCATATTGTCTATTCTCCATGGTAACTTGTTCCCAAAAATACCATGTTATTTTCACTTTGTGTCATTTTTTATTTGTTTAAATGACTGTGGTGGCTCAAACCAACTTAATTGTTTTAACAAAACTAGTTTGGGACTGCTATTTAATAGCCTTATAGGCTGTTTATTCAGTATTAATCATATTCTTAACAGTCTTAATTTTTGTTAAATAAATTTGCTTTGTTTCTGTCTTTTAACAAATATATATATATATATATATATATATATAAATAAAATATGATAAGTGGGTCGAGGCTTATATATTTTATTTAACGTAGTCCAGTATTTAAAATAATGGCTTTCCAGTTAAGTTTGATGTTAAAGAAAGCTTTCACGGACTCTTCATTTTATTTTATTTTATTAATGGAACTAGTTTGATGGGCACTTAATTTCAAAAGGCACTTTATTTCAAAAAGTATTTTCCTATTGGAATTTTTGTGACTGTTTGTTTATGTTTACTGACAACTGAAATAAAACAGGAAAAATGACTGCTAAGATGGGTGTTTTTATGGTGGCAGTCTGTATATTAAGTGTATCATTCAACTTTTCCCCATGGTCTAGAGTTAAAAACAAAAAGTAAAAATTGCAACAGCAATATCGAATCGCAATACTTGTAGAATCGAAAATCTTAAAAAAATAAATAAATCGCTATACATAACGTATTGGCACCCAAGTATCATGATAGTATCGAATCAGGAGGTAGGTGTATCGTCCCATCCCTAATATATATATATATATATATATATATATACATATATTATACAGGTGCAGCTCAATAAATTAGATTGTCGTGGAAAAGTTCATTTATTTCAGTAATTCAACTCAAATTGTGAAACTTGTGTATTAAATAAATTCAATGCACACAGACTGAAGTAGTTTAAGTCTTTGGTTCTTTTAATTGTTATAATTTTGGCTCACATTTAACAAAAACCCACCAATTCGCTATCTCGACAAATTAGAATAAGGTGACATGCCAATCAGGTAATCAACTCAAAACTCCTGCAAAGGTTTCCTGAGCCTTCAAAATGGTCTCTCAGTTTGGTTCACTGGGCTACACAATCATGGGGCTGATCTGACAGTTGTTTAGAAGATAATCATTGACACACTTCACAAGGAGGGTAAGCCACAAACATTCATTGCCAACGAAGCTGGCTGTTCAGAGTGCTGTATCCAAGTGCTGTTAACAGAAAATTGAATGGAAGGAAAAAGTGTGGAAGAAAAAGATGCACAAACAACCGAGAGTCGTTTTTGGCTTTAGAATTTGGCTAGTTTTGGCTACAGTACAAAGGAGAAGAAAAACTGCTGCCCAGTGGTCCAAAGTCCTCTTTTCAGATGAGAGCAAGTATTGTATCTCATTTGGAAACCAAGGACCTAGAGTCTGGAGGAAGGGTGGAGAAGATCATAGCCCAAGTTGCTTGAAGTGTTAAGTTTCCACAGTCTGTGATGATTTGGGGAGTAATGTCATTGGCTGGTGTTGGTCCATTGTGTTTTTTGAAAACCAACGTCAATGCACCCATTTACCAAGACATTTTGGAGCACTTCATACTTCCTTCTGCTGACCAGCTTTTTAAAGATGCTGATTTTATTTTCCAGCAGGATTTGGCACCTGCCCACACTGCCAAAAGTTGGTTAAATGACCATGGTGTTGGTATGCTTGACTGGCCAGCAAACTCACCAGACCTGAACCCCATAGAGAATCAATGGGGTATTCTCAAGAGGAAAATGAGAATCAAGAGACCAAAAAATGCAGATGAGCTGAAGGCCACTGTCAAAGAAACCTGGGCTTCCATACCACCTCAGCAGTGCCACAAACTGATCACATCCATGCCACGTCGAATTGAGGCAGTAATTAAAGCAAAATGAGCCCCTACCAAGTATTGAGTACATATACAGTAAATGAACATACTTTCCAGAAGGCCAACAATTCACAAAAAAAAAAATAATTATTGGTCTTATGAAGTATTCTAATTTGTTGAGAATTGGTGGGTTTTTGTTAAATGTGAGCCAAAATCACCACAATTAAAAGAACCAAAGACTTAAACTACTTCAGTCTGTGTGCATTGAATTGATTTAATACACAAGTCTCACAATTTGAGTATATATATGCACGCATATTCTCATTATATTTTTAAATATAAATGGCGATATCAAGTTGCAGTTTTCCCTTAAAACTCTTAATTATAAAGGTTTTTAAACCAACAAACAAGATGACACAAAAAATAAATCTAACGAAAACAACGCTGGTCCGCACTGACTTTCACTGCACAGACAAAAAAATACTTTAAAATATTTTCAAAATTCTATCATCATTTACTTGTTGTTCAGTAAGGGCTCAGACATTTTTCAAAATGAGTAAATCAATGAGTAAATAACTACAGAACTTTACCGTGTGAAAATGTGAACTTTATAATTTGGAGGTAATAATATTGGACATAAAAAATTAAAACACCATGTAGACAGCTGACGAAGGTCTGTTTTATAGCAGAGACTTGGCCAGTGATTTTCTACAGTGTAAAAGAGGGGGGAAAAAATGAGGATAAAGCAACAGATGAAGGATAGGACCCCATGAGCCAGCCTCGTCTGTGCTAGCAGAATTTCCTTAGGAGAGGATGAAGAGTTCCAGAAAACTACTGGCAGCACAGACGGAAGTAAACAATGGAGGCGATGAAACCTGCATGCACAAAACTGATGGGAAACTGTTCTCAGTGGCTGCACCCATCATGCAGAGCAGGAGCAGAGGCGGAGATGGGGAGGAGGAGGGTCTCAGGGCCAATAGGTGGGAGAGAAGGGTTACAAAAAAATGTAATCAAAAAACAAAACAAATATTTTGAAAAGTAAGGCTCGTTTCACACTAGAGGCATACTTGGCACATATTGTTTACAGCACCCATGTTAACGGATTAGAGCATCCACAGATTCCACACTGTGCACTAAAAAGGCATGGCAATGAGCACCGCTTCCGCTCTGCATATGTGCAACTTCTGTGCTGCTTCTACTCTGCTTACACATCCAGTGTGAAACGGCCATAAGAAACCTAAATATTAGGGCTGTAACGATACACCAAACCCACGATTCGGTTCGTATCACGATTTTTGACCCACGATTCGATTCGTATCACGATTTTTTCGTGGGGGGTGGGAGAAAAAAAAATAGATTTTTAAAACAATATTTTTTATTAAATAACATTTGAAAAATCTTTATAAATTGAACACCAAAGAACAAGATTAACTATGCAAATTATTAACAATATAAATAGCCATATATAAAATAAATAAATAGCCAAAGCTATAACACTTCTGTTTTCTTTGTAACAAAATACTGTTGAAAAACAAACAGAACTAAAATCCATTGTGGAGATGATTCGAGCATGTTAAAAATTCTTCTTCAATCAAGTTCCCCTTCATGGGAACTTCGAACTGCGTCCCCTAGGGGTCGCTATGGGGGAACGCCTTCAGCGTGACTCGTGTCTGAAGATACATATGTAAAAACACCATCCGTTGGCCGGCGCGACCATAATATAAGGACCGCCGGGAGAATACATCATCCTCTTCTTCGTCTTCACTGACTGGTCTGTTTGAAGAAACGTGCATTCTGGTAGGAATACAGTTTTCCTTTATTATCATGGCGAGCACTAGCAAGGCGTTCAATAAGTGTGTGGATCCGTGTCCTCGTTATTTGCGATGACACACACAATCGTTGCGTCTTTTGTTTGGGCAAGGAGCACGCACGCGATGTCCTTGAGGGGAAAATCTGTGTGCAACTAGCTCAACTTTTGCAGGCAGGCGTCACATGATTGGAAAGGTAGTCACGGGGTGTGTCGCGATTCTCTCTTATCACACCATCTTATCTGTGTCGCGACACAGGATCGTGGATCTGAGTGTCGCGATTTCGGTTTCATATCGCGTATCGTTACAGCCCTACTAAATATCAGTCATTTTTTTCCAAAAGTGATTAACCTCTTTTACAATTCATAGCAAGGACAACATAACCTAACAATAAATAAAGAATAAATCAACATTGTATCCAAGGTAATTAAGAGTGCCAAAAAACAGACAACTAGAGAAAACACATTCAAATGTATATGAACTCATGGGTATGTGTAATATGTATATGAAATCATAGTCACTGAGGTGCTCACAGTTTGGCTTGCTTATAACACACAATAAGGGGATGTCCAGGTAGAATGTATTCTTGTATTTCATGTTCACGGTTTTTAAAAGTTGTTCCATGTACCAGTGGTGGACGAACTTTACAAATCAAGTACTCCTTTTCAATTTTACTCGAGTAAAAGTACAAAAGTATTTGAATTGTAGTGCACTTAAAAGTAAAAAGTATTGATCGATGAACGTTCATTTTGTAAATCCACTACTGTAAAAACATATGGGGCAAATGTTTAAAACTTTAACAACGCAAACATACTAGTTTAAAACTAATTCGAAACTGCTTCAGCAGAGGGGAAGATGCGTGGGCATTAATTATTTTAAGACTCTGTCTTGTTTTTACTTAAAAAAAACAAAATCAATGTTGAGATGATACACAAATGTGGACATGTCTGCATTCAAGCATTTCAAATGGTGGGCTTAAACATCTTGCCCTTTTATGGCAGATATAGTTCACAAAAAGCTGACAGTTGAGACCTAAATATGATTTTTATTTACAACAATACATCCTAAAACTCAGCATTAGTGAATTGCTTGTCATACCATCAGTCACACGCATGCTCAAGCTCTAAAGATCTCCTGGGCTTGGCTCCTTTTGAGTCAGACTTGTGAATTCATGGAATTGCTAACTGGAGATTCGCTCTGACCAGATCATTTGAATCAATGACTTATTGACTCGAGAACAGTTGCAATCCGATCAGTCCAATTTGAGAATTAATCATTCAAGTGCAATTTGGGAACTGATTTAACAGGTTGACCGAAAAGCATCAGCTCATTCACAAATCAGACACTGCTATCTAGTCTCGGAGTGGGTGGCGATTTCGAGAAACGACATGTTTTGTATATTATGCTTTGGACTGGAGTGTAGTGAAGTAAAAGTTTCTCAAAATAAAAATACTCATATAAAGTACAGATACTTGAAAAAATTACACAAGTAGAGTAAAAAAAATAAGTGCAAATACTTTGTTACTGTCCACTGCTATGTAAACATCCATTTAAAACCTGACCGAGTGGACAAGCATTAATTGTGAACCTTGCAAACTAGGGATGTCAATGATTAATCGACGATCGATTAATTGTCGATAAGAGATATAATCGATAATAAATATCGATGATCGATTAAGCAGTTTCATTTTGGGGTGCGTGCGGCTCATGTGCAAAACACATCCAAACGGCTGTGAGTGATGGTGAAGGGGCTGAATCTTACAAGAAAATAATTTACTAATGTACAAACTACGCTTTTAATATGATCCAAACTTTAAAAGTGCATTAAAACAGATACAAAACAAAGTTCTTCTGTATTGAAATGTAGGAATAAGTCATGTTCAATTATAATTTCCCTAGATAATTGTTGCATATCGGGCACTTCGCTTTGACAGGACTGCTGACGCGAGCGAGCAGGACAGATATAGGCTATTCTTTCCTACAACTTGTTAATTCGTTCCTACGACATATTAATTTGTGGCAGCTGTCCATGTTTCATTAATTTGTTCCCTAGAAAACCCACGATTTAACTTAAATGCGGGAACAATTTAAGTCATAGTAATAAATTCTTAATTCATGGTCACAAAATCTTTCATTTCCCCGCACACGTTTACCACAGTAAGAGATGCGAAAACAGTGATTAAAAGTGAACAACAATAAAATAAACCTGCGAATCTAGAGGGCGAGAGAGTGAGGATTTGGCAAAAGAAACCATAAATAATATTAAATTCGTGACCATTCGGAAAAACAGAACACAAAGCCGCATATGGCTTGATTTAAATGTATAAATTAAATCGGTATGAATCAAAAAGCATGGTCACGATATAACATTTGCCTTCTAACCAATTATTTATCTTATTAGCATAGCTTTGTACCTCACTTGTGTCATAATACTCACATTAAAATGTTTCAAATGGGTAACAGTGTGTTTTGCTGTAGCAACGCCGGTGGTTCTGGAAGTGGATCACTGACCGCACGTCACAGCCCCACGCGCCGTACTTCGTTTGGGACCATTTTATTTTAAATCCCGATAATGTCAATTGCAAACATTGCTATGATGTTTTAAAAATAAAAAACGAGCACCATGAAACCATTTAAAAAGGTGCATTCAGCAGTCTCCGTGGCAGGATATGAAACAGCACACAAAGTGATAATGATAATGATCCCGTGCGTAACTAAGGCGCGCTCTCTTCCTTTTATCAAATGATTGTAATCACATTCATTAATTTTACCATTCTGCCACTAGCCTTTTATTTTGACTAAAAACCCTTTTCATTGGGGTGAAGAAGCTGGAGTTTTGAGTGGCATTTGCACATCCTGTCATGCCGGTGACTGTATGTCACTGCAGTAGACGCATTTTGCAGTAGTAAAGGTTAAAGATTAATCGATTAATTGATTGTTAATTTAAACGACGATCGATTATGGAAATTATTGAAAATTGACATCCCTATTGCAAACAGATGGCTGCTTTCAAATGCTGATGTATGCTTTGTATGTGTACACTATAAAGAGCATTCAGGGGTATACAGCTGTGCATGGCTGCATGTGAGTGGTTAAATGAAGTCGCATTAACATACTTGGTTGATTCAAATCTTAAATTTAATTCATCTTAATCTTAAATTTGAAATTTAATTGCATTGTATAAATAGATATCCTAGCGTGTATTTAGAAAAAAAAGGAGGACAAGCCGCATCATAATGCATCAAGAAGTAATTGAATCAATAACCCATGAATTGTAATCAAATCGAATCGTGAAGCCAGTGAAGACTCACACCTCTACTAAGCACCCTTTAATGCAGCACTCAGCTCAAATAACACTTTCAGACAATACTTTAAGGTTTAAGTACCATAATATTAACATAGCTAGCACCAGTATTCCCTGCAACACTGGACCGTATAGGCATGCACTTCTATTTAACTCTCAGTTGAAAGTCATGGTTTGTCTACCAAACAGCTGTTGATATTTTTCGGTAGAATCTATGAATTTAAAAAATGTGTGAATGTATAGCATAAGCATTCTCACCCTCTCTCTCCTCGTCGATGTGGCTCATTCTGAAGGCCATGACATTCTTCTCATGACTCTGATCTCGAACACTTTCTGCCTCAGTCACCATGGTAATCATTTCTTGCCACTCCATCACCTGAACATCATCCATGCTGCCTGTCTCACTCCCCTGTTATCAAAAACATACATATACTGTACTTACTATAAATGGAACATAACTGAATCTGCACAGAGGGATTGTGTTCTGAAATATAGGTAAACATGTTCTATGTGTTCGCAATGACCACTGTTTTTGCGAACTGTGTCTATCCTCGAGGACAAATAAGCGTTCGTCTTTTCTATATTCGAAGTAACGTTATTCCCATACTGCCAATATAAACTTATATCTTGACATGGGATAGAGTTTAGAGATAAAAGCCTCTGTCTCTGATGTCTCCGCTGTACAAGTGGGTGGAGCAAGAGAACCGTTAAGTGGAAGGTTGTTGCCTAGGTTCAGGTGAGATTCTATGTCTTTTATTTTCTCCCAACACCGTAGATAAGCAAATGTAGATGGTATGATAATTGTACGTGTTTATATCGTGGTATATCGCCATACCGGTATATCATTACAACACAACAACATATCATATCAGCAGGGCTAGTTAAATAAAATTGTTAACTTTTAAAGTGCCATTTGACCACTGTACTGACATAAACATTAAATTAAAAAACATATTTTCCAAGGAGAGACCCTAGGAGATAATGGGTGTCTGTTTTGTTAAAACCAAAGTTTAAATTCTAATAAACACCCTGTGGTAATCAGTTTAATGCACAAGCTCGTGTCGTATATTACCTTTATAATTACATCAAAAAAGCAAAACAAATAAACATATAATTGCCTGTGATGCTGCTCTCTCAGTCACCTGCTCCAGGTCGGCCTGCATCTTCCTCTGCTGTTCCTTGTATTCCATAAGCTGCTTCTGCAGTTCATCTATTAATGTCCCAAGAAAATCTTAACATAAGACAACATGCAATTTAGGGATGGGCACAAGTACCCACATAATCAGGTGCTTGGAAGGGAAAGTAATGATCAATCATCAAAACACTGATCCACGTAGGACATGACTTCTCACTGAATTAAAAATTCTATACACAAAAATATCACTTTTAATTTTGGGTCATTCCATGTCAAATTAACCAAATTTTTGACTTCAAATAGAAATGTGCTTTAATATTATTATAATTGTATATAGTTTAGTAAATGTTTTACTTGTTTAAAAGTCAGTGGCTCATTATTAATTTATTGTGGAAGATGTCATAACTATAGCAACCGTTTCTCCATTGCTTGGTATGAACTCTCAAGTAAGAGTGAAAGTTAAGATGTTTGTAGCAACACTTTTAAAGAAATCTCCTGCCTCCAGGCCCTGGTTCTTAAAAAACTTTTGTTTTGGTATCTTCCATTTAAAGGCTCTGCATGGTTCAGTTCCAGGGGTTAGGGGTATCTGAATGGCTCCGTGAATAAACTGTTAAATTGTACAGATTTCCAGGGATCAAAATGTGCAAACTTTGCAACCTTTTGTCTTTTAAAGAGGAATGCCTGAAGGACAAATAATTGTAAAACTATAAATGTATAATTTCGCTCTATCAAAACAATTATTTATGTTGCCACCATTTTATAATCTACAAATCCACATCTAATTTCACCTTTAGTACTGCATGTATGGATATATTACTGTGCATTAATGTACTACCCCTGGAAAATACTGTGGCACTGCTGGTGTTTTGAGACTTGGGCATTGCAATACTACTGTAGAACTGGCATAATGTGCAACCCTAATACACAACTGTGGTCAAACCAGCCACATTTTGAAAATCAATTGCCGGAAGGGCAAAAAGACAAATTTTCTGAGCATTTCTTTCAGTTGGCCATTAAGATTTGTGTAACATGGTCTATAATGAATGAATATGGGAGATGCTAAAAAACAAAGTCCATCTTGCCAACTTATGATAATTATTATATTATACATGCTATTTTCAACTGTTGGTTTAATATAATACCCCTGCTCGAATACAGTAGTAGTCAAAAATAATGTCCGGTCGAGGGAGTGTAAAACTAATGCATGTGCTCAATTATTTCATTTGTAGTAATGCAATAAAACGTGACAAATTTTGTCATACAATCAATCAATCAATTAAAGTAAGTAATTTGCATAACTTATTGAGCACTGCCCTAGAGAAAGACTGCTGAAATCGAAAACAAGGGACAACCAAAAATATGTTAATTACTGATTATATTCTTGAGTTAAATGTATGATTTATTTTCTGTGAGCTTTTTGTTTTTCTATGCATTTTTTTTTGTATAGTAAAATAAAACCAATTTCCATAATAAGCTGTAGTTTGCTTTTTATTATTATTAAATAATAAACACAAATAATAATAAAGTTAAATACCTTAACCAAGTTAGTGTTTTCTTCTTACCAATGTATTTTAATTGTGTAGGGTCATTAAAAGTAAATAATTAGATCTCTCATCTCCAGACATCAATTTTGGCTATTACTGAATCTGTTGAGTGCTTGAATAGAAAAAATAACAAAAATGTCCATCCCTAATGTAAATAAATTATATTTTAAACTAACTGACTCTACTTCTTCATACCATTTTTTGCCTTCATATCTTCATACAGCTCCAGTTTGCTGAGCATATCCTCTCTCTCTTCTTGCAATTCAGTAATGCGACTATGTAGGGACATGATATCAGGGGACATGTCGAGACATACTCCAGACTGAAGTCAAAAACAGAAAGCAGTTAGTTTAATTTAGCTGGATATTCATGTGTGCAAATCTAATGAAAAAATAATATACGTTTTTACATGAACTTTTTTGAGTTCCCCCTCGAGCTGCCTGATCCTAGATTTGGACCATGCTTTCATTTTTAAGAACTTTGCTTCTGCTTTACTGGCCTCTGCTTCTTTCAGGTTCACTTGGGCTGAAATGGACAGAACAAAACAGATTGAAATATTAAAACAAAGCCACTGAGAAGGAAGGACACAGAGTTTAAAAAATGCAATGACAGGACGCAGAATATCTTTAACTGAAAATAATAAACACCCTTTTACTATCATGTAGGCACATTATAAGAAGGTGTCTGCTACATCTGTAAAACATGACATACGTGACCCTGGACCACAAGTAGCCCTTGTATATCTGTAGCAATAGTCAAAAATACATTGTATGGGTAAAAATGATCAATTTTTATTTTATGCCAAAAATCATTACGATATTAAGTAAAGATCATGTTCCATAAATATATTTTGTCTTTTTTTTTTTTTTTTTATATTTGACAAAAGATTTGGCACCCTCAGATTACAGATTTTCAAATAGTTGTATCTCAGCCAAATATTGTCTTATCATAACAAATCATACATAAATGGAAAGCTTATGTATTCAGCTACTTTAAATCAATTGGCCCTTATGACTGGTTTTGTGGTCCAAGGTCACATAAGTAGTGCTTTAACTCTTTAAATAGATTTCATTCACATCAAGAATTAGGCTCTACAAGGCATGAAATGATCAATGAATTGATGATGATCATGATCAATGAGATCATAACACAACACAACTTTATTTTAAGACACCTAATATATAAAGTGGGACCATTTTTTTAAACAACGGACCTCTTTTTTTTATCTTTTAATCATCATGAACATACACTGGGCTGCGTTTCCCAAAAGCATTGCAAGCTTAAGTTGATCATAGAACCATTGTCACCAATGGAGCTATGATCATCTTAGGCTTAAGATGCTTTTAGGAAACACAGCCCCGTTTGATAAAATCCTGAATAAACTTTATAGGAATATAAATGATACAAATGTAATGCTCTATAACAGATTACAGCTACATGAAACTGTAAATTAAATTAAATAAGTTGGACAGTATAATGAAGCAGAGAGAAATGTGGACTTCTATCCTTCCTAAACCTTATTTTACAATGTGGTGTTTTCCCGAAAAAAAATAAAATAAAATACTAATTACTAGTTTAGGGCACATTCCTAAATGGAGACATTAGACACTGCTACATTAAGTGATGTAAATTGTACAAGTTACTGTGACATGTGCTTAACCAGCATTGAGTTCATTTGAGAAAGGAAGGTCAAACTCAAAATGTAGATGATGCTCTATATGTGACATGATTGTCTACCTTGCAGCTCTGTGACTCTCTGAGCTGTGATGCAGGTGGATTGGTTTGCTGATGCATCTGCGGGCTGTGATATAGAGCGCTGAAGAGTCTCAAGCTGTCTGCGTAAGGCCTGCTCTTTCTCTGACAACTCAGTCCTGTGTTTATCAGCAGCACTGAGCAGCTCTGCTTCATGTTTCTCCAGCAGATCCTTGATCCGAGCCCGAGTAATGTGACGTTCTGCTTCCAGCTTTGACTGAAAGTTTTCTCTCTCACCCCGCAAGAGCTGCATTTGTTCTGTTAGCTCCTACCAAACAAACACACACAATTCACTTTACAAATCAACTCTAAAACTGTAAGCAATAGGGACTGACTTAATTATTAATTGTAATAATTTCCTCATGTGTGCACAAACCAAGAACCAAGGAAATTGAAACTTTTGAAGATCATTCATGCAAAATCAGTTATGATTTTTTCATTATAATTCCATGTATTAAGGAGTTTATATTTCATTATTTCTTCTCTCCACCTCCCCCGTTTCTGTATGTTCCAATGTTGTTTTTATTTTCTTACCCCGTAAAAAATTTATTTAAAAAATATTAATAAATCATAAAAACTTTGTGTGAAACAGCTTAATGGACAGTACAAAAGACTAAATGCAATTTTTATGATTTGCTTTGTAATAACAACACTTGTTCAATCTGTGCAAATCATAATCTAGTGTACAACTGCATTGATAAATCATCGATATTTAATTTACTTAATGTACATTAAGAGGACATCCTTTTTATGCAGTGCCACATCATGCGTCACATGACATCTGATCCCTAAACAAAGCACAATGAGCAATACTGCCAGCATGCAGAAGGCAGACTGGTAAAAGTACAATATAAGTTAAACAATAAAAGTCCAAGAACATGGACGTTTGGAAGTAAGCCAAGTTTAACTGGATTTCCACCATAAGATAAATGTTTTATATCCTGCTATGCACTTTGAGAGGGCTGGGCAAAATGAGCAGGACAAAGCCTCTCTCTCTTGTCTAATGTCTGCTCCCCACATTCCAAACAAAGTAGTAAAAGATTGGAAAAGTGAATTTTTCGTTTTTCATGATCACAAAATGATGATGTGTGCAGTGAAAATAAACATGATGTGTCGTGCCTTACCTTACTTAACAAGTACACATAGTTTTAAAATTGAATGTGAGGTCAGACAAAAACAGAAACTCACAAGACAAGACTATCTGTATGTATCCATCTTTTTGCAGAGTAACCGATTAGCGGCACCATGATGGATTCTAACTTCCATTTGGGTGCTCTCGTGTTCCGGTCTCCATAGAAATCCATGTTAAAACGGGGTAAAAAAAAAAAGATTGACTGAATTGAAACTTTTTCAATTTAACTGAATATTAAGCTGTGCTGTTGTTAGCTGCCACAGTAATGGCAAGAAGCTTAAGGAATTCCTGTACAGTAATTGTTTTGCGTAACTTACCAGCAAATCTGTCTGTGTCCGGCGCTGTATGAATGGCTTGCAGTGCTTAAGTTAAAATACTGTGTGTGAAATAATAAAATAATGTGTGCACTTATCATTCTGTGGACAAAATCCTGTGAACCTCCCTCCGATCGGGAGCTGCATGTAGGATATGTGCCCTCATCTGTTTTCAATGCAGCTCACCGTGGGTTGCTTCATGTCATCTATGCACTCATTAAACTATGACAGACGAGTTACTGCAAAAAGACGGTCATTGCAACACTGTAAAGCAGGGCTGCCCAAACTCGGTCCTAGAGGGCCGGTGTCCTGCAGAGTTTAGCTCCAACCCCAATCAGACACACCTGAACCAGCTAATCAAGCTCTTATTAGGCATACTAGAAACTTTAAGGTAGGTGTGTTGAGGCAAGTTGGAGCTAAACTCTGTAGGACACCAGCCCTCCGGGACTGAGTTTGGGCACCCCTGCTGTAAAATGAAGAAACTATGGTGCCATGTGCTTTTTAAAACCATTTAATAGGTTTAATGCTATATTATCGGCTTTGAAAATGTTAATTTAAATAGAAACACCAGAGACAAGAAGTAAAGCACTGTTCCAGTCAGGCGAGACTTCCGCATTCAGAAAAAGGTGGATATGACCAGTAATATCTAATTTGCCAAAAAATGTGATTGATAATTTGGGAAGAGAAAATACATGAATGCATGTTCAAAGGTGATGTAATAAAGTCATTGCATTTTAAGTAAGCCAAGTTTTGCCATTGCATTTTTTATAAACTAAATGTGAAAAAGCAACATTGACCATTTGAGCACATTTGTAAACGGTAAAATACCTTGGCTTGGTCATCTTTGCTGCTAAGTGC
This sequence comes from Schizopygopsis malacanthus, assembly GCA_027474115.1. NCBI lineage: Eukaryota > Metazoa > Chordata > Actinopteri > Cypriniformes > Cyprinidae > Schizopygopsis > Schizopygopsis malacanthus. The sequence continues at coordinate 12,984,217 of CM049873.1, forward strand.
TGCATCCTTTTCCCTGATCAACTCTTTTAAATGAGCGACAAGTTCTTCCATCTGCATTAGCTGCTCAGTGACCTCAGCAAATCTCATATCGCTACCCATGTCCACCTGCGGGGAGCCAGGAGCCTGAGAAAAGCAAATTATCTATTAATGCTGTTGAACATTTATGCATTGCACAATGTAAAGGGGTGAGGGTTTTCATATTGCCCTGGCCTGAAGAGTTTTATTTTGCTATAACTCAGTGACATGCTTACTACACAGTTGCTCAAGAAATAAATATGCTGACATATTTGCAATTATTTAAAATGAAAAGACACCCTTCACTCCTAGACATTTCCACACTAAACATCTAAGGCTGATTTCTGAGCATATGCATCAAAGAAAAACAATATAATATATTTAAACAAAATGTGTAATACTTACTCCATGTGCAGAGCCGGACTCATCTGCTGAAAACCACCTCAGCATTGTTTACACAACCTATGGCCTAAGACAGGAGATCTTAGCAAGCAAGACTACACAAAACTCAGTCATCCTACTGGAGGATTCTTCAAGTCTGGTCCTGGAGGTCCACTGCCCAGTATTCAAATGTCAATAAGTGTAAATGTTTTTAATAAATAAGTTGTAAACAAAATGTATAACCGTTAAAACATCTATCTATCTATAATATCTCAAATAAGTTATGTCATACTATGTCATATAGTCATATAATAATATTATGTCATATAGAGCATCATCTGATTTTTAAAATGTCTGTATTCAGTCAGCAGAGAATTGTTATAAATTAATATCTAAACAAACAACGTTAACCGTCGTCAATGATTACAATCTAAGTTAGTCAAACAGAGAGGAAAAAAACATTCTTGACGGAACAATTCGCACTTCATACGGTGGCAGAAATCTAATCCTAATCGCGTAAAACTGAAAGCATGTCGTGCAGCTAACGTTACTAAGAACATTTAAAAATGAAATGTCAGTTAACATAATCTTACCTTCCTCCAATAACATCGACTTCTATCACTTCACATTTCCAATACAGTGCATTTCCAAGACGAAATGTTCACTCGTACATGACAAATATATATAGATGTTGTATTGAACGTTAGCGAAAATATAACCTTATTGTCTATTAGGTTTACCAATGTGATAAATACTCATTTCTTGTTAATGCGCATGGTTCTTCTTCTTGTTTCATGGCCGTTCGCTGCTTTGGGGCATTACCGCCATCTACTGTACATTGGCACGATGAGGTTTATGTCCGATTGCATGTTTTGCTTTTCTGGTCTTATTAAAAAAAATATTGTAAAAGTTGTTCACACAGTGCGAACCAGATGAAATATAAGACAAAGATAAAAATGTTTGCTCATATTGAACCATGTAGAGGGAAGTGTTTTTGTGGTGCTAACGAGTCTTCCCTCCAAGTAATATTTTAATAAATATTTTAAAACACCTCAATAATAATAATGCATTTAATATTAAGTTAATTCACATTAAGTTTAATATTAAGTTAATTTAAGTTTAATAATACGTTTATTTTATATAGCGCCTTTCTGCAAACTCAAGGTCGAGTTTGTAAAGGTCTGCTACATTTCACTTCTGGCTGTGTATGTGACGAATACAAATCTTGAATCCTTGAATGTTGAATAAAGGTATTTTTTCACTGTTATTTTTCTCTGTAATAAAAATACTGGACTGTTAAACTTAAGATTCAAGTGACTTTATTGTTATGGTATCAACAACTACAAAATGTTTAAATGCATTCTGTGCTGATGTTATGTAGCGTTAGAAGCCCTTTTCCAGGCAGACTTAAAGAAATAAACACATATTGGAAATCCTGCAGAATTTAACCAATCAAATGATGACTTTGAAACTCCCAAAGTGTTTCTCATTTTGTGGGTCTTATGCTGAGATTATCCTGAAACTACACACCCTTAGGATGCAAGAAATAAAATATGAGGAAGCAAGAATCCAAGGAAATTAATTTGAATATTCTTGATCACCCAAGATAACAGCTGTGCTCTAGGGATTTGCCTTTATGCTGTTGAAGTGTGGTTATTTAAGAAATTAATAAATAAAAAATGAATAAAGCAAGATGCCCTGCTAAAATATAATAAATCTATGGTTTATTTAAACAGCAAAGATAAAACAAATTAAAAATAGCTGGCCTAGCTGATCCGTAGATGCCGATTATATGCACCATCTTTCGAGACATGATTGGGTAATCTGCTGTTTTACCTCAGTTTGTAGAATAGATTCATTTTCAATAGTATTGAAAATTACCAGTGATGGAAAGAGTACTGAAAATTTGTACTCAATTACAAGTACTGTTACATTGCTGAAATAATACTCAATTACAAGTAAAAGTACAAAGTACTCCTCTCAAAAACTACTCAGAGTACTAGTTACTAGTTTCTTTTTAGCCGGCGTTATGTAATTTTACCAAACAATATTCATTCATATCAAAAGTTCTATGTGGATAATAGCTACTAAAACCCACTTTTATCTTATTGATAAGATACGTGAATTAGTGTCCACATTTTTTTCCCCCGGTATATTGAATTGCACCGTTCAATTGTTCACAACAAGACTAGTAATGTGCACTAAAGAAGTGGGTAGGATAATTTTTTGATTTCATGAAGACAATACTATTTCAATACCATTGGCAAAACCACCACATACTGTATACTGCCATATAGATATTAAAAAAAAAATTGTCCATCTTTTTTTTAAGGCAATCATTATTTCAAGCGTATTAGTTCGAGCTTTGAAATTGGTTTAATCCAAGTCTACTAAAATGACACATTCGCTTTATATGATGAACAGAATTTAATATAGGCTTTCATTTATTACAGTTTCATATTTTTTTTGCATCTTGAAATAAATAGTTCTGAGTTCTGTATCCCTCTGCGTCGTGTTTGTTTATTTTTTTTTCTGTTAGGAAGATAACTGAGCCTTTAAATCTGCTTTGTAAAAGATATGCCTTATAAATAAAGAACAAATCATTTATAGCTGTATTTATAATCTGCTTACTAATGACTCTTAATGTTGGGACAATGCTTTATAAAGGATGAACGGACTATTTACTAAAGTTTACCTAATGACTTATAGCGTACAGTTATACCAAATTATGTTGTCAGTGCGCTATAAATTAACTGGTTCTATGACTTTTTTTGTCCCTAAAACTTTCATTTTTAAAGTATCATTTCAGTTATTTAAATAATTGAATATTTATATATTTATAAATTCAAAATGTATTTAAAACATTAATCTCAACATGAATTTATTAAGTTAATTGCACTCATGCCAATTTTGTGTTCTTCTGTGCCAATTCTGTAGTACAAATATTTTTTTTTAGTAATGATTTTATTTGATCGGTAACCTATCCTTCTTATTGCATTGTTTTAATTAGACATTTTGAAAAAAAAACTTATAAAAATACAGTTTTGAATTTGACACAAAAGGTAACACTTCAAATAAAGTTAGAAAAAATACCTCTGTAAATTATTTTAAGGAGTCCAATATTACTCCGTAATGGGAAGGCTAATTTTTGTTATTGAGGAGAAGATGCTCCTGAATTTTTTTTTACTGTGCCCCTATTTTTTTTTAATTAGCAGCACAAGAGCTCCTAAAATAAAAGTAAGTGTAGAGCCCTGTTTAGTGAGTGTGGTGGTGCTTATGAGAGGCTGCTCTGGTACAGATGAGTATGAGGCTGGGAACGAAAAAAATCACAGTATACTCATTACAAAAAACTAGAATACACCACTGCACACACACACACACACACACACACACACACACACACACACACACACAAACTTCGTGATTCTCAAGACTTGAGATTCAAAATTCTAGATAATTTGTTAACTACAGACTGATTTAAAATCTCCCTTGTCTATCAAAATTCCTGGAAAAGTCGAATCTTCAGAACCTTGTTGCTTTTTGGAAAGAAAAATGATCTGAGATTTTATTCTAAATAGAGTTACATGTGACTTGCTTTTATCTTTCGATCATGGTTGCATCTCTCTGTTAGTGTTACTAGACGTCAGTGCTATCTTTGACACTAAGCTCGGAAATTATGTTGGTATTAAAATAATTGGTTTGGCATGGTTGAAATTGTGCATTTCTGACCATTTGTAAGAGTAAATGAAGAGGTGTCATATCGATAATATGTTTGGTATGGAGTACCACAATTATTATCCCAGTTAGCATCCAAACTCTGGAACAATCTTCTGAGGGTTGTTAAGGAGACAGACACACTCTGTCAGTTTAAATGTAGATTAAAGACTCATCTATTTAACCTACCATATTTCTATAATTATATAATTATGGAATTATATAATTCACGTTTCTATAATTATATAATTCCTTAATCCCTTTAGGTATTTTCAACTGGAACTTGGAACATTTCCCATAACATCCGTTGTACTTGTTACTTCATAAGAAGAATGGCATCTATGCTCATATTAGTCTGTCTGTCTAATCCTTATTCTGAGGTTACCAGATCCAGACCAGATGGTGGGCCTGAGCCGTCTGGCCAGCTGTGAATGCATCATACCAGGACCAGCTGGGACTGAAATGCAGTTTTATCAAGAAGGATGTTCATTGTGCTTAAGCAGTGATAGCCAGTGGTCTACTACTGGGTACACGGCAGACCTCCATTTTGTCCTATCTGCTGGACAGACTACAACTCTTACACCATGTTTGTTCACTTAGGCACATCTTGCATCATCGATCTCTTAATCCTACTCCATACTAAATTTAACAACTACCTTGATAACTATTAAGGAGTCAGCAAATTAGGAGTTTATTGAGGCAGAAATTGTAGTTAACCGTTGTGTAAACCCTTGATGACTCAGTGCAGTGCGCTGCAGCCGATAACTTTCTAGAGATTGTTTTGCTCCATTGTGGCAACTGTCTGTCTAACATAATCATCTAATGTCACAGGTTGTCTCCTGGTCCTTTGAAGTCTGGCCACAGGCTGTTCTCAATCAAGCCTATGTTCACACAGTCTTTCTGACAGATTGTCCAGTCCTCTGGCAATTTTATGTGGAGCTGGTAGTTGAACAGCAAATAAGAAAGACTGCAGAACTGTGTGACCATTAAATACTTTATCAAAGTGACTTTGCACAACACCCAGACATTTGTTTCTTATTTTGTTTGTCCAAATGTGTAAAAATAAACACAAAGCCACCTACTAACTGCAACAACGGTCTTAGTCTGCCATCTTACTTTGAATATTTCAGATTATTACTGTGCTGTAATGGTGTGGTATAGCCAAGTAGGGCAATGATTGCAAAATTATACATATAAGCTTACCCTTTCATTCACCTCTTGTATGTTCATAATTCAAGTGACAGATCTTTAAAAAATGGTCATCTAATTGTTTCTTCCCTCTTTTTAATCACCAAAGTCACAAGACAAGGCTTTACATAAAACCAATAGCTTTAATCTGCTTACAAATGAACCACAGATTTGCCTTGCTCTTGTACCACGTGCTGAAATGTCTCTTTTTTTAAATAAAATACTCTGTTAATTTACTCAAATTGAGTAATCAATGTCAAAGTCTTCTATTGTCTTAAATATGTTTTGCACAAATGAACCACCCAAATTAAGCAGAGCATTATCTTTAATGCCATCAGCAGTCAGATAAAATTTGAAAGTTCACCCAGCACAATAAAATGCTCTGTGCACGAATGTGTGCATGTCAAACAGAGCAAGAAGAAGTAAATTCAGCTCCATTAGCATGTTTCTTGTTTCCCTTTATTCCTTTTTGTTCTTCAGCTTGCTGACTCCATGAATCTAAAGAATAATCAATAGTTATGCATACTCTTCAGGTTCATGAGCCTTGGTGCCAGATATAGTGTCACACTCACACTGGTCAAACTTTTATATCGTTTTTATTCCTCATTGCATACACTTCATTTCTCTCACATTTCTCCCTTTCCTCTCTAGGGCCCACTATTCCACTATTTTTACAACATTGTTATTAACCAATCAGATTTGAACAACAAGTTTATATTTTTTGTGAAGTTTAGGCTTACAATCAGTGTTTGTTGCTTGTACATCAGTGTCATTCATCTATCATTTCCTCTGATTTTAGGGATTTCTCATGTGTTAGGTTATGTTTAGGTGTAGGGAAATGGTCAATATTACATTTTTTTGGATTAAAATATTGTTCCAGGGTCAACAATATATGTTGATGCAGGAGCACGTCTAACTCAGCAAAATCAGATCGTGCATCTATATTCAGGGTTTTCAGTTTGCACCAAGATGTTAAGTCATATCAGCGCCATCAAGTGTTACCTGACTGAACTTCAGGTAATTAAAACTGGATAATAATCTTTCTTGAATTAATGATTTTACACCTCCATTTATCTTGGTTAATCCATTAAAAGCTGTATATAAATAAACAAGAAATTAGCACTGATTTATTCATCTGTGTTTTCATATTTCAGAAATGCAGAATTAGCTATATCATCTAATGAATGAATCTACAGTTCTGGGAGAGTGTGCTTAAATGGAGCAAACCAATGGAAAGTGAAAAAAGAGCAATATGGATGGCTGGAACATTTGTTCCATCTGGATTTATGTGAGTTAAGTTCAAATAAAATGAGGGGAGAAAACTGCATTGTTGACCTATTGAGTTTCATTTGCAAGTAAAGCATCCTGTAATAATTAGTGTAATTATATTTATCATTATATTGCATTTTTATGTACATTACATTATTGTCAAAGGATTCATATAGGCTCAGTCCCTTTCCTTGAGATCTACCTTTCTGCAAAGTTCAGCTAAAACAGATCTTCAATAGGAACCAGCTAAATAATATCTTGTGGAGCATGGTTTGTTTGATCAGGATTAGGACTGAATTTCCTAGGTATATGTAGATCTCCTGGAGAAGGATTGGGCACTCTGGATAGGCATTTTCAAGAATTTCCGTTGGACTATCGCCACTGAAAATAATTAATAAAATAAAATAAAAATAGTCAAAGGAAGGCCTAATATCTTGTTTAGCAACAACAAAAGTCATCAACCATTAATGGTAGAAAATAGGAATGAAATGTTTTTAGATTTATTATATATTTTTACTATAATAATGGCCTATTAATATACCAAATCATGTTTATATTTATATTTAGATGGGAGTAAGAGTGAGAGAAAATATAATTGACCTAATATGAAATCAATGGAAGTCTAAAGACTTTGGCAAGCAAACATCTCTATGTGTGTAGGTGTGTGTGTTGTGGGTGTGCAGGTTTGACTATACTTGTTAGGTCCAAAAATGTCCTCCCTAAAAGTGAAACCTGTTGAACACCGACTGGTGAGCCTGACCTAAGAAGGGTCTTGCTATTTAAATCTAGTGTTTTGCGCATGTTTATGTGAGGGTTATGTTTAGGGGTAAAGGTTGGGTTAGGCAATAGAAAATATCCTTAACCTGATTTTTTTTTTTTTTAAGTCTACTAGATGTCCTAACTACTATAGTGAAACATACGTGTATGTGAGTGTGACAGAGTGAGAGAGAGGGAGAGATAGAGAGATGGCGCTGTGTTCAGTGGTTTCACAGTCACAGTGTGAGGAAAACTTCGCTAAGTAACTTCAATAAGACTTTCTGCTCTCTAACAGCACACGGATTACCCCGCCGCCTATGAGGATGTGACTCCAAACAGTTGCTCAGTGTGTTTTTCTAGATTGTTACACGGACACACAAATCTAAAATCCCCGGTGCGAGTAAGTTTGTGGAGTGGGCGAGTTTTTTCCGCGGGATATATGGCGCTACATATGTGAGAAAACGCACAAAGAATGTTATGGGTTTGAAATCACGCTGCTTGTGATTCTGACGCTATTACGCATGGAACTATGAACGATCCGGAGTTCACGCCGATCTCCAAGGCGCAGCAGCGAATGGCTTCGGTTTTACCCGGGGAGGTGAGCCCTCTGTCCGGCAGCGTGTGCAGACCCGAGCGCAACGGGATCTTCTTCATTCACTGCTTCATCTGTGGGAGCGGGGTAACCCCGGGGAAAGAGTTGAACCTACAGGTAAAATACCAACGAGAAAAGGATGGGCCGTTTTTCCCTTTCCTGCAAGGCCAGGACCCGGCTCCTGGCGCTCCGGAGATCGGTCCGGATGGGGACGCTCTGGTGTGCGCTGTGTGCCACTGCTTCCTGCGCGAACAGTGGAACTCATTCGAACGCAACAGGACGCCGATCGAGAAGCGCATGTACTGGCTCAAGAGACCATACCAGTGCGACTTACGGAACATTACATACGATCTGGAGCGAAGAATGAGCTTTAGCAATTACGACGCCAATGAATCGGACATGTCCTCATTCTCTGATAATGACCTGTCCGAGCAGGACTTGGACCTGTCAGCGTGTGTAGTGAATAGCAATAATGCCACAGGTTTCCGTGCGTCTAATAAAGCATCAAGAGAAGGCAGTAGAAAGAACGCATTTAGTGTTAAGAGCAGCCCTGAGTCAGTGCGATATCCGACCAGTGTTTACACAGGTCAGGACGTACCGAAATCAGATCGACGTGCGACTAAAATCATCAATCACACATCGCATTCATCCGTGTCTATGGCTCTCCAGCAGTATGACAGTTTATCAGTGCGCACACCGCTGCCGGATAACGGCATCATTACGTGCGATAAGCAGTGGATACATGCGTCCACCGGTGATTCGGACGCGCCTGACAGCTGCGATATCAACATCTCCAGCGATGACGAGAGAGAGCACCCAGCATCATCTCACTTAGATGTAGAGAGGAGCCAAGCAGCCAAATGTCGCTCCAGTTTTTCTTCCGATGAATGTGCCTGTTATATTTGTGGAAGCAGGCTTCCAGCAGGAGGCCGCTTTAGGGTGTTTGTACAAAAGCAGGAAAGAGCCTCCGGTGAACCATTCTTCCCTTTTCTGTGGCTCCATACTCCTCCACCTGGTGCGGTGCCCCTTAGCCTGGGTGGATACACTCTGGTGTGTACCACTTGCCACTCCTCCCTCATGCAGCAATGGCAAGGGTTCGAGCTTGCGGATGTTCCTGTTCTCCAGCGACTCTATGTGGTGCCCCTCAACACGGGTGCTGCAACTCCTCTTTCTCCATCTGCCATGAATGATTGTGGGGATGGACTACCAAAAATCCATCCGCTCCTCACCATGCCACAAAATCGCAGGGAGGCCTGCTACCTATGTGGAGAGGACTGCGGTCGAGAGGTCAGGATGGCATACACTCATGTTGGTGCAAGTAAGGCCCGTAGTGCAATGTATTTTCCATTCATAAATCTGCTACCATGCCCTCCAAATGCTCAGAGAATGCGGAATGGAAGGGTACACTGCTGTGTCGCGTGTCACAGCATCTTGGAAGGGATCTGGGAAGCGTACTGCCTCTGTCTAAGCGAGGAGCTCATTACTTCCGTCACCACGTTCCTGGAGAGATACCACCTGGCCATGGGAAGGGGAAGGGGAGGAGTCTTGGTATCCCTCCCCAGAGGACCCTTGTCGACCCCTTCTCAGACTGCCACAACAACCGAAAGCCACACCTCCATCTGTTACTTGTGTGGGCAGGAGCTGTCTGGTGGAACCGAGTATCAACTTCATGTTAACCCTCCAGGGCGTTGTGGGGAGAGAGAACCCTTTTTCCCCTTTCTAACTGTCCACCTTCCAGCTCCCCGTGCCCGCCCTGCTGATGCCACGGGCATTGTGTCTGCCTGTGCACTGTGCTATCATGACCTGCTGGGCCAGTGGAACCAACATGAGAGTCAGGGCTCAGAATCAGGCCCGTCCAGCAGCCCCTGGGCACGTCAGTATAACTGCAACACTTTCATCTGCTTCTTCTGCAGGAAAGAGAAGAAGAGACCTCTTGGACTGAAGGCAGTGAGCGTTGACCGCTTGCCTGTTTTCCTCTATGCCCCAAGGGTCAGCCAGACCCTGGTAATTGACAATGGCAAGCATTTAACAATTGGCTCCTGTGTGGAATGTAAGTCCATGGTGCTGGCTGGGCAGAACATGAAGCCTGTTAGTGGAATCACACAAAACAAGGTAAGAATGTTATGGGCCAGACTGCTTTCCATTGTAATCTGTAGACTCTGGTTTCATAGTCCAGGCAGTTACAAACAATTTGACATGTTTAGAAAATCATTATAACCTCAGCTTACTTTTTTACAATCAACCGGTAGAGGGTCTTTCAGAGTCTTCTGGGGTCTCAGTTAGTACAGTTTATTAGGCAGCTTTGGCTGTAGCTGTTTCTGGGCCAGCATGCAAAAGTTCATCTGATGCACTGATGAGTGAGTGAGCCAAGTGTTGAAACTGAAGTTTTATGGCAGGCTGCTGTTCTTTCTAGTGAGTGGGGTGGCCATAACAGGCAGGGGGTAGATAAATTATGGAGCCTGTTGCATTAAAGAAATAAACATTTTGCAGACCGTCTAGTGGTTGTAAGCTCTGTTTAAATAAATTCTTCCTAGTAGCCAACTCAAGCTTTTGTTGGTCTCCTGGTCTGTGTGTGTGTGGTAGTTTTAATGTGTATTTTTGAGGATGTTGACGAACACTGTGTGTTTTTTTAGGCTGTAAATAGCTGTATTCACATATTGTCAACCTTAATGTCCAGGTAGATGTTTATTTTGTGTTTTGCACAAAAGCATCGCTTCTCTCAAATCTTTATATGAAGCTACCTGTATGTATGGCTTTGTTTACTGCAGGGCTCCAGACTTACATACGAGAGAGGTGCCAACAAGTTTTACAGTTGATAGCACCAGTTTATTTGCACTCAGAGGGATGGGGAGACTAATACTAAAGGACACAAATTAAAGTTACCAATAATATTACATATTTTGTCTTATTTAAATGCACATTTGGCACCTTTGCCCTTTAAAAAAAATATATATAATTATTCCACAGTATTCATACTTTTAACGGGTTGTAGACCATTATAACTACAGATAAAACCTTGTATGGCTCCTCACTAGCATTTTGTTTAGAGAAACTATATTTTCTAACTATTTGGTCTCTATAAAATATGTATTTCTTATGAATACAAATGTTTAGAAAAAATGAACTGCCATTTACAATATACATGACTATATTAATAGCAGTATAGTTATACCATATTTCTGCTAAAATACCATGATAAATACAGTTTGCTACAGTAAATGCATGGTATATGTTTTCAAGGATAGGGATTTGTGGATTGAAAACTTTTGTGTACATGACACAATGAATTATCCTGTTTTCTTGTGTTCATTGCAGTTGAGAATATTGAGCCTGTTTCATCTGGTTTGCAATTAGTTTCAATCACTGAGACAAAATCTGTCAGACTTTCTGTGCTGAATTAAAGCTCTACTCACTGGATCTCACAGCAACTGTTTATAAATTATGCCATGTAGTCAAGATCGCTCTGAGAATAAATGCACCTGCTCTGGCTGGTAAATACTCTGTGCTGAACAGCTCAAATAGATAGCGCTGTTTAATTAACATTTTTATTATTTCATATGCAAATAAATGAAAGCGCATAGTCTAATCAACAGTTGACCAACTTTATAGAGGCTCCAGTCCAGTGTGACCACTAACAACATTTAGCCACATCAAAAGGTAGCAAAATGGACCCTTTTGTCGCAGTCTGAAGCCCTGCTACAGTATGAAAGATGACCCTGTTTTCTTTCGTTTACCCTGCTCCTTGTTTCTCATGAAATACTCTTGTGTTTCCTGGCATACAGGAAGCTATTCTTTGAAAGTTGTATGCAGATGCTCTGAGCTAGGCATGGATAGCAAATAGCTCTGGTTGTGGCAGTCATATAAAGGGAAGTGTGTGTGTGTACACTGGTCAACATATTTTATGAATAATGTAAAGCAAGTTATTGTTTGTTGTTGTATTACATTTACATTTAGTCATTTAGCAGACGCTTTTATCCAAAGCGACTTTAAAATGTATTAAGTGAGATAAATAAAGTTACAATTTAAATGAATGAGCAAATGTCCAATAAAAAAATAATAATCTTTGTTAATATATACAATCAGAGTTTGAAATGAAAACCTGCCAACCTGCCAAATGCGGGTGAAAATCAACCATAGGAGGTAAAACATAACTCAATAGTCAGTTTGGTCAATAAATTATGTCTTTCGACCAGGAGCCTTTAACATTAGGTAAACAAAGTATAAAGAGGGTTGCACACTAAATGAGAAGCCCCATGTCTTTTAAATTTAAAATCATGAGAAAGCAAATGCCTTTATCTCTAAAATCATATTTATGTGTCTTGCATTACAAAATTATATTGGATGATCTCTGTTCCGGTTCATTTTCAGCAAATTATTTTCTGATTAAGAAAACACAGATTATTTAGGCTTTAAGAGCATGTAAACTGGGTCAATACATTAGGGTGGCCATATGTCCAGATTTTGGCCAAACAGTCCGGATTTTAAGCCCCCTGTCCGGTGTCCGGCGCTGCCTCAAGCCGGAGACTCATTTATCCTCCTTTTTGGAGTTGCGGTGAATCGGCCTAAAAAAACCTGTTCTAGAATCTTTATTGGGATGCAGCAGCATAGCGTCTAATGCCGTAAGATCTCTGGTCAAACAAATGATTGGCTGAAAGCGGTGTCAAATAAATATCTGATATATCATTGGTTAAAAACGTAAACAAGCCTCCATTCAATTTATAAATTCATTGAAAAGAAAACCAAAGAGCTGTTCTCTGTCATCCTCCTCTTCCCTACACACAAAAAATCTACACACAAAAAAATCTTTTTTTTTTTAGATACAAAATCTATCACTGGATCAGTACCCTTTCAAAAGGTACTAATATGTACCATTGAGGTGCTAATTTGTACTCCTTAGGTACCTCTAAGGCATTAATATGCATCTTTTAGGGGTAAATAAAGTACAAAAGTATACAGTTTGAAAAGGTACTGTGACAGCTTTTGTACCTTTTTTTTGAGACTGTAGCAACCCTTGGCTTGATATGCTTACATGGGATTTATGTATGACTATTTGTGCAGCAGCAGCAGTATATGCTGCAGCATGTCTATGTGTGTCTTAGCAGCAGCAAGCCTTTAGCATATTGTTGTTTGTTGATTGTTCCATGGAACACATGGAAACACATTCTTCCAGTGTGTTTTATCCACTGTATTTTTAAGTGAATATTACGTGTAGTGGATAGTCAGTACAGCTCTGAGTATTCATATGGCAGAGGTCACCTATGGTCAGAAGGTGGCCTTGCAAGAAAAAAAACAGATGGACAGCCTGTGGTCATCTGAGCTGTGAGAGATTTTTGAGTTGTGGTAGCATGGTAGTCATTATGGTTGAGCAGGTGTTAGAGTGCTGGATATAATGTCAGGGCGAACATCTGTGTATATGAGGGAGAAAGTGCACATGCAAAAGTTTGATAGAGAGAACCATTTCAAAGACAGCAGCTGTTGCTTACAGCCTTTCAAGCCAAAATAATGAGTGACACTGGGAGATAGATCCACTTTCTCTCTTTTGCGTAGAGTTTTAGCATCGTTTGATGATTGAACATGCACATCAAACACTGTCATTGGATTTCAGATTAAATGCTGTCAGATCCTTGCGTCAGATATGAGTATAATTCACACTAGCAGCCATCAGATCCTAGAAGAGCACTTCCAGGGTATGAAAAGTTTGCTTTATGTATTCCCCAATTGTAAGTCGCTTTGGATAAAAGCATCTGCAAAATGACTAAATGTAAATCATTTCCACTCAAATATGATTGAGGTGGGACATATCAAGCGGCTTATCCTCTTTTTTTTTTAAACAACCATTGGCGTTTTGTTGATGTCACAGACTGGCAAAGCCAAATTTTACAGCTTGTGACAGCCATAGTTGTATTCATTTTTTTCTATCAGTTTAAAAGATTTCGTAATATTTAATAACAATAATTAGGGATGCACGATATGAAAAATGTTAACTGATACGATAACCGATAATTAAGTCCTTCTCACGGCCGATTCCGATACCGATAACCAATAAGTTCATATTTGTATATTATAATTATCATATAATCTGCAGTTTGTGCACCCAAGAGAATACAAAATCTAAGATGCACTAATGAAACTGACATTTAGTAGCTCTGGCCTAACTATAACAGCAAACATCAATCCTGACTCTTCAAATGTTTAATTTTTTGTGTAAGGCGCCACAATACTTAGTAACAGAAATGGTTTAACAGAACAATGACAGAACTATGGTTTATCTGCAATTAACAACTCAGTTACAAGTACAACACATTTATATTCAAGTATTTCATGAATAAAGAAATGCATCTATTCAACCTTTTTAGATTATGAGGATGAGGAAGTTATATCTAGGGATTTTAAGCAACAGCTGCAAATGGAACGGCTACGTTGACCGGAAGTAAGCTGTTACACTGCCTTAGCCGAGAACATAAAAATAATTAAACAACCATAAACAAGATGGTGCAACGCAGCATTTGGTCATTTATTTAAATACAAATGATGGATTATGAGGAGGATGTTTACACAATAATTACATTGTTCTCTTCACATATCTTTAGTCTCAGTGCCACCTGAGGTGCTGTTGCTAACAGCAGACATATCTTTGTACAAACGAAAACAATCGTTAAAATTAGCTTAAGTTTAAAACATAATCAACACAGATTAAATGAAAGACTAATGGTCGAATCGTATACTGATGGAATTAAATGGTATAAAACATAAAATGCACCATTTTAACTACACAAGTTGTCACGTTGTAACAACTTTGGCAAAGCAGCTGTTCTCCCGTAGTAGACGGTTACAGAATGCCACGAAGTGGCAGCTGAAGTTGCGAATGCACAATATGTTGGAATGCCGTTACCGTTCCAACAGTGGAGGCTGCTTAAATTCCCTTAATATAGCTTCGCCGGGATGATGACCTTTCAAGTGAGATATAAGATTTGTTGTGTTAAAACTTGACTGTTTTTTTCCTTCTCTCGGGATCCTAGCTGAACATGCGTTGCAAATAGCAATGCCATTGTTCTCCTCTGCCACCGAGAAAAACTTCCAGACCAGTGAAGACATGTTCACAAATGATGACGTAATGAGCGCGACACAAGCTGAGAGTCACTGCAATTTTAAAGCTGCAGTCACTTGCACTCGGAAAGTGGATGAATTTCAGATAGATCAGACTGATTGATTGATTTACCAGCAAGCATACTTTTTCGGATCTAGATATCGGATTTCATTTATTTATCGGAGCAATAAAAATGACGTAATTTTCACACATATCGGTCGATAATTTATCTGTCCGATAAATATTGTGCATCCCTAATAATAATAATAATAAAGCCTTCACTTGCAAGTGTAGGGCAGAAAAGAACAGTCACTGTATGTTTTCACATGTTGTCCAAACTGTTATGCAAGTGGCTCACAACATTTTTTGAGTAATGGACCCTCATAATATCTCAAACAATCCTCATGGACCTCCCACCCACCACTGATGTTGACATGTTTTTCTGTTGTCCATTTTTTCTCAGATTTTCTGGTGTGTCAGGCCTCTCTTTAGGTCTTTATTTGGCGATATATTGCCCCAGAAATAATTATGAAAAATATTATTATTGTCATTTAAAGGAGTCATATGATGCAATTTCAGGTTTTCCTTTCTCTTTGGAGTGTTACAAGCTGTTTGTGCATAGATGAGATTCCTAAAGTTGCAAAGACTAAATTCTCAAACTCAAAGAGATATTCTTTATAAAAGTTAAGACTCGTCCACGACCCCCTAAAACAGCTCATTCAAACACGCCCCCACATGTCTACTGGAATGTGGAAATATTTGCGTATTGCCGCCCAAATGTTCACACAAAGAAACAAGGAGTGGTTTCAGTAACGGCAGTAGCCATGTCAGCGAGACGCTGTATGTTTTTATGCGAAAGCAAAAGCACTTTATTTGGCCTTCCGAAAGTAGATACAATTAGGAATCATTGGTTAAGATTGGTTTACAACACAATAGCATAACCTAAATATTCGAATTTGTGCAACGCATTTTATGGACGACTGTTTTGTGAACCTAGGAGAGTACAAGGCTGGCTATGCACGAAGGCTATTAAAAAAAAAAAAGGTCAATTTCTACTTTTTTTTCCATGACAATCTGGCACTTCTGAATCAGCGACTGTAAGTATGTTTTGTTATTAGTTCAAGTATTTGTTATTGACTGTTCAAATGTGGAGTTTTGCGTGTTACGCGTAGTGTGTGTGTGAGTGTCTGTGTGAGTGTGTGTGTGCGAGGGGAACAGGGTCACATCACAGCGGAGTGTACAGCCTGTCAGAAATCATCTTAACCGCGGCTTGTGTACTGCAAATACATACGAGCATCATCACACTGTCTGTCACGCGACTGTTCCCCTCTCGGGCTTGAACTGATAAAACAATGCACTGGGTCAGTTGGCCAATCAGAGCAGACTGCACTTGTTGGAAGGAGGGGCGTTGTAGAAAACGATGCGTTTGAGAGATGCGGGGCATAGAGGGAACAACAATAATGTACAGTATTTGAAAAATAATGTAATTTTTAACATTAAAGCATGTCAACATATTCTGTTACACCAAATACACAAAATAATGATCTTTAAAATAGCATCATATGACCCCTTTAAAGTCCATTTTATGCCACTGGACACAGGAGTAGGGGTGTAACGGTACAGAAACATGACGGTTCGGTTGACGTTCAGTATGGTTTCTGTACAGCAGGGGCAAAATCCAAACAATTTATTTATTTATTTTTTTAAACAGTGATTTACCTCAGCTAGGGATGTAACGATTACCGGTTTTGATGATAAATCATGATAAAATTCCCCACGGTTAGTATTACCGTTTCATATTTTAATTATCATTACAGTTTTTTTTACAATCACTTTGCTACTATTTTCAGAACCTTGATGTCATTTTTCACAACTCTAGACACAAAACGGTTATCACTTGTAACACAGGCTGTCTAATGTTCAAAACATTGCATTGTGCATTCACATCTTTAAAGAAATCTTGCACTTGCACAATCATTGGTTCAAAAAACAAATTTACTGTGAAATACCATTGAAACATAACTATAGATCACCCACACACAAGCAACCGATAGTTTCACTGTGTCATTGTTCGTACAATCATTAAATATTGTAGAACAAAATAGGTGATACAGGTTTCATTATGGTACTACATGTACAGCAAATACATCTCTGTAAAAGTACTGCAGTAGTAGAGAGAATACTACAGACACAGTTGAATAATTGAACAAAGTCTGTAATATATTGATGCAAAACACTACAGTACAATCACAGCATAGGTTTATTTGAATCAAAGCAAAAATAATTATCTATGAAATAGAAAAGAAAAGACAGTACTGTAAAACATCAAATGCAGTGTTCCTCAACTTGCTTGTACTGTAAGAAACAAAACAGGAGTGATTACTGTACTTCTACGTTGTCATCAACTCTGTGTTGTGGATTTGGCCACAGGTTCTCATCTACATCACAATGGATGTTTTCATTAGCCAAACATCTTGGAAAAAACCTTCGGGCATGGCGAATCCAGGCCTGACACTGGTCTGCTGTGATGTCATTACAGGCATCATCCATGGCCTGGAGAAGAGTGACTTGTTCATGAGGGTGCCTATCGTGAACCTTCCATCTCCATGCGGAGAAAAATTCCTCAATTGGGTTAAGGAAGGGAGAGTATTGGGGTAAATACAGGGTGGTAAATTGCGCATGGGCCTGAAACCATGCTTGCACCACATGAGCATGATGGAACCTGACATTGTCCCACACAATGACATAGGTCACACCTTCAGCTCTACAAACCTGATCGAGCTCATCAAGAAAGGTGACAAGGAGAGCTGGATTATATGGTCCAATATGAGGTCTGCGTCCCACCACACCATCTTCTGATATAGCCGCACACATGGTAATGTTGGCCCCACGTTGTCCAGGTACTTGGATGGTTGCCCGCTGGCCAATGAAATTCCGACCTCTCCTCCTTGTCTTGGCCAGATTAAAACCTGCCTCATCCAAATATATGAATTTGTGATGGTCGTCATCAGCATCCAGCTCCATCACCCTCTAAAAATACATTTTGGAAAGAGATTTGGAGATTACTGTACAATGTAGAATTTTTGGGAATGTTTTTACAACAGCCATCTTGAAACTGAACTTACCTGAACATACTCAGTCCTCATTTGCTTCACTCTGTCTGCATTTCTTTTGAAAGGCACATGGTATAGTTGTTTTATAGATACCTGGTGCCTTTTCAGTATGCGGGCAATAGTAGGCAAACTTATGGATCCCACATTGTTGAACATGTCTTCATTGTCCAAGATATACTGGCGAATTTCTGTAAGGCGAATATCATTTCTGGCCCGAACCAAATCGACCACAGCCTGCTCTTGTTGGTCAGTTAGAATTTTGCCTCTGCCTCCACTATTTGGCCTGATCACAATTCTACAGGGAACATTAGAGTAAGAAGACACTTGGTCACATCACCTATTCTGTGATACACATTGGTATGCAGTCATTTGACAATTGAGAGTAGCATAATGTTTAGTGCATGCGGATAACTTACCGGTTCTCATTGCGGAAAGTTCTGATTATTGAGGCCACGGTTGACCTTCTGAGGTTTGGTTGTATCATTGTAGCCGCCTCAGTCATTGTCATGCCATGATTTATGACATGGTGTACAACTATTGCCCGAATTTCATTGGACACTCTATGCTGTTGCTGCCGCTGTCTTGGTCCGAGGCCTTGTCCTCTACCACGTTCCCCCACACCTCTCAAACGAGGCCCACGACCACCTCTCAGAAGTGGTGCCTGTCCTCTACCACGTTCCCCCACACCTCTCAAACGAGGCCCACGACCATCTCTCAGAAGTGGTCCCTGTCCTCTACCACGTTCCCCCACACCTCTCAAACGAGGCCCACGACCACCTCTCAGAAGGGGTGCCTGTCCCCTGCCATTCCTTTGACCAACATGTCTTCCTCGTCTTCCTCCCACCACTGCTTGACCTCCATTGTGACCTGGATCACCTGCTGGCTCCATGTTACGTATCACTATGCTCTTGCAATTGGATCCCAATCAACTCTTTATATACTCATTCCACAATGTGCACTCAATCATCAGTAACGAGTTGGCAGAATTGGACAAGCAATCACAAGGGCCTGCATCTATACAGTGCAGTACTGTCAATACTGTAAATAGTCTGAAAAGGTGGTACAGTATTTGGGACCATAGACACAGTGTCTGATGAAGCATTATGATAAAATATTAGGCTACATCCATGGATATTGTAGTCTAATTGGTTCATGCTCCACGTTATTGGTGACAATGAATCTCGTTATCTTGAAACTTTCATGATTTACTGTAAACATGGAAGATTGTTTGTCTGTTTCCATACAAATATGCATTAAGAGTAATGCAACAGTTACTTATCATTTTGAGCAGTTGTATCAATTGATAGTTAGATCATTGTAAGGAAATGAATAGACACTAATGTGTGAATTGCCTTTTGAAATAGTAGTACTTTGATGTTAAGTTGTGTCATATTGAACAGGTGATTTTTGTTGAATGAACAAATGATCTAAGTTTTATGTGTATTGTATCCAAGCAATTGAGAAAAGGGTTAGAGTTTTGAAAAATGTGCATTTTGATCATTGGTTGTGAGTTTTGTGTCTAGAGTTGCAAAAAATGACATCAAGGTTCTGAAAATAGTAACAAAGTGATTGTAAAAAACTGTAAAACCGTATTCGATTACCGTGATCTGAACAACTCGTGATAAATAAATACTGTCCAGCATAAAGCACAGTTTTAAGTAATAGTCTCACGTGCGCACATAGTAGTCTCGTTTCGTTCGAGTGAAAATAGGGCGGAAAAGCTGGGAGGTTGTAAAAGAGTGCTAAGGGAATTATACAATTGAATATATGAATGAATTAATTATATGAATTTACCTCTGAAGGTTCTGACTGTCTTCAGAAACAATTCGATGGTGTTTTGTTTTCATCTTTGCTCCATGTTATACCTAAAGGAAGTGTTCTTAATCGCAATACTGCTTTCAGCTGTAATTCAGCTTTTCCATATAAAGCACCACCTGCTGTCCGTGAGTGGATTTACAGAGACTTACATTTACGTTCATCCTGTGTGCAGTTTCTGTCTGACCAAAAATGGGCCAAATTTGCATGGCCTGCTGTAAATTTTGCCCGGTTGATGAAAAACAAGCTTATGTGGATTCTACACATTTAAACAATCAGATATACTAGAAATTGGAGCAGATAAAATATATGATATTTTAAATGCTATTAAACTGTTGTCAGTCAAGTTGTCATAAAAGCCAGACATATTGTTATGTTTTAGTGATTTGCAAACAAAAAGTCTTTTTATTTGCTGTTTGTTGATTTTTAAATATACAATTTGGTGAAGTGATTTTTGTGTCTGTACTTTTTGAACATCTCCAGCACATTTTCTACCGTAATAATACTGTAACCGTGATAATTTTTCAGAGGCCCGGCTCGATCGACAATGACGGCAGTCGTTCAGCGGGTGAGGGCTTTGGTATTACAGTCTTTCCTTTTCACGACACAACAAGAACATTAAAATGGAACACTTCTTATTATATATTTTGTCTCGTTATTTTTGCTCCATAAAATGAAAAGGTTTTAATATATCTGTGCCTAAAGAACGAAGTGATTATTCTTTTCAGCTCTTTTATTACTTTACCCGCTCGCGTAGGGAGGCTATATCGCTCAGAGGCTGTTTTCCACAGGTTCAGACACAATCTGTAGGCCCGGTCATCAGTCAGAGGTAAATTATGGTTAGTATCTAAGATTTGCCGTAAATTCCATACACAATCAGAAAGAATAACCCCCATGGAGTCCCCCAGAACTTGAGTTCTGTTTTCTTCTAAAGGTTTTTGGCCACTATCAGATATGTGAGATCAATATGCTACACTCGCAATATTTATTGGTCAAAACCTGGTTTAAAGTAACATTAAATCAAAACAGAGGTATGGACGTACCCGAGTTCATTTCAGACGGCGTCGCCGTCTGAATGGAATTAACCCGTCCCCCTCCAAGTAACACTTAAAAGTGCGGATATTAGCCGTCGCTAAAACTGACGCAGGCTGCGGAAATATCGGATGACCTAATAGGGAGAAAAATCTTTAGAGGCAGTTAGAATAGAATCAAACGTTACAATTTATGACCAGGTTCGAAGCAATAATTCAACATGGTTACAAGAATAGAATCTGTTAACCATAACATAACAATAATTCAGGAATTGGAGAATTTGTAAACTTCCTGGCAATGAAAATTACACACAGCGATTTGTGCCGTCAAACCTACAGTTGATGAAAAACTAAAAAGTGGTTGTGCGGGCAAGCTTACAGACGCCCAGAATGTGTCCCTTTCCCTTATATACCCAGATTTTACACAAATGGTGGTATCTTGTTTAAGTTACTTTAGAATTGCAACCAAAAGGCTCCTGATATCCTGTGGCAGAATTCTTATTTATCAGGAGGTGTTTTGAATAGAATCAGGGGGAGGGCACATCCCCAAATTACACTATGCTTCTCAGATTTTAGAACTTCTTTTAGCTTTTCATTATATTGGGAAATGAGACATTACCAGGCGCACTGAGACATTTCAAAAGATTCAAACAGATGGTTACTTTTTTTACACATTAATTGCATGATTTTTCAGTGAATTTTTGGTGATGAGGGGAGGGGGAAATGATGAGATCGTCAGTACAGGCATGGAGTCCCCTGAACTTGTCAATAGTTTTATTCAGTAAAGTTTTTGCCACTATCAGATATTAGCAGATAATGCTAATCAATAGCTTTAGATTGGTCAAAACTGGTTTAAATCATTAAATCAAAAGTCAGAGGTGGACGTACCCGATGTTTTCAGACGGCGTGATCCCTGAATGGAATAACCCGTCCCCACATCCAAGTAAACTTAAAAATGCCGGAAAGTCATAAAACTGACGCAGGCTTGCGGAAATTACGGATGCTACTCTAATAGGGAGAAAGCAATCTTTAGAGGCAGTTGTAGAATCAAACGTTACAATTTTTGACCAGGTAAATCGAAGCAATACAATTCCAATGTTACAAGAATGAAGTTAACCATAACATAACAATAATTCAGGATGAAGAATTTTAGAAATTACTACCTGGCAATGAAAATTACACACAGTGATTTGTGCGGGCAGTCAAACTTACAGACTCCCTGGCAATGAAAAACTACACACAAGGGGTTGTGCACATCAGCTACAGACGCCCAGAACTTTGTGTCCCTTTCCCACATACCCAGATTACAATAAACCTACAATGGTGGTACTTGTCATTATAGTTATTCTTTAATTTTGCAACCAAAAGGCTCCTGATACTGGCAGGGAATTCTTATAACAGGAGGTGTTTTGAATAGGATATCAGGGGGAGGGCACATCCCCAAACTGTACACTATACTTCTAATTTTGAACTTCTTTTAGCTTTTCATTATGATTGGGAGAATGAGACATTTTACCAGGCGCATGAGAATCGGATATCAAACATGTATGGTTACTTTTTTGTACACAAATGTGATTTTTCAGTGAATTTTTGGTGATGAGGGGAGGGGGAAATGATGAGACCGTACAGGGTGTACCCCCCAGTGTGCTGCGTCTGGATGTTACTGTTACATATGCAAGAACAGTCTTGTGGATTCAGGCTGGGCCTTTTGCTTCGAGGGGGGGGCCCAGATCTCCTGGCACCAGGCTTACTCTATAATCGGGATAAGAAAGCAGTTACATCCCTAACCTCAGCTTATGCTCTATAGCAGGGGTAGGCAACGTCGGTCCTGGATGCCGCTGTCCTGTAGAGTTTAGCTCCAACCCTAATCAAACACACCTGAACCAATTAATCATGGTCTTCAGAATTACTTGGGCTACAGGCAGGTGAGTTTTTTTTCAGGGTTGGAGCTAAACTCTGCAGGACATCGGCACTCCAGGACCGACATTGCCTACCCCTGCTCTATAGAAAGCCCTTTTTTATTAGCCTACTATAAGGTTACAATTAATAACAGAGCCCAAACTTAAATATTAATTACTATTTATTTTTAAATATAATAATCACCTCTCAACTTTAAAACATTTTATGCAAACATGTAAATTGCACATAATGCAATTTAGCATAACTGCTAAATTATAATATTTCTATTTGTTGTTGAAATATATTCATTTACACAGTGGCTGTCATAACTTGTTTCATAACATTTATTTAACCATACATTAAATATTTAAATACGCATACACAAAATAAAGACATCAATAACAGGCAAAGTAAAATAGAGTGCATATAGTCTAATATTTAGCAAAATGCTCTTCTCTGCACTTCATTTCGAACTAATGAGCTGTGGACACTGATGGTTTTACCTGAGGTAAATTAATTGCTACTTGACATTTTGTTTACAAGCTGTTTTACTGACATCTTTCCTGATTGAGGAACACTGATTGAGTGATTACATGAGGCATGAGATATTCATTCATGTTTATTTCGCGTTAAAACTATAGTAAAGAGGAAGGGATGATTGGGCTCATTTGAGCTCCGCACTCCGCATGCCTGAGGCGTTTATACAGCGCTCTGTTACGCCACATCAAAGAGCGTCAAAATGGCATTTATTGTTTGAATTTCCTGAAACAATTACATAATTCAAAAGATGAAACTTTGTTTCTTATCAAAAGTAACAATACAATGACGTTTCACTTGTGCAGTGGTTAAAACAATGCTGTATTTGCTCGGTACGCATGCATACTAAACCGAAATGCCTGTACCGAAAATTTTCTGTGCAAAAATGTGTACCGTTACATCCCTATAAAGTGATATTTCAGCAGTATCAGCGCTGGGCTGTCAGT